>OZ023239.1:15029466-15254142 GCA_964006365.1 Trididemnum miniatum
CGAAGGAAATCTGGTCATTGCTTTTAGGCTACCCCACTTTAGAAATGCTTCCGCCATCGCTGCTATACACCAATCTTTCCCTACTCTGAAAAATAAAGCAGTTTTGGTATACCAATTTTCCTCCACTTTTTGAAATTTTGCTGCTAACTATATTTGGTACAACCCATAACCAAAAGAAACACCAGTGTAGAAAACTTCAAACTATCTCTCTTTCAACTGATAGAGACAATCTGAGGTTCAAGCGCAGAAGAAGAGATACGGTAATTCAAATTTGCACTAGGGTACTAAAAAAATAAAAAATTTTTGCTATTATTTAAATAAAATTGTAGCGAAGTGCAGTCAGACACTACTGTTATCAGCAAACAAGCATAGGAGCATATGGCATCTTGTGATAATAACATTACGAGTTTACACCACACACAATTTTTTTATTCTCTTTAAGCAAAATGTATGATACCAATTTTACTAGCCATACCAAGTTTCCCCCATCCCACCCTACATTCTTTATGTCATAGATGAGATTGTAATTTTTTTGTTTATTTTATGTTGTTTTTGAGACTTACAAGGTTTTTCCTGATTAAAATTGCCCATATACCCCTTAGTAAAACATGCATAAACCTAGTGAAGTCCCATCGAAAAGCAACATTTGTTCTACTGATGGAAGTAGTTTCAGATTGAGTACCATGTAACCAGTGAGAGTTTGGGATGGTGTCTGCATGAAAATTCATGATGTCATGAATTGATGACGTATAACCCACAAGTGAAAAATTATTTAAAAATTAATGATTTTTGTAGTTGGGGGGTGGTGACAGTTTTCTCTAACTAGTGTAACAAGTGAAAGTTAGGGTGTTAGCATGTAAATTTATGATGTCATGAACTGATGACGTAAGTTATAACCCACAAGTTAAAAATTGCTTAAAAATTACGATAATAATTTTGTAGTTGGAAGGATGGTGGCAAACTTCTTTAGCATAATTAGTGTGGCAAGTGAGAGTTGGGTGTCTGCATAAAAATTCATGACATCATAAATTGATGGCGTACGTCATAACCCACAAGTGAAAAATTTTTTAGAAATTAATGATTTTGGTAGTTGGGTAGATGGTGGCAAACTTCTCTAATTAATGTGGCAAGTGAGAGTTTGGGTGTCCACATAACAATTTATGACGTCATAAATTGATGTCACCTTGTGAGACTTACTACCCTGCTACCGTAGGTTTTCCTGAAAAAATGCAAAAATTCATGCACTTACTAGGTTTTTCCAATTCTTTCCAGCTCAATATCTTGAAAAGTTTTGACTCTAAATGGTACCAACAGACACAGAAGAGTGCAAAGACACCCCCTATAGCACTTTCGAAAAAATGCAACTTACTAGGTTTTTTCATATGACATGAGAAATGACAAGGTCAAATATAAAAATTAATCTGAATAAAAGAACAAGGCATCGCATAACCAGACCACTAGAAGGGACTAGACTGCCAGAAGTCTCCAAGAGTCACAAGAGCCTATGCTGGTTTAGTGCTGTACTGCTGGTCAACAGGTCAATGTCCAATCTGAACAGTCAGACAGTTGTACGAGCCAGATAGTCTAGTTTAGTAAGCCCATTTTGAACAACCAATTATTCAATAACATAAGACTTACCTAATCCACATCTACCTAATGGAATTGCCTTCAACTGAATTGGTGAAGGCTTATTAAATCCAGACTTTTTAAGACCAGTTAAAACTGATTTGGAGAGCAGAAGTTCATCAAACGTAACAGGTTCTGACAATAACACATCATCTGACCGTTGAGCAACATCTACTACATGGGCAACTTGTTGATCCTGCCACATTTTTTACAAAAGCAAACCACAAAACTGATCTGCTAATAGCTAGCCCTCTACCCTGTTTGCACACCCTGCACCAGTAAGAGGGTTATAGGACTGCTGCAACTCTGTGTACAGACTACAGACAGAATTCACATGATTGAATTGGACAATTGGCGGGTCAAAGCCAAAATTTCCCTACGCTGAAACTCTACGGCGTAACGGCAAGGATGGCAGCATAGTTCTCTATAAATGGCAATATCGTAGAGATGAGCATGGAGCCGGATTACGCCGTTTTTTTGTGGGAGCCGGATTATCCGAACTAGAACTTAGTGTTCAGTAAAATCGGAACCGGACTGACACTCTATAGATTAGGCTACATTATATCTCCTTTTGAAAAACACTTTTATTTCAGCTTAAATCTTTTCAAAAAAAAAAATAATAATAATGCATTTCCGTTTTTCAAACGATTTTACATGATTTTTAAGTCCATTTCGAAATCCAACCTAATGCGTTAAAAAGGGTGTATTCGCGCGTTACTGCAGTTCACAATTCACACTGAGACCATTGACTTCTTACTATAATAGACTCACAACTACGATTTTGCGCTAGCATTTCACGCTTGATTGAACAGCCTCTAAGCGCGTCGTATCAACCGTGTGCAGCGGGAGATTGCAGTAGCCAGACGGCTAGCTCAATTATCTTTGTGGCTTTATCTGAATTTTGGCCCGTGTATTCATATATCCAGCTCAGTGTTTTCTAAGCTTTGGCTTGTGAAACTATTAAGCAATTTTGAATGACCGCCAATTGAATTTATAACGTAGAACATGGCTTTGTACACTATTGCAGAAGCAGATTTTGCAAGACCGCGCGACAATTGTGGGAGACCATTTCGGTTTCTCAAAACGCCTTAAAAAAAAAACACTAGCTGATCTAGCTGCTTTTTCTATCCATCCAACCAATGACAATGACATACATACCAGATACCAGGAGATCTCTTCAAGTCGAAAGATTTCCTGAGAAGAGTGTTTCTCCACTCTGCATCGATATCGAGCTACAGTAGACTACAGTGAGCAGTGCTCACTGTAGTCGCCGTTGTGCGAAGCTGAATGTGTTTGCTCTTGTTTTTTATACAATAACAATAACTGTAGTTTCGGTGTGATTCTGGTAACTTGCTCGAGACCAGTGTTGGGCAGGATAAACCTTTCTGTACTGAAGCGATAATGATAATCGATAATTCTAAAAAAGCCATGGGCGCTAACGATGATCGATAAATCTCAATTTCTTGAAGCGATATCGGTAATCGATAAACTATCGCCGATAAATTTTTCCGATAAATGTTGCGGCAAATTTTCATGTGTTTGACGAAGTTTGTTTTTTTATACGTCAAATTGCAAAAATGTTTTTCTAGATTTTTCAAGAAAAGAGAGCGGTTCACGGATTCTGCCGTAGAGGTGGCATGGGCCGCTAAGAGACCCGTCAACGAGCCGTTAACCGATATTTTTAAAGGTCCGCTAACGGCCCAGTTCTATCTTTTGTTTCTAATTGGGCCGCTGACGAGCCGCTACCAATTTTTGAACTCCCTTTCAACTTTCAGTTTCTTTTTAAATGTGGCTGAAGATTCATAAAAGAATGGGCTTTGGGCGGACCGGGTTTTATTTTGGGGATGATTTGCTGAGTCGAAATTATCGCTATTGGGCAGGAGGTTCCGGGCCATGAGCGGTCCGGGCTGCAAAAAAGTCAGCCCGTGCCATCTCTACTCTGCCGTGGCATTAAACAAAACGAAGAGCAATTTTTTAAATTGCTAGAAGAATTTATGGACACCATGTATTTTGCCATAACGCTAACTCACTAATTTTGAACCCTGTGTGCATGAAGAATTATCGCTATAATTTATTGGCGATAACAAAATATATTTCAAAAGCTATATCGGTAATCGATAAATCAAAAGTATTTTGAGCGATAATCGATAATAAATTATCGCCGAAAAATTATCTCGATAAATGCCCATCTCTACTCGAGACAACTGGTATTGCATAATTAGACCTATAGTTGACCAGGTTGACCAGACTTTTTATGTATCATAGTCCATAAGTTAAGCAACTTGTGAAAGATGAGTTAAGCAGCTTGTGACCATAAGTTAAACAACTTGTGAAGAAGAAATTAGACTTTCTAAAATTACATGATGTGTACAAATTAGAGCTTGCTCTATTCATGCATAAGCTTTTCAAAAACGAGCTACCTAATTCATGCAATTATGATTTCTCAACGATTGAAAGAACTCATGATTATGAAACCAGGAGACCAAGCAGATATAATTATTTTTTACCTCGAGTTTCTGAATCTACTCGGCAGAAGAAGGTTGAATTCTGGGGTGTTAAACTATGGAACGAAATTAGCGAAAACTTAAAAACTAAACCCTTCAATTCGTTTGAAAATCAGTTTAAAAAAAATTTGATAAGAGAGTGCTGACTATATTGTTAACGCTGATCGACATTGTTTGTACTGTGCGCTATGTTTATATGAGTGTAAATTATTTTACAGCTAATAGTAGGCCTTTGTGTTAACGCTTTGTGTCTTTAAACAAGGGGCATCTCGACTAGAAAATCTCAGGGTTATTCGATGCTCCTTGTTTCTTTCCGAATTAAGGATTTGTTTTTTGTGCGTTACTTTGTGGAAAGAAAAAATAAACTACTACTACTACTACTAGTAACCCGATTTGTTTCAACATTAGGCGAGCTCTTGTGGGAAGTAGTGACGGAGCTTTCGAGACAAGTCTCGGGTCTCGAGACACAATTTTCAAAGTCTCGTCTCGGTCTTGAACTACAAGTCTAGATCTCGAGTCTCGTAAAATTATAGTCTTGAAATGCGAGAAGTCTGGAGATTCAAAATTTTAGGTTGTGTAGGACTAAAAAAAACTTTGAATTTATTAGATGTGAGCATAAAATTAAAACATTGTCGGAGACATCTTACAACATTGCCATACGTTCTCTGCCATGTAAAAACCCATCAAAAAAAAAATTAAAGAAAATCGGGCAAACTTTCATGCTCGCACCCGTTACGTTTTTATAATAGAGGGGTTCGGACCTCCCGAAAATACAAATTTTTACATATTTCATGTTCTAAATGTGTTAAAAAGATGAGTGATGCTTCAAAAGTTTCAGAATTTTTGAAACAGTAACTGTTGTAGGCCTATTCTTTACCACACTAATAACTCGTGGCAAATTGGGTGGATTTTAAGAAAAGTCCGAAAAAGAGAGTTTTTTGATTTGGTATCTCATTCCGTCAGCTTTCCAGTGATTTTTTTATTCGCAAAGAAAATCTGCTGTAGTACGCTACAGATGAGATTGCAGACTCAGAGTAATGAATTTTTTCCTACCAACACCTGTCTTTGAAACTTATTTTAAAAACATCTAAGAGTACCCGCAACAATAACAATAAGAGTCAGCGAAGATTTAAATCGCATGAAGTATGAACCAAAAATCAAATCTTCATTATATTCGCGTTATTACGCCGAAGCGTGAAATGAGTGGTGAGCCCCATCTCTGCGGCTTAGCGCCAGGGCAACACCCTCTGAAAAACGTCGCAGCGGTGGCTAATCGTTGGCGGCACTGTGTCCGATTTGATCGGCCCGGGAATTGATCCCCAAACTTGAGCGACGAAATCGGGAGGACGCGAAGATTTTCTGGGGTGATTGGAAGAAGCTTTTTAAGCGAAAAAGACCATGAAAGTTGTTAGGTGTTAACATACGAATAAATTTTCTTAAAAGTTTTGGTCTCGCAAATTTTTTCAAGTCTCGGTCTTGGTTCCGAACATTAGGACTTAACTCCATCACTTATTTTAAAAACAGCCCAGCAACAGCAGGTCTGTTGATCAACACATGCAGATGCCGCAGTTAAATCATTAAAAATAACCAGCAGAAATTTACAGCGCAAGAAGTTGAGAGACTGTTTAGTCATGCGGAACGACCTAATCGAACTAAATTGAGCAAGCTTGTAAATATGTTCGTAATCACAAAATGTAAGCGTAAAAAAAGTTATTCAAACAGGAAATACTTTAAAGTTAACCACGTACACCAATTTTCACACAAAACTAAACAGCGATTGTAGCGCAATAAACAACAAATAGTTCAAGCGGATAAATATTAGTTATTCGCGGAGCATTAGTAATGTGTCTCCCTATAAGAAGTCACTGCTGAGACGTTGAAACTAGAAATTTGTTTTGTTTGATTATAACATTATGGACATAAACTATCTAAGCTTCAGCTAATGCATCAGTTTTGAAGGCTTAGACTAGTCTAGCTCTACCTTGGTAGACTTACCAGTAGCCTACCGCCTTATAATTCGTCATGTTTGACAAAAACATGAACAAGGGACAGCGAAATAACGATTATAAATCAGTTTAGCTATAGAGTCAAAGAGTCTTACGCTGAATAGTAGACAAGTAGATTAGTTATGCCTAGGCTATACCGGTAGTTTTAATTACTTAGCACAGAGCAGGTTAGTCAGGTACCGATAGTGCTGATTGGAGACTGTCAATCTGAAAATAAATACCAGTACCGGTAAATGTTCTTTCTTGAAACAGTACCGGTTACCCTACCGGTATTACACTGTAAAGAATGCATATAACCTGATGATTGCCAGGCTATACACTCATACAGGCTACTGGAAATGTAAGATATCTTTTCTACTGGTAGCCTAATTTTTGTGCAAAGCCTAAAAAGTAAACAAAGATATGGAAATGGAAGATACCGGTACATTTGCATAAACAAAGGATGAGTTAATTTGAGTTAATGTAAGCTCATATCAAATCTATCATAGACCAGCTAAATTTTAAAATTATTTTTTTTGTTTTTTGTTTAGATTTATTGGCCAACTTGTATTATAATTGTGGTATATGATGTCAGAGATAACAACAGTTGCAGCTTTTTTGCTGTGGTAAAGTACCGGTAGTGTGGTGCTGGTACCTGCTTTTAGCAGTTTGGTATTAAGTAAGCATAAGTGCTCACTGCTGATTTTTGTGCATACCCGTATTGTGTGTATGTCTGTAATAACTTCTTTGCTTTTTTATTTCTTCTGCTTATTTGATTGATTTTAGTGGAACTACAAGAATTTTAATATTAGTTTTTTTTTTACAGAATATATTGCAGTTTGACTGAAGCATTAGATCTATCAGTGTCTATATATTGTTCTGTAGTTACAGTATGGATTATTAATGTTTATGATATATGGTACTGGTGCAGTTAGTAGCAAAACTAATTGTTTTTGTGGAAGCAGTATCGACAGATTATGTATATATAAAACTTGGAAACGGAATTTTTGAAGTAAGTCTTAAAAACTATTTTGCAGCATATAGACTAATGAGTAGCTTCAGTAGGCCTAAGTTGAATTTAGATTGAAGGGGTTGCTCTGTGAAAATGTAATCATGAACAAGCAATTAGAAATTTTTGTCACGTGTTTTTATGTTTGGACTGAGATTGGACTGCGAACTCTAAATTTAGCCTTTTTTCTCGGAGTCGGATTGGATTTTCATTTTAAAATATTGGACTGGACTCGGAGTGGAAAAAATCTCAGTCCGCTCATCTCTACAGTACGGTACGCTCCATTTTTCGCAAATAGTTCGGTTCGGTACGCTTGTACGGTACGTAATTACATGTATTGCTAAGGTACGGGTACGGTACGTTGGTACGTGTTATAAATATGCGTACTAAACGTATTTTACGTACTGTATAGCCCGCTTTACCATGTGGTACGGTACGTACTTTGGTATTGTGAATTTTAGTGAATTTCAATTGCGAGAGGATTCATGAGCAAAACAAAAGATGCTACCGGTAGGTCAAGGGAGAAGTCGCTTTTGGTCTGCTGACGTACCTTCAGTGGTAGCCTACTGATGGCTTCCTTGAACCAGGGCTGCGAACTCGATCGATTTTAACCGAGTTCGAGAGCTATTTGCAAGTCCTAGTTCTCGTTCGAGTTCTAAGAATTTTATTTTTCGAGTTCAAGTTCGACGAAAATGACCGAGTTCAGCGAGTTCGAGTTCGCAGCCCTAGACTTTATAGGTCGCAAGGGCATGAACAAATAAACGACATGCAGCTTTTCGTTGGGTAAAATCATAACTTCAATTTACACGGATTGTGCATACTACTTGAACAACAAAATATATTTCGTAGTGATTTTTTATTTCTTTTCAACAATTTAAATATCTTTCTAATGAACTCGAACACGAACAGTTTTATGCGAGTTCCAGTTCAGAAAAAATATTTTTTCGATTTCAAGTTCGAGTTCGGCGAAAATGACCGAGTTCAGCGAGTTCGAGTTCGCAGCTCTTCTGGGAACAGGACTCGGTAGAGTGCAGACCACAAACTATGGATAGGCTTATACCGAGAAACCAGCACAAAGAAAGGAGCTTTGTTTCTCCAGAGTCCGGAAGCTCAACGACGAGTTTGCGGAGGAAGGCGAGATCGAGGAGGAAAAGAAGGTAATCCACACGTCTTGAGAGTCAAAACACAAATTCTTTAACCATTCACTACAAGGTGAGCCCCGTGCGAGCCCAACAAAACCTTAGCCTATTCAAATAGAAACCATCTGAAACTTATTCAAACAAAATTGTTAGTTAAAAAATGACACGGTAAAAGCACTATCATTACATTAACCATTTGATTATATGAACATTCAAAAGCACACCAAATTGCGAAGCTAGCTGCAAATCACACAGGCAATATGCAATTAAAGCATAAGCGCAGCAGCATATTTGACAGGAAAACGTAGTTCGACTAGCGTCTGGCACCAACTCAAGCACTGCGATGTATAACCAGTTGGTATATCCCCAATCAGTGACATCTGGCAAGGATCGGCGCCACGCGAACCGGGTGTCCACAAAACCAGCCCGAGAACCGCGCGTTTGATTCACCCGATTCCGCACAAGACCCAATAAATTGCGTCATCAGGGAACTGAAAACGCGAATTCACGCCAGCGATGCGCATCCACACACCAAACACATTTTAAAACCATGGGGAGAGCCTCAAAAGCCCCACGATACGAATGGCATGCAATTAACGGACGCGGTTTCAAGGAATCGCCTTGTCTCGTACATAGTAGGCTATGCCAAATAAACAATAGCAAAATTTACAAGCAGAGCGATAGCAGAATGATTACAGTTAAGCACAAAGCGAAGGATGATAAATTTTAGCTATAGGGAAGCGGGGTTGGAATTAAACAATAGTGATCAATAATTATGATGTTGGATGATGAAAAATATTCTTTATAATCATAGTTAAAAATATTCGAGACATTCATTGATATTTCATTAAACAGAATTGAAAGATAAGATATTTTTAAGTTCTGCAGTACGAGTATTAGCGTACAGAAAACTTTAGTGGCACACAACTTAACATTTAAGCAGTCGCAAACAAGCTCGAAGAACCGCAATTCTATTATTCAATCATTATTAACCAATTATTATTCCTTCCTTTTCGGGCAAGTGCATTAAATTTACACTCACTTGAAGGAAAACCCTGAATTTATTTAAATTATCCGTAAAATGTGCTAGTTAACTCAATTGTTTCGTATAAAATTTTTTAATTTTTCTCTTTTTTGATTTTTTTCAGCTTAGCTTCTGCATAGACGTCAAGAACTGACGTTTGTCGTGCAATTTATCTCTATCTCATGCACGTATCATGCTTCAACTTCTCTGAGAGATCTGATAAATGTTCGGAGGTCTTCAAGCCTCCTAATGTAGGCTATAGGCTTTGGAAGGAAACCGGTTTGTCTTCCATTAGCAAGAGAAGAGGACAGGTAAGTTCAGAGTTGGAAAAACCCGGTTGACTCCTCATATCGAAAGAAGCTCGATGGGTTTTTATATAAAATAAGGTAACAGAAAATTTTTTAATTAACTCCGAATCGGAGAGAGCCAGGTGGCTTCGGGTCAGGAAGTCATTAACAACATGCACGATAGCTCGAACCGGCCTTTGTTGAAAATTTAGTGCGATTCTGTTTACAAGCTGTTCAACGTGTTTCACACCTGTAGATTTTGTTTTGTTATTTTTCACACCTTCAGTTCAAAACCGAAGGAAACTAATTTGGGGATTTGGAAAAGAATCAAAAAACAAAAAAAAAAACTCCGCTTTAACTTCGAAGCATGCGGTAATTCGACAAAAGTGAGACTACGTCATGCCAATTAAGTTCTCTAACAACAAGCGATCTGATTTTCAAACGAAACGATCTCGATTCATTGCGGCGATTGTTATTTCGGCTAGACACACAATGAAAGTAAGTAAATTTTTGCAGGGTAGAATTTAGACAAGAAGTAACAAGATCTAGACACACATATGAAGGGAAGCAAATTTTAGTAATATAGAATCAAATAACAAACGTTAGCAGGATCTTTAACATTATCACGAAGAACTAGGCAAACGTCTACGAATACGATTTTTTCGTGGTAAAATTATTGGTAAGTCGTCTTCTATGTCAGCAGTTAGTTGATGTGTCAGGCTCGGCGGCTCGTCGACTACCGTGGTCGTGGGCAGGGTGGGAAATGAATAATGAAAAAGTAAAGAATAGTTCGATATTCAATACCTCATAAAAAAGTTGAGAATTCCTACATTCGATAACATAAATAAAAAGTGGAAAATATCGATCAATCGATAACGGCAAATCGATACTTTTCTCTGACTCAGTTAACAACGACAGCGTCAACATATTTTGATGCTAATGGGGGGCTTCAGGTTAGGCAAAGTGAAGAGCGTCGGTGTCGAAGGCACAGCATATTATGATGGGTAGTTTGAAACAGGAATACCAGAAGGCCTGATAAAGCATTATTGCGTTTTGAAGTCTTTTTCAGTGACCAACTATCCAGTCTAGCACTCTACTTCACAGTTCATAGACATCTTGTCACAGGTGTCATCCATAGACCAACGTTGCGTACAGAAAGCCTGCTGTCATTTTTATCAGCCTCACAACTGCATTGGACTGCCTGGCCCTGCCCTGCCTTCTACAAAGCGATACCTAGTGACCAAACGCAAAGCAAATGTTTTCTTGTGTAATGTTTTGGAATGGAATAAAAAATGACAGTGCGTACGGAATTTTCCGCACGCCAACTGTTCTTATGCGGATGTAAAGTAAAATATTTACCAAACTTTTACGTACAAACACCACAAAAACCGGATAAGGTAGTAAAAATCACTAAAAAGAAAAACTTCTGTAAGAACTTATTCAGAAAAAAAAGTAGCCTATCGAATAATTAATATCGATTTACCTCGCAAAAAAGGAAGGGAAAAGCCCCAATCGATAATGAAACAAAAAAGTAAAGAATTTTTGCATTCGATGACGAAAAAGTAAAGAATATCGATTTCTAATCGATATTTCCAACCCTGCATCATGCAACCATTGGTACCACTCAACGTGCTCAGTGTCCAGAACGAAAATCATGGGTATGTCGTAGGTTCATCAAATTGAAGGTCAGACGGTCGAGTAATAAGAGCGTCCGCCTTTGGAGCTGTAGACAGGGGTTTGATTCCAAGTCTGGTCAAACCATTGACTTTAAAATTGGTAGTCACAGCTTCCCTGCTTGACGTTCAGCATTAAAGGGACAGTGTGGAGAACAAGCCAGCAAGTTTGCTTGTTGTGACGCTGAGAAAGGCACTTGGCGGGATTCCCCATCTTGGTGTGGTAGGCAGGGGGCCGGCAACTCCAAAGCGAGCTCGTCATAACACTTTGATTGCTTTCTCGTGATAGGAGGATAAAGACGCAACTAAATACAAAAAAACATTTATTCGACGTTTCTATTTTTACGATTTTTTTAAAATGGTTGGCAAACTCAGTATTTAAAACCATTATAACCGCTGCTTATCACGTTTTTTTTTTATGTAGTTAAGGTTAAACCATTGATTTCTTGCGAGAAAAAAAAATATTAAATATTTTAAAAAATGACATGGTTTCTCAGCTTTGCTTCAATTGAACATCTCTTCTGCTATTCTTCTACTTTTCTCTCACATTCAGCATTTTTGTGGACATACGCATGACCTAACAATGCTTTTTTGTTTAATGGAATAGTGGGTCCACTTACTCCACTGCAAAAATATAAGCAGGCCTACACTGTGGCGTGTGGCCCCACGTTAAAGATGTGAAGACCGCGGTTTGTTTTGTCGGTTCGTGCATCAAGCGGCTCGCAACATTTTTGTCGCACCTAGTTGGTTCGTTTTCCTGTTCACTGACGATCGCAAGGTTATGGTTCAACTCCTACCCAAGCCTCGTTGTTGCTTGCGTCCTTGGTTTCACCAGACTCGAAATTATACCCAAGTCGACAACTTCTGAAGCAATTGCTCTCCCTACTAGGCCATCTGAGTTGCTATGGGGTGCCATTCGTAAGCCCTTACGATTTGTAGTTTACGCTAAATCGATTTGACTTTAGTGCAAATCGATTTGACCCTGCAAGCTTTAAATATCGATCAATCGATAACGGCAAATCGATACTTTTCTCTGACTCAGTTAACAACGACAGCGTCAACATATTTTGATGCTAATGGGGGGCTTCAGGTTAGGCAAAGTGAAGAGCGTCGGTGTCGAAGGCACAGCATATTATGATGGGTAGTTTGAAACAGGAATACCAGAAGGCCTGATAAAGCATTATTGCGTTTTGAAGTCTTTTTCAGTGACCAACTATCCAGTCTAGCACTCTACTTCACAGTTCATAGACATCTTGTCACAGGTGTCATCCATAGACCAACGTTGCGTACAGAAAGCCTGCTGTCATTTTTATCAGCCTCACAACTGCATTGGACTGCCTGGCCCTGCCCTGCCTTCTACAAAGCGATACCTAGTGACCAAACGCAAAGCAAATGTTTTCTTGTGTAATGTTTTGGAATGGAATAAAAAATGACAGTGCGTACGGAATTTTCCGCACGCCAACTGTTCTTATGCGGATGTAAAGTAAAATATTTACCAAACTTTTACGTACAAACACCACAAAAACCGGATAAGGTAGTAAAAATCACTAAAAAGAAAAACTTCTGTAAGAACTTATTCAGAAAAAAAAGTAGCCTATCGAATAATTAATATCGATTTACCTCGCAAAAAAGGAAGGGAAAAGCCCCAATCGATAATGAAACAAAAAAGTAAAGAATTTTTGCATTCGATGACGAAAAAGTAAAGAATATCGATTTCTAATCGATATTTCCAACCCTGCATCATGCAACCATTGGTACCACTCAACGTGCTCAGTGTCCAGAACGAAAATCATGGGTATGTCGTAGGTTCATCAAATTGAAGGTCAGACGGTCGAGTAATAAGAGCGTCCGCCTTTGGAGCTGTAGACAGGGGTTTGATTCCAAGTCTGGTCAAACCATTGACTTTAAAATTGGTAGTCACAGCTTCCCTGCTTGACGTTCAGCATTAAAGGGACAGTGTGGAGAACAAGCCAGCAAGTTTGCTTGTTGTGACGCTGAGAAAGGCACTTGGCGGGATTCCCCATCTTGGTGTGGTAGGCAGGGGGCCGGCAACTCCAAAGCGAGCTCGTCATAACACTTTGATTGCTTTCTCGTGATAGGAGGATAAAGACGCAACTAAATACAAAAAAACATTTATTCGACGTTTCTATTTTTACGATTTTTTTAAAATGGTTGGCAAACTCAGTATTTAAAACCATTATAACCGCTGCTTATCACGTTTTTTTTTTATGTAGTTAAGGTTAAACCATTGATTTCTTGCGAGAAAAAAAAATATTAAATATTTTAAAAAATGACATGGTTTCTCAGCTTTGCTTCAATTGAACATCTCTTCTGCTATTCTTCTACTTTTCTCTCACATTCAGCATTTTTGTGGACATACGCATGACCTAACAATGCTTTTTTGTTTAATGGAATAGTGGGTCCACTTACTCCACTGCAAAAATATAAGCAGGCCTACACTGTGGCGTGTGGCCCCACGTTAAAGATGTGAAGACCGCGGTTTGTTTTGTCGGTTCGTGCATCAAGCGGCTCGCAACATTTTTGTCGCACCTAGTTGGTTCGTTTTCCTGTTCACTGACGATCGCAAGGTTATGGTTCAACTCCTACCCAAGCCTCGTTGTTGCTTGCGTCCTTGGTTTCACCAGACTCGAAATTATACCCAAGTCGACAACTTCTGAAGCAATTGCTCTCCCTACTAGGCCATCTGAGTTGCTATGGGGTGCCATTCGTAAGCCCTTACGATTTGTAGTTTACGCTAAATCGATTTGACTTTAGTGCAAATCGATTTGACCCTGCAAGCTTTTTCAGCAATTACGTTAGTCGTTTTAGCAATTAATTAAAAACCTTTTAGCCCCAGGTAAAACCGCTTTGACAAAAAGTGAAATCGTTTTAGCTTTAAAGTAAAATCGTTTTAGCATTAAAGTAAAATCGTTTCAGCAATGGGTACAATCGTTTTCGGTAAAATCGTTTTAGCAATAAAGTAAAATCGCTTTAGCATGAAGTAAAATCGTTTCAGCAAATAATTAAAAACGTTTTACCCTCAGGTAAAACCGCTTTGTCTCTAAAGTAAAATCGTTTTAGCATTAAAGTAAAATCGTTTTAGCAATGGGTACAATCGTTTTCGGTAAAACCGTTTTAGCAATAAAGTAAAATCGTTTTAGCCTTAAGTGAAATCGCTTTAGCATGAAGTAAAATCGTTTTAGCAAATAATTAAAAACGTTTTACCCTCAGGTAAAACCGCTTTGTCTCTAAAGTAAAATCGTTTTAGCATTAAAGTAAAATCGTTTTAGCAATGGGTACAATCGTTTTCGGTAAAACCGTTTTAGCAATAAAGTAAAATCGTTTTAGCCTTAAGTGAAATCGCTTTAGCATGAAGTAAAATCATTTTAGCAAATAATTAAAAACGTTTTACCCTCAGGAAAAACCGCTTTGTCTCTAAAGTAAAATCGTTTTAGCATTAAAGTAAAATCGTTTTAGCAATGGGTTCTATCGTTTTCGGTAAAACCGTTTCAGCAATGAAGTAAACTCGTTTTAGCCTAAAATGAAATCGCTTTAGCATGTTGTTATTCCTTATCTTCGCCTCAATACTGCAGCTAACAAGCTAGACTCTAATGAACAGCTTTTATTTCTCTCTCTTCAAAACCAAAAAGACTTTAACATGCACAATGCAATCAGTTCAACATCAGTCGTCTATGACGTCACAAACTCCTGAATCACGCATATCAAATGCGTGATCGTAGCACGCTGCTACAGTGCTCCCCCTCCTTTTAGACAAAGTCATGTAGATGACGAGGAAAATGCACTTGTCATCTTGATCGTCGTTTTGAAGATGTGGATTGAGGGGTCGGTGCAGGATCATCATGTTGTGGAAGGATTCCGATTGGTTGATCATCATTTTCGAGATAAGCTGGTTTCAAGCGATCCTTACTCACACATTGTCGCATTCCACGCTGGTCAATCAAAAAGGTTTTAGCGAAACGTTTCAGGACTTTATAAGGTCCGGAGTAAGGTGGTTGGAGTGGTCGTTGTACAGCATCTTGACGAAGGAAAACATGCGATGAAGAATCAAGGTCAGGATGAACAAATGGCTTGTTGGAAGAAACAGATCTAGGTGGACAAGGTTTAAGTTTATTCATGTGGTTAGAAAGATTTTGAAGGAACACGTGTTGATCAGCCAGAGAATAAGGAGGAGGGTTGAAGAACTCGCCAGGGAGTTGAAACGGGGTGCCATACAATAGCTTTGCGGAGCAACCGCCCAAATCTTGCTTGAAGGAAGATCGGATGCCCAAAAGCACAAGAGGAAGAACAGCTATCCAATCTGCCGAGCTGTGACACATCAAAGAGGCTTTAAGAGTTCGGTGCAAACGTTCAACCATGCCGTTTGAGGCAGGATGGTAACTGGTCGTGCGAATGCGTGTAATGCCTAGTTGTTGTAGGAGAGATCGGAAAAGGTTAGATTCAAACTGTGATCCTCGATCAGTGGTTACAGCATAGCGAGAAACCCATCCAGATAGAAATGCATCTGTAATGGTTTGTGCTTGAATGTCAGCTAAAGGAATGACTTCAGGCCATCGACTAAAGCGATCAACCATGGTCAATAAGTACCTGAAACCGCGGGACGGAGGAATTGGTCCGACGATGTCCAGATGCACATGAGCAAAACGCGACTTTGCTAACGGAAAAGATTGAAGAGGGGTCCTAGTATGTCGTTGGACCTTAAAGCGTTGACAGGAGGGGCAACTTTTTGCCCAATCTCGGATATTGGCGTTCATCCGCGGCCAAACAAAACGTTTTTTGATCAGCTTTTGAGTGGCTGGAACACCCGGATGTAAGAGAATGTGTAAAGAAGAAAAGAGACGATGTCGTAGCGAAGAAGGTACGAAAGATCTAGCAGTACCAGTGGATACGTCACAGGTAACGGAAACACCATTAGTCGTTTCAGTGACCAGTTGGAGAGAGTTTGGAGACTGCAGGTAAGACTGTAGCTCAACATCTGTTTGTTGTTGCTGCGCAAGTTCCGACAGAGACACTGCGGAAGAAGGAAAAGATATGTTAGCTTGGATGCGAGAAAGA
This sequence comes from Trididemnum miniatum, assembly GCA_964006365.1. Lineage (NCBI taxonomy): Eukaryota > Metazoa > Chordata > Ascidiacea > Aplousobranchia > Didemnidae > Trididemnum > Trididemnum miniatum. The sequence goes on from OZ023239.1 coordinate 15,045,787, forward strand.
GCATCAGCCACAAGATTGTGTGATCCTTGAATATGTCGGATGTCGGTGGTAAACTGGGAAATGTAGTCCAGTTGGCGTGCTTGACGGGGTGAGTGCTGGGTATTGATCGAGTTTATAGCATAAATCAGTGGCTTGTGATCGGTAAGAATGTGAAAATGAGGATTGTGGAGGTAATGCTTGAAATGCTCGACAGCTAAGAAAGTAGCAAGAAGCTCGCGATCAAATGTGCTGTATTTGCGTTCACGAGGTGAGAGAGAACGGGAAAAAAATGAAATAGGTTGCCAGCTGTTCTTGACTTGTTGTTGTAAAACTGCTCCTACAGCGGTGTTTGATGCATCAACCATGAGATTAATGGGAGCATTAGGCTGAGGGTAATTCAATAGCGTGGCTGAAGCTAACACATCTTTTGCACTTTGAAAGGCAACAGAAGCTTCTTCAGTCCAATTCCAGGGTTGTTTGGAGCGGGATTTCGGAAGGTTGTTCAGAAAAAGGTGCAAAGGGTGTAAAAGGTGAGCACAGTTGGGGATGAAGCGGTGGTAAAAATTGACAAGACCTAAAAATTGACGGAGTTGAGTAACAGAGAAAGGTTTGGGAAACTGTTTCACTGCTGATACTTTTTCGGGCAACGGAAGGATGCCCTCAGCGGTGATTTTGTGTCCAAGAAAAGTCAATTCCGTTTGACGGAAAGAGGATTTTGCGACGTTGAGAGTTAACCCAATCAAAAAAATTGCACTTGGCCCACATACTTTTTATGTGCCGAAATAGTATGGCCCACACTCATTACGCCACAGTTGAGCCGCATATAGCCACACATATATGTGTGGCAAAACGTGCGATTAGGCCCGCAAATGTTACCGGTCCACAGGTCAGCCACATGTGGCACCACAGATCATACCACACTTGATTAAATGTGGACCGCTCTTGGCAATTTCGCACTTAATTTTACCGCATGTGATCTACTCTGGGCCACATACCTTTTTCAATAAGGCCCATAGCTGGGCCACACCCAAATTACACAAGGAGTTCATTTCGGCCACACTTGTTTTAATAAGGGTTACGATGCAGTCCAACCTGACGCTTTTATTCCAAACGCGATCAATTGTGGGCTAGTCACAGGTTAATGAAAAGTCGAAGACATCACTTGCAATGATATAGGCCTAGTTAATAGTTATCGCCCAAAATATAGAACATATCGAGTGGGATGCTAGATACAGTAAGACATTACGTTATCTCTCTACTCCCAATGTTCTTCTATTCAACAGAAGTTACTGCAGATAAAAATGTTACCAAAATTTTATTAAGACTTAGAAACGAAAAACTGCTGCACAATACATAACGAAACTTTTCTCGTAGAAGAAGCACTGCTCGAGAGCAACACGATGAGATATGTGCATTGGGCCTATTTTGGAAAAAATTGGTTAAAAAACAGAACTGTAACAAGAAGTATTGCATTCATACAAGAATGGACTGTTTGCGTGAAAATATTTTTAACATAGCCCTTAGTAGGCCTAACTTAAAACTTGTATAGTTCGGAAAAACTTCGCTCCATCTGAAAGCACACTCTGAGCATCAGCCATCTACATTTACACAATGAAAAAGGATGATGTATTTAATATGAGAAATTAAATCATAGTTATAAAAAATTATTTCGCTCAATTTGAAAGCCCTTTTCCTCTGGTAATAATAGCAGTGTTTCAACGAGCTCGAAATAGAAAACAAATACACATTGCATCATAAATTAGGGTGTTTCATAATTTCACCACTTTTGAGTTAACATACGAGTAGGCCTACTTTTTCTTGTGAAGGAGTTTTGGGCGCTGATTACGAATTTGATATCAATTTTTTCCTTAAGTAACTAAACTAAAATGATTCGTACACGCTGGTTAAAATTTGATCAGTGTTTCCAAGCTGGGGATAAGAAGTTAGTTTGGGGGGCGGGGGGAAATTAATCGGAGGAACAAAAAGGATGTTGTGGCGCGCAATAATGTTGCTTTGCAAACCATACTGATTAGGCGGAAAGCCGAGATTTTGTGATTGGTTTTCATCATCATCACAAGAAAAGGAACTCGTATGTTAACTGAAAAGTGGTGAAATTATGAAACAATCGTTGGAACTGAGAAGTGGTGAAATTATGAAACAATCAATGGAACTCAAAAGTGGTGAAATTATGAAACAATCATTGGAACTCAAAAGTGGTGAAATTATGAAACAATCATTGGAACTCAAAAGTGGTGAAATTATGAAACAATCATTGGGGTAATTTGACCCAGTAGCAAAAGTCTGTTTTCTAACAAATAGGTCTTAAATCGTTTTTCCCTCAACATTGTCATCGCTGTCGTCGACATCTTTGCCTTCCGAATTACTGCTTGCTTCTTCGCTATTTTCGGGATCGTTTGGATAATTTACTATTCTCTTTTCTGCATGTGCACTCTCGGGTTCTTCTGTGACCATCCTTTCTTTTCTCCCCCCATCCCAATCACCAGCTCCGTGCAAAATGCATTTAATTGCACCTGATATCTCAATGAAATCACTCGACGAGAATGATGTGAATTTCAATGTCTATGTAAAATGTATGTTTGTATTAAAACAAATTCTCCGACCAAAGACGCACGCACGCGTTGGAGGTCCAATCCCTGTGAAACCTAACGTTCGATTTTAAAGTGAAGTGTCCAGTGTCCACACTATGCGTGATAAGCAAAGTGTCGATTTCTATAACTTCTTAACCCTGAAATATACTGGGTTCCGAGACTCAACACAGAAGCGACTTTCTGAGTCTTCCCTTTTAATACGATAGTTACTTCCAGCAAGTTTGTACTAACACAAAGCTTAAATTGGCGCTTCCACAAATACAAATGGTGACTGAAATCTAACCGAATGGAAAAGCGAAGATGCCGAATTACTGCATAGTTCATCATTGGCCATTGCCTAACAACTGTGCTGGCGTGGAATACGACAGGCCAGGTTCTAAGACTAACTAAAAACCTTACTGTGTACATCGTGTTCAAAACACGATGGTTAAAGATCTGCAGGCCGTCCCATAACTCAATAAAACTATGTTGAACTTGTTAGTCAGCTTCGCCTTGGCATTCCACCTGAGCGTCTTCCCATTGTCGCAGAGGGCTAGGATGCTTGAAGGCTCTTTAACTCAAGCAGCTGCCCCCCTCGTCCAAGGGTGAGCGCTGAAACTCGTATAAAAAAGAGGACTTACTGAGCAACAATTGGTAGATTTCGTGGTCTTTAAACGCAAATTTTGTAGGTTTTCGCTTCAATGCCAGCCCACTCCAAGTAAACTGCAATGCTAGGGTCTTGGAGAGGAACTGACGAATAAACGAACGAACTGTAGCTCGCAGCGAAACCCCGTTGACTTTGCCAGCCAGTGCTTCAATATCCTAAAAACAACAGAAATGGTAACGAAACGTCCATACATAATATTGCACATCCTACACTTTAAATCAAACACGGGACAGTTTATTTTCAATAATAATATGCAAAAACCAAGGCTATCATAATCAAATCAACCAATTGACAAAAAACAAGTCCACACTAAAAATGTATCAAATTCAATTTGTATATTATAATGGGTTTTGCTTTAGTTCGTTTCAGTGGCATTGTAGTCTGAACAAAAATGTCTCACCGTTACACTATTTACAATGGCACTTAATTCCTCTAAAGTGGATGCTCTTTCAAAGCTTTTCTGCGGCATTTGAAATGCTTTGCTGTTAGTGTTACTTTGCTGGCTGATTAGCGCTTTCAGGTCCGAAATTTCACATCTGATCTTCTGAAACTCTGTTTTAATAGTTGAACTTATTTCAGCCAGTTTCTCTTCGCAATGCTGATACCTTTCGCTGCTACCGCAACCACCACCGTTGCTAATGTTTAGTCTAAAACATAAAGGAAAGTAAATAATTTTTCACAAAGGAGAATAAATAATGTAGCTAAAGAATGCATTTAAACTAACTATAAATGCGCTATTTTTGCTTTCTTCAATGTAAAAATATAGTAGCAACAGCTGTTGATTTCAGAATGTTGGTCATTGTTCAACGAATAACACATTATACAAAAGCATATCAAAAGCTGAACGTTTTCGGACAAAACGACTGTCCTTCATCAGAGCATTATACTTAAATGAAATGTTAAGACATGGCAAACTAATATATCATGCGGGAAGCAACACAACAGGGAGTATGACACGGTCTGAACATATATCTATATCAAAGAATTGGATGATTTCACAGCGATCAAAATTACACGGGATAGTGAAAATGTCAAAAGTTTTGAATTTAGAATATTACCGGGAGTTGCAATATTATTAAGGCACACTGCCACACAACATACGAACACAAAACAACACTTAACGTAAACAATTAATTGCAAATACAGAAATTTAGAAAATTCTTAATAAAAAAAGAGCACCCATTATCGCACAATTGCCTGTTCAATTTCGGTTTCAATTTCTTGATGAGTAGAGCCTCATGAACTTTAGTATCATACTCATTTTTACGATTACGAAGAATACTGAACAAAGCCAAATTATGCTGCGAACCAGAAAATATACTGCAGTTAAGAACGTGGTCTTTTATAGCGCTCTTTGCGCTTTTCTTAGGTATGTCAAACCCGCGTCACACGGGCATGTGTGTGTAACTATAAAAGACCACTTAACTGAATTATATCTTCTGGTTCGCAGCATAATTTGGCTTTGTTCAGTATTCTTCGTAATCGTAAAAATGAGTATGATACTAAAGTTCATGAGGCTCTACTCATCAAGAAATTGAAACCGAAATTGAACAGGCAATTGTACGATAATAGGTGTTCTTTTTTTATTGAAAATATTCTAAATTTCTGTATTTGCAATTAATTGTTTACGTTAAGTGTTGTTTTGTGTTCGTATGTTGCAGTGACGGTTCTAGGCAATAAAAATTGGGGAGGCGAAAATCACAAGGTGATCAACATCTGAAGTAAAATGCAGTGACGTGGCAGCCTGACTTTGCCCCCCTCAAAGAAAAACACTTCCAAGGGCCCCATGGTAAGTTTCGGAAAGACTTGCAAGGCCCCTAAAGCAAATTGTTTCCTTTTTTTAGGTCAGCCAAGAGCGTGTGGCATCAGCACTTTATAAAGGGGGTTGGGCAGTACTGGGGGTGTGGGGGCGAAGCCCCCAGCTGTCAGAGGTTAAAGGGGTCTAGGGGCGAAGCCCCAAATAAAAAACAAGATAGTTCGGGTTGTAGTTGATTTAATATATAGTAAGCAATAACATTGACTGATTTTGTTTGTTTCACGCTACTCTGTTTGCTTCGTTTTCTTCACAGTAAACTGCAACTAGTCAGCTATTTTGGTAACCAGCCTCAAAAATTCATTTCTTGATTGTGACTTTACTATAAGCTTTCTTTGATTTTCTCGTGTTTAACGAGGCATTTTACACAAAACAACACACTGCTCGGAAGCGTTTTACGTTAAATGCCTCCTAGCTTCAAGAATAGAGAAAAAGATCTTTAGAAATACATGTGAAATTTTTTAGTTTTTAGCAAATTTTTGAATCAAAAGCATTGCATATAATAATAGAACGATAAAATAATAACTACCTGATCTAAGGCGTAAATTTAGGGGAGGCTTTGCCTCCAACGTAGAGCCGCAACCGGATTCTAAATTCAGAACTTTTGACATTTTCACTATCCTGTGTAATTTTGATCGCTGCGAAATTATCCAATTCTTTGATATAGTTATATGTTCAGACCGTGTCATACTCCCCATTGTGTTGCTTCCCGCATAATATATTAGTTTGCCATGTCTTAACATTTCATTTAAGTATAATGCTCTGATGAAGGACAGTCGTTTTGTCCGAAAACGTTCAGCTTTTGATATGCTTTTGTATAATGTGTTATTCGTTGAACAATGACCAACACTCTGAAATCAACAGCTGTTGCTACCATATGGTTATTCAAGATTTCCTCTGCTACCAAAGTTATACAAAAATATATCAACTGCGTTTGCAACAACAACTACCTTTCATCGACGTTCGGTAAGAGCACACCATAGGAGTCTGTTCTAATTAACGGTGGGGGAGAATAAGGTCTTTTAAACGGTGCTCTGCTTGCATTGCTACATTCCTCGTCCGTACTGATCGACCCTTCTAGAGTATAGCCTTTTTTTAGGCATCTGTTGTAGTCATCTATCACAAATGCAACTGTAAATTACAGTACAACTGCCATGAAAGTAGATCATTGATGATAATCAGATGCTGCTGCTTAGATTACAATTTCAGCAAAAACCGATATATACATGTTTAATATTGGTATGTGGGAAACGCATTTAAATACCAGAATATTAACTAACCTGATTGACAAAGGATTTCACATTTATATGTTTTCCTTGATGGTTGTGGCTGTAATTGATTTTTTACAATAGTTTCAATATTTCCGTCAAAGTTTTTTCCGGGCCAGCGGCACCGGGTGTTTTGATTGTCATCGAGGCACAACCATCCTTGAGGCACAACATCATTTTCCCCCCAACGCAGAATTTTACCATTACGAACTTTTTTCTTTTCTTTGTAGAATCCATTTCTTGTCACAGACCGATTTAAGATATCTATTAACACTCTCAATTTACGATAGCTGTTACCACTCTCAATTGCCTGAAAGCAAACAAAAATCACTGTTAACAGCCAGACTCTAAACCCTTTTGGCTATTAGGACCTAGTAAACAGCAAAAACGATTCGCAGCATTTAAAGTTAAAACTGGGGCTGAGAAAACGTGCTTAAAAATCAAATTATCATGATCATAAACAACTGATAATACTAGGTAATGTATTATGTAGGCTTTAAAATCATACAACGGCCAATACACAGTTATTCGTACCGCGATTAAATTCTTTGATCTAATAAACAGAATTTTCTGAAAACATTAAAAGGTATATATCACCAACTGCACAAGATCTGGAATGAACACTTAAAATGGAGAGCTACCCCGAGCTTTGATGTTACAGTTTTGAATGCAACAGCTTAACAGCGACAAATTGGCGTTTATATGGTAAAAGAATACACTTCTTTACCAATGAAGATACATTTATTTTCACAACATCATTGGAAAGTTCAGAAACTTTGTATATGCCTATTTCAGTGGATGAAATGGGTGAATCAAACAGGTTTTCGACTTTGCAGTACGCTTTTACACACAGGAAAAATTTGATTATTCGACAAGATAATCGCAACAACTTTGTAAACATTATCTTCATAACATACTGTAGAATCAGCCAGCGAATCACTCTTTACAGTGCAACAAGAATTTGGAAGCAACAGTTTGTCAATAACCAATTCAGATGAGGCATTTTCACAATTAAATGTACCGCCACTTAAAGCTTTTTGAGGTTGTACTTCGTTGGTTGATGCTGTTAGTGATAAACGTACACATGCGATTGTAATGATGAGCATGTCTTGCCACTTGCTGCAGTGGTTTGTATCCAGATCTCACAGAATTTTTGAGCAGCCCAAGATAACTTTCAAAAACAAATGCATTTATGTCTTCCAAAGATCCAAAATGCCAGTAGTCATCAACAATATGTATCACGCTATGCACATTGTAAGAAACAAATTTCTTGCCATATAACACAGCAGACTGATGAACGAATTCACATAGCACCTCATGACAAGACCTCAAGTTGGTAGGGTGACCATTTTTCTGAAGTAAAAACCTCATGGGAAGAGCAAACTTAAGGAAGTGGTTATAACGCTCTTTACACAGTATGGATTTGCTTCTGAGCACCACACTTCCTACATACAGCAAGAACAAGCGATATTCTGATGCTTTCCAATAAGCAAGATCAGTTAATGGTCTCAGTTTTCGATTAAATTCTGTTGGTATAAACTTGCGTACTTCTTTTAACTTCTTGCATAATTTGACTTTCGAGCTAGAGGACATTTTTCCTTGCAGTTGCCTAAAAACAAAGATGCAAAAGGACTAAAGTACTGTAAAAATTGTATTGATAATCACATTTCTCCTTACTTACATTGCACAATCATACTATTAGTAGTAGTGATGTACCGATGTATCGGTGGTATCGACCTGTTTTTATGGTATCGGGTAGTAGTATCGGTATCGGTTATAGGTAGCCGATACCTTTAAAGGCCACACAAATGGTGAAAAAATATTTTTTCATCAAACTCATGTTTTTTCATACCGGTAGATGATAGGAAATTTCATCAGGAAGCCAAATATGTAAACATTTTTGTACATTTCAAACCCCTCAGAAGTGGCCCAGAAATAATTATTAAAAGCACACTTTTAGTTGAGGTTTAAACGAAAGATTATGTAGTTTTATTGGGCTGTATTACTGGTTTTGTAGTGCCAGACAGTTAAATTGATTCTATTGCGTTGGTTTGTGAAATTTTACGATTTTGAGAAAAGGGAGTGAGGTATACGAGAGCAGAAAGATCAAAAGAACTTTTTTAACAATTTTTCTGGTATGTCTTTACAGGAGTCCACATTGTTCTTTGTTCATTCATAAGTCTACAGTTTGTTGTTAGGCTGAAAAGTGAAGTAAATCAAAACGAGTTGATTTTTAATTTAGCAAAACCCAGTTAGTAAAATGACTTCTAATAAAAGCATTGTGTAGAAATTTTTTAAAGTTAAAGCCTCTGATGCCAAGAAAGTTATTTTTATTTTTTTATGTATATACCCTTTTAATCTAAACTTACCAAAGTGTTTTTTTGATGAAAAAGCTGCAATTTGATAATTTTTTTTGTCAACTTTATTAGTTTTGACTTCAATGTGCGTGGCTGAGGGCAGTTTGTTTGATAAAAAGAGCTTGCAGTTGGTGAACGTTTTTGCTTGCTGAATAACAGCACTATTTCCCAGTTTTGACTTATTTGTGAATGCTGTTTGTTCACTAATAGTTGCAACTACCTTAGTCTTTTTCGACGTTTAATTTGCTCAACTTTTCTTTTTCAGGTTTGCAACAATAGTGTAATGAATAATGATAGACACCATATGTAGAAAATATTCCACATGTAAAAACATGCTAGATTTAGTAAACGCATTCTTTGGTGCTGCTTACAAAAGCTTTTATTTATGGTGCCCAATAGATGGAAAAGTATCGGTGGTATCGGCTCTAAATGTTGGTATCGGTAGTAGTATCGGTATCGGCTAAAAATGTGGTATCGGTACATCACTAATTAGTAGGCCTACTTAAATCTTCAAAAATTATTTTCCTTTTTTCACAGACTTATTGCCAATTAAGCTTGCTAAAAAAAGTAGTAAAAAAAAGAAAATGGCACTGCTAAAAAATAACAAGCTGTGCAGTTACTAATTGCATAAAAGCAATAGCCTTACATTTAAAACATGAAATGCTAGTCTAGTGTACCTGGGAATTCCTTTCCAAAACAAAAGCAGTCGTTTGGTTATCCCCAAGCATGCCAAATGCATGTAATCCAATACAAAATTTTTTACCATTGGAACACCAAAGTCATGTAAAGCTGAAAAGCCTTTATGATGATCTTTGCAAACTTGTAGAGAAAAATCAGAATCTGATCTGCGTTTTCCATGAGTACCCAACATGCAGACACAGGCATCATGATACTCTCCTTTGATGTCACAACGTTCACAACTGTAGTATCCTGTGTGTGCTTTAATCGCTTTCAATGATGACCGTGCAGGTGCATCACAAACAAAAATGGGATAATCTTTTAAATGGTATGTACAACCATCACAAACCAAAGGATGTGTTAGAAGATACTTTACATCGTCCAAAAATCTTTTTAAAAACTCGTATGTTGAAGGCATTTCTCGATTAAAAGAAATTTCTGTACAATAAATCCCAACACAGAGTGGGCGCATTTTTACTTTGTGTACGGTAATCAATATTGGATATACTTTATAATTGGGTGTTGAAGAAAATAAAGGAAGACCATCTATGTTTACCACCAAATTATAACTAGAAGCACCGATATCAGAGCTGAAATTGTAATGCGACAATACACTATTCAGTAATGCAATCCAGTTTGGCAAATGAACATATAGACCTTCACCCATTGGTTTATACTGCAATTTAGGTGGGGGGAGCAAAGTATGAAAAGTTTCAGGTAATTCTGGATGAAAATGATTTAATGATTGCAATAATCTAGTAACGGCAGCATGAGGAACATTTGGCTCCAAAACCGACCACGCAGTAATTGAGTCCAACAGTGACAAATCATTTATATTGGTCCAACAAGTTTCATTTTGAAAGTTGTCGAATGATGAATAATTTGAATCATTTGCAACTTGAGGTATTCTTGCACTACAAGACTCCAAGCAAATACCGGAACCGGTATCTTCTTTATTGCTAACAGAAGTTTCAACATCACTCTGGTATTCAAACTGAGAACTATTTGAAGAGGAATCTGCATTATCATTTGACTCAAGTCTACTGTTGCTAAAGAGCTGCAAACTTTTAGCAGCACCTGACTCTGATCTTGAAAGCTGAGATAACACTTTTTTGCCCATGGTATTTAAAGCTTTACGAAGCCTTCTCCATTGCTGCTGTCGAGATAAATAATGAAAATGCTTGTAATTTCTTCTTTGAGACTTTGATTTCATGGTACAGTAGCATGCACAGTGACACTCACAAATAGGTAAGCAGACATAAAATCAAACATCAAGCCTTAAGCAGTAATGTACCGTACCTATGTAGGCTACTAGTAAAGTAGTAGTACTGGTACCATACCACATACTGAGCACCAATATATATCCTGCATCACATTTACCAGTATATCTTTTCACACTATCTCAAAAATGAAGAAACCAACAATCAAACTGTCAACAGGTCAAGGACTGCTAAAAACTATCGGTACCGGTGTTATAGCAATATAGACACAACAAAAAATAATTACACATAAACTCTATACCGGTACTGATATACGATCAGTGATTGTCTTATACCAAAACTTTAGCCAACTACAGTATACTTCACAGGTACCTGCATACCAGAACTGAACTACAGAAATGTTTGTCAGTAGCCTGGTACCGGTATACCCCCAGCCCCCAATAGGTAGCAGCAGCTGTAGGCAACACTTCACAGTAAGTTTGGGACTTCCAGCATCAGTATATACAGATGCGGTTTCTCTAATTATGGAATAGTATGGTATAGTATGGAATAGTATGCCATACTATTCCATAAATAGAGAACATTCTAATTATGGAATAGTATGAAATAGTATGGTATAGTATGGAATAGTATGGAATAGTATGGTATAGTATGGAATAGTATGGAATAGTATGGTATAGTATGGAATAGTATGGTATAGTATGGAATAGTAAGTAAGGCACTGTGGTATAGTATAGCAGAAATGGGTGATAAGACGTTTGGGGCACTAGAGTAAAGGGGCCCACATAAAGAGTCAAATTGAGCGTGAATGGCCCTCAGGGTTAAATGTGCCTCAGGCCTAAATTAGGGCAAAAGGAGTTAAAGGTCCTCAGGACAGGATGGTTGAAGCAATAAATAGGATGTTAATTTAGGCCTAGGAATAGGATGTTAATTTAGATACACACCAGCAACCTACCCATTACCAGCAGTCTAGACTATCTGACCGATAAAATCTCATAGCAGCCTTGATCCAGGCTATGGGTAAGGGCTAAGGGCCATTCACTCTCAATTTGACTCTTTATATGGGCCCCTTTACTCTAGTGCCCCAAACGTCCTATCACCCATTTCTGCTATACTATACCACAGTGCCTTACTTACTATTCCATACTATGCCATACTATTCCATACTATACCATACTATACCATACTATTCCATAAATAGAGACACCCCCGGTATACCCCCAGCCCCCAATAGGTAGCAGCAGCTGTAGGCAACACTTCACAGTAAGTTTGGGACTTCCAGCATCAGCATATACAGATGCATCAGAATCTGTGTATGTTTATATACCGGTATACAGTTACAGTTTTTTTTATTTTTATTTATTTAGTTGCATATTTATCCTCCAATCACGAGAAAGCGATCAGTGCGCTATACGAGCTCGCTTAGGAGTTGCCAGCCATCTGTCTACCACACCAAGATGGGGGAATCCCGCTAAGTGCCTTTCCCAACGGCACAAGTAAGCTTGCCGGCTTGTTCTCCACACTGTCCCTTCAATGCTGAACGTCAAGCAGGGAAGCTGTGAATACCAATTTTAGAGTCATTGGTTTGACCCGACTCAGAATCAAACCCGAGTCTACAGCTCAAGAGACAGACGCTCCATACCACTCGGCCATCTGAGCTATACCGTACAGTATCAACGTACCACTGTACTGGTACTCACTATTTGACTATTCAAGAAGTCTGTTTTTTCATAATTAAGAACTTTATCCAGTAAGCTCACCCAATTACCGGGTATTTATCTTAGGCTATTATCAGATCATTACCGGTATTGAACTATTGAATAAGCCAATAAGTACTGGTATTATACCAACAAAGACAGTCATAAAACTGATCTTACAGTTTGCCTACAAATCTTAATGTAGTTTTTAAAGAAATCTCTTTTAAAATAAACTATGTAAGGATTAAATCTATTTTAACCCCTGCATGTAAATACAGTACCATCACTGCTAACCTTACCTTACCTTTCACCATATCACTCTGCAGCCTCGTGCTTTTAATTTTCGCATGCGCACTTTTTCAATTCGCTCTAACAAAGATAGTTTTTCAACTAATTTAAATTTTAAAGGGTTGAACACACACTTTACCAAAGAGTTTGTAGTTCGCTTGTAAGTTGTAAGTGAGAGTGATTCACCCATCCCGGTATATTACAACTTGAAAAATGAAAGTAGGCCTAACCTTAAGGTAAACTATTTTAAACAATGTAATTTTTTCTGTTAAGTAGAACTACGGCGAAAGTGAAAATTAGGAAGTATTGGTCTCTTGTTGCCTACCGTGCAGCTATTAAGTACACACCCTACCATGCTAAAACAACAAGAATAACCACATAAATATGGTTGGGAGATATAACAAGAATATAACAAGAATAACCAATTAAATATGGTTTACCTTTAACCATAGTCAGTTATTTACGAACTAGCTTGAACCATAGGTGAAGGGCTATAATTGGCTTTACCACTACGAACCGAAAAATTGTCCCCTGTGTGTAAGCTAAGCTTCACGTCTACAGTTGATCTTTCCAAAAATTACGGGTAAATTTCATTGATTAGTTTGTTTATCATAATTTCGATGCAAACGTAACATCACCAGCTTTGTTTACGCGTCGAGTTTATTCATGCGTCTTTGTGTAATCGACATTACCGCCATACCCAGTCAATTCAGCGGAGAGTAGCGGATTTACTTTTATGAAAATCCTAATCCGATCCAAATCCAAATAGTTAAATCCAAATTCAAAAACTACAATAAAATAAATCCAAATCCGTGTTACTTTAATATATGCTATTATTTCATGCACTGTGAAAAAACTGCCATTGAACTGGCGACTTAACCGAAGTCGACTTAGGCAAATTCTACTGTATTAATACAATTAAATCCTAATCCAAATCCGCAAAAAAGAAAATTTTAAATCCAAATCCGTGAAAAACTCTTAAATCCGGCTTTTAAAATCCAAATCCAAATCCAAGCTAGTCTCAGCAATTCAGTCATGTTTTCATTGCTTCCCTAGTCCCTATCATGCTTACAAAAAAGTGTTAAAAAATACATTGGCTGTTTTTTGCTTCATCACTGTCAACTTTTAGTCCCCATCATAAGCTACCATTAAAATTTCACTCCCCTTATTACCCCATAGTTCATTTCAAAGTCGCAGCAGTGTTATAATGTTAACTACCTATGGGCCTCACTTGTTCCATTGCACGAAGTTCTTAAGTACGGGCCACACTCCGACTTTACGTGCATGGGCCACACCTGAAATGGAATGAAAAAATCATGCGCGAAAAAACATACTTGATCATGTAAGATCAAATTCGAATTTGCCGCGCATAAAGTTTGCCTCGCATAAACGCACATAATCCTGACCTGATCATGTATGATGCCACAGATAATTTTTGACTGGGAAAGAGTACTTACGTAGTCGCTCAAAAACTAGGCGGAGATGCACAAGGTGGTCTTCTAGGGATTTACTTGCGATGAGCAAATCGTCTATGTAGACATAGCAGAAATCAAGACCTCGAAACACTTCATCCATGAAACGCTGGAAAGTCTGGGCAGCGTTGCGAAGCCCGAAAGGCATGCGAACAAATTCGAATGAGCCAAATGGTGTGGTAACGGCTGTTTTGTGCACATCAGCTGGTTCAACGGGAATGTGGTGAAATGCTTTTACCAGATCCAGTTTGGAGAAGATAACTGAGCCATGAAGAGAAGTAGTAAAGTCTTGAATGTGAGGTATGGGGTAACAATCTGGCACAGTGATTTTATTGAGAGCTCTATAATCACCACAGGGGCGCCAGTCACCATCAGATTTTGGAACCATGTGGAGAGAAACGATTGTACCCATTGCTAAAACGATTTTAGTTTAATGCTAAAACGATTTTACTTTAGAGACAAAGCGGTTTTACCTGAGGGTAAAACGTTTTTAATTATTTGCTAAAACGATTTTACTTCATGCTAAAGCGATTTCACTTAAGGCTAAAACGATTTTACTTTATTGCTAAAACGGTTTTACCGAAAACGATTGTACCCATTGCTAAAACGATTTTACTTTAATGCTAAAACGATTTTACTTAAGAGACAAAGCGATTTTACTTTTTGTCAAAGCGGTTTTACCTGGGGCTAAAAGGTTTTTAATTAATTGCTAAAACGACTTACGTAATTGCTGAAAAAGCTTGCAGGGTCAGATCGATTTGCACTAAAGTCAAATCGATTTAGCGTAAAATACAAATCGATTTGCACTAACGTCAAATCGATGTAGCGTAAACTATAAATCGTAAGGGCTTACGAATGGCACCCCATAAGTTGCTACTTATCATCGTAATAAAACAAAAACGTGAAAAAAAATTTTTGTTGATTAGTATAGGTGATCCCAAATAAATTGGAGATCTCTTGCTGAATCATACATCCACTCCTAAAACAACAACGCCAAGAAGTAAAGCATTTAAATAATCCCTATTGAAAATAAAATAGCTTTCTTGGATGAAACTTAAACCAAAACTGAAACCCAGAAACCGAAGCCGTGTGTAAGCAAAACTGAAACCAAAACTCGAACCTATTTCTCAACAGCCGCGAAACCAAGCCAAAACTAAAACCTGATATTGTGTATTTAAAATTACTGTGAGCCACGTGTTATCTGTTTACTTGCGCAATCACCGTTTTCGTAAAGTCATGTAATCAGCGTTTTTTGTATCTGAAGAAAGATGAAAAATTTTGACGGTTTATATTACAGTACAAATCAAAAACTTGAGCCTTAGAAAATTAGCTATTCAGTGCTGATAATTTCTTTTAACGTTATCGCAGGTACACGGTAAGCTGTTACTTACTTACGTTTTGGTATACCGGTGCCGGTGTATCTTTTGCTGGGTGAAAACTTCACTTTAGCAAAAGTCGTCTTCGAGCGAACATTCTGGTGATGACGGTTTTACACTCGTCAACACCAAAAAAAAATATGAAACGAAAGTCAACCCAACCAATGTTGAAGTCGAAACCATTTGCTTCGAGACCGAGATCAAGACCGGAAAATTTTTTCGAGACCAAGACCGGTCGTTTTTCGAAACCTTTGGTTCGAGACCGAGACCAGGAATAATCGAGACCAAGACCGAGACCGGCAATTATTCGGCCTCTAAAAATAGGCCTAAATTTGTATCACCAAGTTTAATCAATTTATTTTGCCACAAAGTTACAATGACATTTCAAGTAAACGAGGATTTCCAACTTTTCCGAAGAGAGCCTTCCTCTCTGTGGTCGGGTCGCATTATCAACCCGCTTGTGCTAAAAATTTTTTCTACCAGGGACGAAGAAGCTGATATACATAGTATGTGTTTGATCAGTTTAAAAAGAGCAGGGAATTCACCACTTCCCTGTTCCCAAAATTGAAAAACATTTGAAGGCACGGTTATTGTTGCCATACTTCATTCGAATATATCTTGGGAAAGAACCGGCCGCAGACAGTGGCGCGGGAACGTTTTTTAGAACGGGGGGGCTCAAAATAGTAAGATCGTGTCAACGTCTGGGGGGCGAAGCCCCCCAGACCCCCCTTTTTTCGAACGCACGTTTTTAAGAGCAGGACACTCAGCAGACCTATTTTGATAGACATCAATTGCATGCCGCTCAAGTGACCGGAATTTTTTCAGGATAATCTTTTATCATGGAAAACAAGATTGCTTACTACCGTTAGGCTTTTCTAACCATGCTCGAATTACTACTCATGTATTTGTAAAATGCAAATACCTCAATCACAAAACCAAAAAGTAGGCAAACAAAATTTGCCCGATCTAACTTTTGCTTTGCTGATCAGAGTTACATGCAACAAACAATGCCCCATTGAGGTTTAAAAATAACAAAAAACACACAATCAAAATAAAGCACTGAACCATTTTTTAACATAATGAGATGTGTAGATATAGGTATTTAGGTAGGCGTACTAGCTCAATTTTAGTAACAATCATCGGCAGTGCTCGAGTTGTGAAAACACTTATGGGGGGTGGTAGGCTACAACTTTTCATGCAGACCTTGAAAGAGATGGTCATTATAGTTGTAAGGGAATGGTTTACGCTAAAATGTTTTATGGGGGGATGGTGTTGTTTTCAGGGGGGATGGCATCCCCCTCAAATCGAGTAGCCTACTGATCATCGGTGCCAGTTTAGTAGTGATTTAGCCGCTTCATTGGGTTGGTAGAAAAAATTCAAAACCATTAAAAAACTCAACCAGAAGAGAACTTGCACCAGCTCATATAAGCTTAATTAGGGGTGCCCAACCAGTCGATCGCGATGTACCGGTCGATCTTTGGATGCTTGGCTGTCGATCGCGGGTCAATTTGGCATGTACACAAATCAGGTTGGCCACCAACATTTCCAGTTCATGTAACGCGTCCGGGCCGTGAAGACCTTTTTTTTAGCTTTTCACAAAAATTTTGGTGGAATTCGGAACATCTGAAGGATTGAGGACCGTTTTTTTGCACTTCACCGCATTTTCGTTTACGATTTACGTAATTCCCATGATCAGTAGCGACTTTCATTCGAGCATTCAGAGTAGTTTGGCGTAAAGTGTTTGGCAGCTACAAGAATTGACAGCCATTATACTTTTACTGGGCCATCGTCCATGACTGCTGTAAAGGTTTGCAAACGCTGATATAAAACACGGTTAAAAATGAACTTCAAGCATTGAAAATTTTACCAAATTTTACGTTGACCAAGTGAATAATAACTGACTGATTTTTAAAAGAAAAGTGATTCTTCGTTGGTTAAAAGCACTTTAAAAAATATTTGCTTCATTACGTATGTACGTTGCGAGCATTAATCACGTCGCACTCAGTGCATAATTTTTTTAATTGTCAGGGGGGGCTCAAATGGTTCAGGGGGGGCTAAAAAAAGTTCAGGGGGGGCTTGAGCCCCCCCTGGCACCCCACTTCCCGCGCCTATGGCCGCAGAGCAGTCGAATTAGGCGGGCCAAGCGTTTATCAGGGGGGGCCAAAGTTTGAAATTAAACACAAAAGCCGCTGTCTTCCAAAGAGTAGGCTCTGCTTGTTGATTGGGGGGAGGGGGGCAGGCCCCCCTCCTTGGCGTCGGTTTTGCTGCTGCCACAATCTGAATAGGCCTAATTCCTCTCATAACAATTCCGATTTCCACGTCAATGTGGCCAAACTTTTGTAAAAAAGAATGCCTAGTCTAGGCCGGTCCTAGAAAACTTTGGGATTTTTTTGTGCTGCAGACAAGACCCTGAAACAAACCTGGTTATTTAGCTTATGGGCACTTTGAACGAAAGGCTGTTCGCATTACAGAATTTTGATTTTGATGAAAAGTTTTAAAATTATTTCTATACAAAAATATATTTATTTAATAAAAGTGAGCCCATTTTTGCATTTTTTTTGTGGTGATTTGACTTGTGGAATGTGCTATGGACTGGATTTAGATTTAAAATCTTTTACCGGTACCGCGTTCCGGCAGCAAATCTTTTACCGGAACGGCGTACCGGACCGTTCCGGCTTACTTTCACCACTGCTAGCCTCTTGGTAAATCCGGCTCTGCTCGCAGCTAAGGTAGTACCGTAGCAATGCTACTTACAAACCACAACATAAAACATTCTACACCGGGGTGGGGAACCGGTAAAGCAGAGCGGACCACAATCGGTTGCATAATATTTTAAGCGGGCCACATCAACTTCTAATTTCGCTTTAAAAATACGAAGTTTTATGTCGAAAATTTATCAACCATTCATTGCAAGGTATTCTTTACCGTGAAAGTAAAGGCTTTTGCGCGGTTTTTGCGTCGCAAATGCAGCATGCTGTTGAAACGCGAAGAAGTGTTTAAGAAAGATTAACATTTTCTGATCTACCGGTGTGTACCGTAGAGCGAGGCAGCGCTGTTTCTGGCTATTAGCCTTCATCAGCCGCCCTCAGGTAAGAAACATTCATCTTCTAGGACGAGTCACTCATCCCTTCGGATAAATATTTCTTAAAGAATTTAACCTTTGTGGTATGCATATCCACTCGTGTGGCTACGTCACCATTCCAGTCAAACTCTTTACGTGGCCAGGGTGAAGAGCAAACAACTAAAAAGCAATGTCCTTCCTCGCCTACCGGATGGGAAGTCATGACGACTTCCTCTTGTTGGGTCAGAGGCAGAGATGGGCATTTATCGCGATAATTTATCGGCAGTAATTATCGGCAATAACTTTTTATCGATTATCGTTATCGCTCAAAATAGTTTGGATTTATCGATTACCGTTATCGCTTTTGTTATATATTTTGTTATCGCCGATAAATTATCGCGATAAACGATTTTTTATGCACGCAGTGTTTAAACTTTAAAGTTAGTGAGTTGGCGCCATAGAAAAAACACGGTGTCCATTAAGACTTATTGTAATTTTTAAAAATTATTTCTTTGTTTGGTTTAATTTCACGGCAGAGTCCGAGCTTTTCTTGAAAAATGCAGAAAAAAACATTTTGCAATTCGACTTACAAAAAAAAAAACTTCGTCAAAACATCGAAAAATTGCCGCAACATTTATCGGAAAAATTTACCGGCGATAATTTATCGATATCGCTTGAAGAAATTGAGATTTATCGATTATCGGTATCGCCCAGGGCTTTTTGAAGTTATCGATTATCGTTATCGCTTTAGTGCAGAAAGGTTTATCGTGCCCATCACTGGTCAGAGGCTATAACAGCGCTCCATCACCAACAGTGCAAAGCACTCCATTAAATCGTACCGTGGAGCGAGACAGCGCTGTTTCTGGCTATTAGCCTTCATCAGCCACCCTCAGGTAAGAAACATTCATCTTCCAGGACGAGCACTCATCCCTTCGCATAAATATTTCTTAAAGAATTTAACCTTTGTGGTACGCATATCCACTCGTGTGGCTACGTCACCATTCCAGTCAAACTCTTTACGTGGCCAGGGTGAAGAGCAAACAACTAAAAAGCAATGTCCTTCCTATCCGAAGGGATGAGTGATCCTGGCAAGATCACTCGTCCTGGAAGATGAATGTTTCTTACCTGAGGGCGGCTGATGAAGGCTAGTAGCCAGAAACAGCGCTGTCTCGCTACACGGTACGATTTACTGGAGTGTTTTGCACTGTTGGTGATAGAGTGCTGTTATAGCCTCTGACCCAACAAGAGGAAGTCGTCATGACTTCCCGTCCGGTAGGCCAGGAAGGACATTGCTTTTTAGTTGTCTACCGGTGTGTTGTACACCAAACATAGTTATGACGCGGGCCACATTCAAAAGCTATGTAGGCCGCAGGTTCCCCACCCCTGTTCTAAACGCATATGTTTATACGGAAAAGTAATTCAAATCTTCAGCAATTAGCTCTGAAAGAAAGTTTACTCAACAACCAACGTCGTTCCTTTTAACCAGGGTTACCATTTCGTGCTTATTTTCAACGGCAATGTCTAAGAAAACGTGTAGCCTATGTGCTTATTTGTAGGAAACGTGCTTATTTTGGAGTCCCGTGTAGAGTATTGCTAACTTGTGAAGTTCACCTATCCACTGCCAACTCAACTCTACGCAAAGTCGATCTGCTGATTGACTTGCTTGAAATATTGCCTACATACTAATTCGTACCTTGATTCTTTCACTGATTGCTTGCTTTTCTTCTTCACAATAACAGAAACTAAAAATGCTTAATCTAAAATAAACTAGGCTATCCTTTGCTGCAACAAGAAAAACCAGTCACCATCACTTCGTGTAGCAGAATAGAATGCCTAAAGCGAAAGTCACCCTGGGAATTCCCGCGATTAAAAACAACGTCCTGCGTATAATGTTAATTATAACAAATAGTAGCGGGAACCGCTACACACTTCCTCCCCGGCAACATGACTTGATCTCAATGGCCAATGCAATCGTGGGTCATTGTGGTCAAGTCATCAGAAGCACGCAGACAAACATAACAGCAAAACACAGAAACGAAGTGTCAAACACCACAACTGTATGCTACATTGTGCAATGAAATTGACTTAAATCCTTCAAGTTACACCGTGCAGCAGCATAAACCTAACACCTATTGAAATCATCGAGATAATGATGGCAATGGAAATGATGAGATGAAAAGAGAAGTAAAAGAAAAGTTAGGAAAAAGAAAGGTAAAGTGTGAACATCAGATGTGTCGTAATCTCATCATACCCGTTCAGCATATTATATATCAGCATGTCAGACGGGAACTCGGTAAGCAAAAATAAAAATAACAACACAGAAAAATGCAAGGCAGTGTATGTGCCAACGGAGCTGTGGTGCTCGTATAAAAATTAAAACATGATGCAAGCAAAAATAAAGCAAGAGTAAGGCGCAGACAATGAAAAGGTTGGCTGTTCTTCACATGACCACCTAAACATGATACACTAGCAATGGTAAAGTAGTATTTACCACAACGATGCCCTATGATATTGATAAGCACAGACACATGTCAACATAAAAGTGCTTTGACGTGGCACCAACAGATTATTGCTGACAAAACAAAGTAAACAATATCAAGAAAACTAAGTGACATCAATGCGAAAACTGTGTTTCCATAAATGTAGATCTCAGCAAGAGCAACTCGGTGAGGCACCGACAGCATTAATGCTGCAGAATGCAAAGTAAAATATATAAGCAATAATATACTCAATCTCCTGACAGCCACTGTTTCGACCTTGTTAGATCTCATCAGAGGAGCTCAGAGTAGTCTGGGGTGAACTTGAACTTCAGAAATTTTTTGTTTGTGGTACCACAAAACAAAAAACCTCCACCCCTGCCAAAGTGCTCATCGCATAAGCGATGAGCATTGCGCAATGCTACGACAGGGGGCCCCAGGTAAGAGTGCTCAACCATGCACAAGGCATGGGAGCGTAATACTCAATCTCCTGACAGCCACTATTTCGACCTTGTTAGGTCTCATCAGAGGAGCTCAGAGTAGTCTGGGGTGAAGAACCTCAAAATCAAATTTTGAGGAACTTCAGAAATTTTTTGTTTGTGGTACCACAAAACAAAAAACCTCCACCCCTTTTGTGGTACCACAAAAACTTGTTTGTGGTACCACAAAAACTTGTTTGTGGTACCACAAAACACAAAACTAAGCAATAATATAAATGTTTAAATGCAACGTTACTTGGAAAACTGTGTTTCGTCTGCAAACGTAGCATGAAAAGACGTTTGTGACAAAAACAGATAGCACAATGGAGACAAAAATATCACATGCAATGAGCAGTCTGTTCAGGGCCGGATTAAGGCGGGGGCTGATGGGGCTGCAGCCCCAGGCCCACCGACCAAAATAGGCCTCTCGATTACAACTTATTATGAACAACTAAGTGATTTTTTCATCAATCAACTATTTTATTTTAAAGTTGAATACGAATTACCAATCTTTATAGGCCTAATCTATCCAGTTTAGGTTAGGGCTAAGTGAGTGATTCAAGATTGTATCAACGCCAAAAGTTTCAATGATTTTACTCTTGAATTTAAATCACAAGATCTGCGGCAAGTAAACGAAATCCAAGAAGACTGATTACGAGTTTGTGAGATTTGGACATACTTTACGTTGCGAGATTCGGACCAGTATTGCGTTACCAGCCCAACGGCTGAGGCATTCATCGGAGCAGGAAACAGGGTCCAGAAGCCAGCTTTGAAATTATTCCAGCCCCTCCTAACAAATCAAATCTCTCTATGTTTTGGGTCAAAATTGCAGGAAGCAAAAAAATGCCAAACAATGTATATAAAAACATTCCGACGCAATATGATTGTTCTGCAGCATATTGTACAACGAATTCAACGGTTTTCGAAACAGAATTTAAACTGAATAAATAAAATTATGATTGATATGAATGTTCATTGCTGTGTAAATTTTGAAACAAATCACAATCAAATACTATCAATAGCCCAGCATCGGCTACAGTGTGTGATGTAACGTTCTATCCGGTAACTAGAAGGAAATCAATCTAAATCAGGGGTGGAGAACCGGTAAAGCACAGCATAATATTTTCAGCGGGCCACATTTACTTTTAATTGTTAAATTTCGCTTTAAAAAGGCACAATATTTCGTCGCAAATTTAACAACATTCATGCTGAGCTGTTTTTTTTCCGTAAAATCAGAGACTTTTGCGCGTTTTTTATGCTATAAATATATAGCATGTAGTTAAATGTGACGCAGTTTTTAAGAAATCTTAATGTTTTATATTCCACCATTTTGTTGTACACTTAACAATTAAAGTTCTGACGCGGGCCACATTCAAAACTTAAGCGGGCCGCAGGTTCCCCAACCCTGATCTAAATCTTCATTAACTCAAGATTACGCGGAAGGGTGATACATGTAGCGGGGGTCCATCTACGTGACATAGAGCCTGCAGGGCAACGCAGCTCCGAAGAAATGTCGTCGTTTTAGCGAGTCATTAATTTATGATTATTTCGTTGCATAATTCATAGACAGCAGCGTAAACTAAAGATGGTTTCACCATAGACTTATGGTTTCACACAAAATGCCGTACGAATTTTCGTAAAATGACGTTAGGATACGAAATAGAGCAGGGATGGCAAACCTTTTTAATTGGTGGATCAAATTTAAGGTCGTAGACCGAAACAAGAAAAAACGTGGGTTGTGGATGTAATCATATTAACGAAGGGCTTGAACCCAAGTTCTTCCGAAATCTGTGCAAAGAACAAAAAAAAAGGATCTTCACCTCAAAAATACCCAGCTTCCCGTCTTCAATGCCGCAGTATGGAAAGATAAGCTTTTCTTCACTACGTTGATGTTCGTTACCGTTTTCTTCGTAATATTTTTGAAACTACAAGTGGGTCACTAGGTGATCCGCGGGTCAGTGGTTTGCCATCCCTGAAATAGAGGCTGTGAAGGAGGTTAACGCAAACTTTGCATGGCTTGGGGAAAACTAATCGTAGAATCACTTACAAAACAACAAATAGAAAGCGTATTTGCGGAAATTGGGGCTCTGCGGTATGACATCTTCTAAAGCTTTGTACGTGCAAAATAGGTTCAGAAAATTTGTTTTTTGAATGTGTTTAATACTGGTATGTAGGTTACATATTTCAGCAGGTCTAGGACTGACGGGGACAAAACAGGCCCCTGACTACCAAATAGCCCCAGGCCTCAGAAACCCTTAATCCGGTCCTGAGTCTGTTACTAATTGATTACAAAAGCAAGTACATAATGAGTCAAAAACTGTCTGTTGCCCACACCGGAACAGTGAAGTTACTTACTGATAAGATAAAAAAAGAAAAAAAGACAAAAGGCCATCTCTCGAATGCAAATGCTAAACTTGCAAAAGGATAAAAAAAAAAGTTAATGATGGTACCGTGAGCAATTATGTTACCACAAATTAAGCATTGAGCTAATGAGTTTACAAAAGCATTCACAAATATTTACCAAGACATTAAAAAAAAAACATAATGGGGTACCAGTATCAGGCTAGTGGACCTAACAAGCAAAACGTATATACAAAATTAACACAAAAGTATTCTTAAACATAAATTATAAAGTCGTTCAACTGAGGCGGTGGCCGGCGAATACGAGACTGTCTTGAGGCTGATAACAAAGGTGAGATGGTGTTATCAGAAGCTGGATGAGCCCAAGGATCACATGCGTTGTTGTTCGTTTCAGTGGATGACGCAGATTGGGTTTGAAAATCATCATCATTGGGAAGTGGGGCAAGTGTAGAATCATGAACATTGTCAGAAGTTGTGTTAGGCAATGCAAAAATAGGTGAATGAGTGGTGATGTCAGGAGAACTCAGTAGGGTGAAACAGGGCTTAATATTATTAATGGCGACTTGCTGAACTTTGTCATTGTTTAAAATCTTGAAAGTTTTGTCAGATCGAGAAATTACAGAGTGCGGTCCTTTGTAGGAAGGCTGTAGGTTGGGCTTAATAGGATCCACTTTCACAAAGACGTGGGTGCAAGTTTTCAATTCTGGTGGCTGATACACTTTTGTCGATTGCACAACGCGGGTAGGGGTAGGCTTTAAAGAAGCAGCAAAGTGTTTCATTTGTGTAATGTAATGAGCTCTTGTGAAAAGGGGGATGTAGAGGGGGCAGCTGTTGTAAAGAAATCGCCAGGCAGACGTAAAGCTTGAAAAAAGACAAGGTCAGATGGTGAACCACCAAGCTCTTTTCGATACATGGTGTTGAGAGACAGCACAATGGCTCCTAAGTAAAAAAGCCTAGCAGGTTTCTATCAAGCTTAGCAGTGAGAGCAACTTTAATATTCTTAATCGCCCGTTCAACTAAACCGTTGCTCTCAGGATACCGAGTGCTGCTGATGCACAGGTCACATCCAAGATATGATACATATTCTCGAAATAATGTAGAATTCCATTGTACACCATTGTCCACCCGTAACATACGCATCTGTTCAAACATGCTCACAAACAAGTTGATACCCGAAACAACGGATTCACTCTTCGCATTTCGCAGTGGATAAGCTGTCACAAACCTTGAAAAACGGTCAATGCATACCAGTAAGTAGGAGAAGCCTTGACATGCAGAAAACGGGCCACATAAGTCGGCATGAATTGTATCAAATCTAGCATCAGGCATTTTAGCAAAGGCAATAGGCAATACGACGTGTCTGTATACCTTAGATTGCTGGCAAGCAGTGCAATCTTCGACGCGATCTTTGATTTTTCGATTCATGTCCCGAAAAACGAATCGAGCAGCTATAAAGCGTTGTGACGCTATGATTCCTAAGTGGTTCAATTTGTGGTAGTGATCAATGATTGCATTTTCATATTGAGGGGGTATCAAAATGCGATAAGATGCTTGTGAGGTGTCTACGAAAAGTTTGCAAGGTCCAACTTTTGTGTGAAGCTCAATCTCTTGAAGAAGTATTGTAGAATTGTGGGGAAACTGGAAAATGTCGGGTTGTTGGGCGATGCAAGCTTTTTGGGCTTTAGCTATGTCTTGAAGAGTTATATCTAAGTTTTCTTGTTCAAAGATGTGGTGCACCACCAGTCTGGATAAGCAATCTGCAGCCCCATTGAGCGATCCCGGAACGTGTATTATGTCGCAATTGAATTCACACAAATATGAGAGTTGTCTGCTTTGACGCGGGGAATGTGAAGGGCTTGGTCTTTTAAAGCATGCACAAGAGAAAGATGATCGGTAACGATGGTAAAGTGCTGATCGAGAAGAAAATGTTTGAAATATTTTACAGCTGCAAATATGGCAAGCAACTCCAAATCAAAAACAGAATATCGCTTTTGACTATCGTTCAATGCTCTTGAAAAATATGCCAAAGTTTGTTCGGACTCATCGGGTAACTTCTGTACTAGCATACCACCAATGGCTTCATTAGACGCATCAGTATAAAGACGCAGTGAGGAGTCTTTTCTCGGGTGGGCTAAGCTAGCTGCTTTAACTAACGCAGTCTTAATGGTAGCAAACGCATTTTTTGCCTCTTCATCGAGATGGATTTTATCATTGTTTTTGACATGACCTTGGAGATACTTGGTCAGTGGGACAAGAATCTTGGCAGCGTTTTTGATGAATCGACGTAGAAAGTTTATTAGGTGTAATGCTTGTCTCAACCCTCGAATTGTCTCCGGTTCAGGAAGACGGCTAATTGCGTCGATTCAATGTGAGAGCATAGCAATGCCATCTTTTGTCAATTTGTGACCCAAAAACTCAATCTCAGGTACAGTCAGAACAGACTTACGCACATTCAGCAAAAGACCATAAGCATTAAGACGATGCAAAACCTGATGAAGGTGATTTTTGTGCTCTCTTAGGTCTCGTGAAAATATCAAAATATCATCAATGTACGCAAAGGTGAAATCTTCTATACCATGTAAAATGTGAGAAATGGCCATCTGAAATGTGAAAGCAGAGTTTTTGGTACCCATGGGCATTCGCCTAAATTGAAATGTGCCTTGAAGGCAAGAAAATGCGGTAAATTTCCTGTCGGATGCGCGGACGTTAATTTGCCAGTAAGCGTTCTTTAGATCAACGGAAGAAAATACTTGGGATCCATATAAGCGATGAGTGACATCGGAGATGCGTGAAAGAGTAAATGATTGATTTTCAGTTCGCGCATTTAAGGTACGGTAATCAACACAAAAGCGATAGGAGTTGGGCTCTTTTTTGGGCACCAAATGAACGGGGCTGGTGTAAGGTGAGCGAGAGTACTCAATAATGCCATTGGTCAGCATATGATCAATTTGACGACGTAATTCAAGTTGCTTTTCTGGTCCTAATTTTCTGGCTGCATGTGAAAATGGGGGGCCATTGATAGTGACTGTATGTTCTACCGGAAGCAGCAATTCTGCTGGATAGAACTCACCAGATGCAACATTTGGAAAAAGATTTAAAGTATCACTGCAAGACAAATCATTGTATTCTAGTGAGGGCATGGGAGGCAATTCTGATTTCAAAAGATGAGGAGCAGAAAACTTAACAGATTTAATTTTAACGTCTATGACGGCATGGAACTCACTTAAAAAATCGTAACCAAGAATGGGGCACTGCACATCTGCGACAAGGAAAGTATGAGTGACATGCTGATGTGGTAGTTCCTCAAATTGTAAAAGCAGATCAACACAACCATACACTGATAGCGGATGACCATTAGAAGCAAATAAAGAAGGAATGTTGAGCAAAGTTTAAGCTTGCTCCCGATATTCATTAGCAGGCAATATGCTTTTGGGTGAAGCAGAGTCAACAATAAAGAAGATCTCGTTATGCAGGTCATATAAATGAACATAGTTGGGATTATCGTGAATTGGCGACGCGTCTTTTATCGTGTGCACGGTGAATGAAGGACTTGAGGAGCTCTGGGTGGCGCGCCGCCTCTGGAGTTTAAAGGCCTGGAATAGGTAGTGTTGGAATGAGGATGTTGTGAAGATGCATAAAATTTGCACCCGGGCGAACATCGTAAAGCATTAGGTCCAAACTTAGTATGGTATCAACACATATCAGAGTTCCTGATGTTATGGGTAGAAGGGCGTGTTGTAACTTGAGAAGAGTTGCAGAAGGTGGTTATGCTAGGTGAAGGTAAACGTGGCTGAGTGGCTTGTGAAGGAAAGGAAAGTGGGAAGGAACGGTAGGTATGCTGTGGCAAAGGGGGCTGAGTAGAAGGAATGTTTGTATGTACTTGAAGGGAAGAAATCGCATTGAGTTTGTCTTGTATAGCAGATAATGCTTGTATAACATCATTAGAGAGAGGGACAGTGGGAGAAGGGGTCACCGAGGTTGGAGAGGAAACGTCATGCTGAACAAGGTCTCTGGTATAGTGACGATGAGGTGCCGATAAAAAATTGCGTCGTTTCCTGTCATTTACCAAAAGATCAGCTTTTGCAGCCATTTGATCAAGGTTGGAGTTATCCATGAGAGTGAGAAGATTACGAGCATATGTGGGAATGCGATGTAAAAATTCTCTTCTTAAGGAGTGTTCCAGAAGAGGGTGAGTTTTCAAGTGCCTACCCAATATACTCCTCTATTGAGCCAGCATTTCGGATGGTAATTTGTCACCCAGTTTAGGAGCATAGGCCAAATCTACTTGGGCCTTTTCTAGTGATCTACCATATATATGAAAAAGTGCATTTTTCAGAGTCACATAGCTGCAATTATTTGTTGATAGAACACAATGCATCCTGCACTGTTGAGCATAGTTTAGGCAATGCAGCAATTTATCGAAAAGCTCGGCATCATTTAAGTGTTCGTGTCGATAGCGTGACTCGAACCTTTGAAAAAAAAGGTCAACATTCGCCTCGTCAAAGGTGAGTTGGGGTGCAGGAGAGTTAATGACAATTTTGGGTATTTGGGCGAGGAAGGGTGAGGAAGGTTGCTGTGAAGGCATAGTGCTTTGTTGTGGTGTGGGTTGATTGGGAGCATTAGGTAAGGGTGCTTTTGTGAAAACAGTAGCTGAGGGTGCCTGGGTTGGAGTAGTGGAATGGGTGTGGTTAATGTTGGAATGTAAAGGATCAGACGAAGGTGAAGTATTTGCGGTTGTAATAATGTTAGTTGTGCCAAGTAGGCCTACAGATGGGCTAAACAAATCCGTTTCATCAAAATATTGCATATCAGCCGGTGTAAATGGATTTGTATATATAGGCCTATCATCAATGTTAGAAACAGCTTCTGACATATCTCGGGTGCAGTGATTGAAGTCAGAAGGGCAAGTGAAATGTACCGGTACAGTATGTGCAACAGCCTAATTGTGTAGTCTAGTAAAATATATACCGGTAGTTCAGCAAGCTGTATCCCAAGTAGCCTATACTGGAATCTAATAGAAAAATAGGCAACTGCAGTCTTTTGGTCCTGCTGGCACAATGTTCAAACAGAGGGGGTCACCAGGTTGTAGAGTATTGCTAACTTGTGGAGTTCACCTATCCACTGCCAACTCAACTCTACACAAAGTCGATCTGCTGATTGATTGACTTGCTTGAAATTTTGCCTACATATAAATTCGTACCTTGATTCTTTCACTGATTGCTTGCTCTTCTTTGAATTCTATTGCTTGCTTTTCTTCTCCACAAAACCAGAAACTAAAAATGCTAATTCTAAAATAAACCAGGCTATCCTTTGCTGCAACAAGGAAAACCGGTCACCATCACTTCGTGTTCGTGTAGCCATGGTGTAGCAGAATCAGTGTTACAAGCGAGTGACATTTCAAAAACATCAAATTTTTCATAAAGCAACATCAAATTCAATGCAAAAACATCAAATTGAAATCTAATCACTTTTCTTTCTAAAAATACATCTTTGGTAGCTAAACACGAATGTGTTTTTGCATTTTTCATTCTTAAATAGAAACAAACGCATAAAACGATCTAATACTCTAAGGTTAAAGGTACGGTGCCAATTATACACAATAAATCATAAAGCTGAAATTTTGAGTCTGCATTAACCAGTATAGCCTACTGTAAAGTCATGATAATGGGACCTTCAAAAATGTGTAGGCTACACATAAATCGGCAGCGTGGCCGAGTGGTTCGGAGCGTTGTTTTTACGACGGCCATGATCGCACAGTTAATGGTTAAACTGCCACCTAAGCCTCGCTGTTGTGTCTTTGGATGAGATGCTTCACGACAATTATTTCTGCTTAATGAAATCTGACCACCAGCGAATTGAAGAAGTCAGAAGTAAAATTCAAGCGTAAAACTCGGAAACAAAGGCAACTCCTAAGCGAGTCTGGATTCGTCCTATGCATAGCGCCTCCGTTGCTTTCTCGTGACAGGAGGATAAAAATGAAGAAATCAAATCATATGCTACCATACATAAAGCATTATGGAATAACCATATAATTCCAAATTGAATGATCTTCATATTACCAAAATGAATAGTAATGTGAAAAGATGCTAAAGACAAATATACCATTGTGACGCAGTCAAAAAATTATAATTAGGCACCAAACAGTGATGTTCACTGTTCCCTCTAAGATTTTGGCAAGTGCAAATTTGCCCAAACTAACATAGTAATAGAAATTTGCCCAGAGTTTTTTAAGGCTAAAAGGAGGTATAATTTTTTTTGCCCTGAATTTGAGTTTGCAGGGTAAGTTACTTTTATTTTACACCAAAACTTTAAACATTTTATATAGGCCTAACTCAAAATTGGGCTAAAATCATAAATCCACTTAGCAATCTCCAGAAAAAATTGCCCAAAATTTCTTACTTTTTTCAAAGTTTACACCTTAGAGGGAACAGTGGTGATGATATCACTGACTCCGTTTACACAAAATACAACTCGAAGTCTAGGCTGTACCGGTATTCATTGTGATAGTGCAAGCGCAGGTTGTGTGACGTCACATTAACCTCAAAATCGTAAAAGCCGAGTTGCAAATTATTGGGAAAGATGTAGATCAGCGCTTCTCAACCAGTGGTCTGCTGCCCACAGGTGGGCTGCAAAGTCGTTTCAAGTTGGCCGCGTACTAAGAAAACTGAACGCTTGTGTTGAGAGATTCCCTTCCCCCTTGACATAAATCAGTCTTAAACGATCATCTTGTAGCCAAAAAGAACAAACTTTACAAAACGTTGTCAAGTGTGAACATTGCTTTGTTGTTTCAATGTATTACAATTTTTTATGCGATTTACGCATTTGAATTGACATAAACTAATTCGTTAGTTTAGCAGCAGAGAGCATAAGATTTTGCCCTCGGAAATACAGAATGAAGAACTCGTTGAGCTGTTAAAAGACAACATTCTCATGTGCGCTTATCTCCCACTTTCAACCTTCGCTCCAGACTGTACCTTTTTTTAATGAAGCATTGGCCTATGCATCATGGTGATGGCTTGGCCTAGCATCGACTCCAAAGACCAATGCGCCGACCACTCGGCTGACTTCATGTGCCTCCAGACGGTACCTTATTCTATCACAGAAGGTCAGATTTTGAATTAGAGAACTAAATTCCATGTGTTCTTCTTGTATTTTTTTTTTTGTGGCATATTTTGAGGGCCGCACTAAAAAATCCTCGGTAAAAGTGGGCCATGAAGTCAAAAAGGTTGAGAAGCACTGATGTAGAAGAAGTTGACGTAAGATGTGGTGCACAACTAGAGATGTAAATTATTTTTTTTGCCTTCGTTTTTTTTAAAAAAATTTTTTTGCAAAAAAAAGCATAGCTCAAAAGAAACTTTTTTTTTTTGGAAAACGAATTCAAACTCGATCCTAAATATGAATAGGCCTACTGGCCGCTAAACTGTTTATTGTTGAGTCTTCTTGCAGTGATGAATCTATAGGGAGCGACCTTTTCGCCCTTTAAATCCATTATGAATTGCATGCTTATTGTTACGGATTACCAGAAAAGTGTTGCCAGTTTTAATTTCACGATGCAAAGAATAAAAAATAAAAAGGAGTAATTGCAATAGATAGATTAAAAAAAGTACAGAATTGTGGATGAGTTATCTGCTGTCTTTCTATAAGCAGTGAACAAAGGAGACTGGGATAGCGTATAAGCCTGACAATCGTACTGTAGCTTGCATTATGGATCATAACTAGGGCCATTTTTTTTACTTTATTTTTGCAAAATTTTGACTTTATTTTGACCTAACCGTTTTCGCCTATTAAGTACGTCTTGTTGCACTTTTTTCACTACAAACATTTTGTAATCCGCAATTTACATAAATTTTTAAAAAAGAAAGTAGCCTACTCTGAACATTTTATCACTCACTCTGTCTTGAAGCTAATGTAACAAAGCGATGCATGACGTCAAAGCCTAGGTTAGCGAGCCATGGTGTGTACTGCTATCAATTTATAATGTCAAAAAAAAAATCAAATCTTCATTATAGCCTACTCAGAAGCGTAGCTAGAGGTTTTGCCGCCGGGGGCGGTTCAAAATTGCCGCTCCCAAATGAGCAATAATTTTTTAAGCATTAATCAGCTTCAAATGCGGTCATCTATTCTGCATGACAAAATATGCGTCAATTAAAAGCACGCTGACTGGCAGACTACAACAATGATTACGAAGCTAGTGTGTATTAACAAGTTTAGTTAGTTAGTATCTTTTATTTCCATACCGTCAACGCAACAATAATATGCAAAAATGATATGCAATGTCTGTGGCTGGCGGCTGGGGCGTAACCCCCAGCCGCCAACGAACTTTTACAATTTTCACATAAAAAAACACATATTTTAGAACACTTTTTTATCGAAAAAGGGCATGCAGTGATGCAGTCACTATGGACAATGCAGAAATATTTCCGCAGCTTGTGTCTAAAAGCAAGGGCTTGTCTAAAATAAGTGAAAAGCGGCTGAAACCATTATTAGTTCAAGAAGTTGTAGACTAAAGTTAGGTTTTAGCACCTTATTTTATTACCAAAGGGAGGAGGGGGGAGGCATGGCGATTCAAATAATGCAAAGGCGAAGAAGAAAACAGTTTGCAATTGTGGCATAACAAACATTAAAATCAAATGTTAAGCTAGATACGCACTATACTCTACACACTATGATGAAGCAATATCACTATAGCCTACTACCGAGAGTTATGTTTAATGTGTTAACGCGATTTAATACTGCTTGCCAAGCTTTATATTAAAAACGAACTTGTTTGAGTTTGTTAAGAAGGAACGAATAAAAAAAAAAACAAAACAAAACAATTTTTTGACATCACTATGTAAAGCCACTGTTAATTGAATAAATGATTTGCAATTTCTAAATAAAACATAATATTTTATGCTTTGGTGAATATTGTTGCAGCCGATGTAACTAACATCAAACTTATGCGCAAAAACATCAGAAATCAAACATTTAGTCAAAAACATCAAATCTGATGTTGTAACATCAACTCTGAGCAGAATAGAATAGAATGCCTAAAAAGCGAAAGTCACCCGGGGAATTCCCGCGATTAAAAATAACGTCCTGCGTATAATGTTCATTATTACAAATAGTCGCGGGAACCGCTACACCCGTGTTTATTTTCGAAATCTTAGCGGAAAAAATAAGATTCTACGAACGTGAAGACCTTTTTTATTGGTCTTCACCGATTTTTGGTGGAAAAACAGGAGTTTGTGGACGTGAAGACCTTCATTTTGGTCTTTACCGATTTTTGGTGGAAAAACAGGACTCTGTAGACGCGTGAAGACCGTTTTTTTTTTTTTGGTCTTCACCGATTTTTAGTGATTTCACTATAAAGAGCTTTTGACTTTTTGGTAACCTAACTGCAGCGTGCTTATTTCTTGGTGTGGTCCGGTGCAGCGATGGTGGAAGCATTTCTAAAGTGGGGGGTCCCAAAAGCAATGACCAAATTTCCTTCGCCTATACAACCCATATTTAGCTTGTCCAGTGTCCACATGTGACAAGCTCAACTTATGTGGGCTTCAGACTCACGGTTCTTGCTTTTAGTTTCTGCATTCCTATTAAATTTTTGATGTCATAATAAATTATTGATGTCATAATAATAAATTATAATCTCAAAAATTTAATTTGGACATTTTACAAGTTTGTTGAAAAAAGTGAATCTTCCTATTGCAATTTCGTATTTGCGCATTGACAGACAACATAATTTATAGTGAAAATTGGACACCCGCGGATGTGGTGACCTTTTTGCTTATCACTAGATTTTGGGCGGTGAATTGGACTTTTTTGTCATCAATTTGGACTTTTTTCTTGATTGAAAATTTGGACCCAATTTGGACTATTTTGAGGTTGATTTTGGAGTTTTTTCTCATTTATTATTTGGCAACCCTGGCCCACATAAATTAGACATGTGAACAGAGTAGGCCTAATTGTGTAACTAAAGTTTATTGTTCTAGCAACCCCAACAGCTACTGTAAATACCATAATCGTCCGTAAAGCCTCTATTTGAGCACCACCATAGGGGAAAGATGGAAAAATAGAGCGCCACTTTCTAATTGAACACCACCTGTAATACCACCACAGGGGAAGGTGTTGAAAGTGACGAGGATGGCTACACAGGGACGTGTCACCCGATTTTCCATATTGAATTTTTGATTGCTCATTAGTAACTGTGTTACGGTGAATGTTTTTTTTGTTTCTTTAAAGGTTAAATGTTAACTCTGTTAAAAGTTTTTCCTGTTCATTAATTATATTTATCTTCCAAAAATTCTGAACAGCCCGTCAAAAAATATAGCACCATCCTCTAAACCAGGCACGGGCAACACACGGCCCGCGGGTCGGATTCGGCCCGCGAAACCATTTGATGCGGCCCGCCGACACTTGCAGATATACAAACTCCTTTTACGAATCAAGCCGAGGACCCATTATTTTTTTATAGAACATCTACGGACAAGTAGACCTTATTTTGCTCTTCACCGCAGGAGCGTATTTAGGGGGAGGACATTGTTCCATGCCCCTCCTCCCCTTTTGACTCTGCTTTTTAGCAAAAAAGAACAAAATCAATGGTGCCAAGTGACTAAAATATACCAGATTCTTTTGATGGTTTCTGTAGCATATGACCAGGGGCGGATCCAGGGGGGGAAGGATGAGGGGTATGCATCTTCCCACCAGCCATTTTCAAAAACGTTTTTCTTGCTCACAATTTTTCCATAATTTCGAACCTCTTGGATAGCGATAAGCCTTACGCCTTGCACGCGTAAATCAAAAGTGTGCGAACAAAATGCATCATATTTGGCGAAGAACTCAGAACCAAGGTTAAAAAATTTATACAAAACTTGCCTAAAAATTATTCAAAAAGCACTAAAATACCCATTACAGCATGTAGATTTTCAAAATTTTTCCCGGGGAGCATGCTCCCGGACCCCCTAGAGTCTTTCTTGTTTTTCAATCAGCTTCAAAGTAGTTTTGCCGAATAAAAAGGACGATTAAAAAAAATGTGGAAATTATGGCTCCACTTTTAAAAATTTTCGCTACGCCACTGTTTCGCCGATATTTTCGGTGGAAAACAGGACATCTGAGGACGTGTAGACCTTTTTTTGCTCTTTTTTGGTGAAGAACAGAACATCTGAGGACGTGTGGACCTTTTTTTGCTTTACCGATCAGAGCGGCCCTGACGATATGAAATATTACACTACAAATGCAGTAGGCTACATTTTTTTTAGCGACAGTCTGCGAAGTCAGTGCAGATAGTAGGGTATACAATGCATTGGTGGAGGGGCCTAGTTTTGAGTTTAGTTGCTATTGTTTACTATATACGACACTTACGACAACTGCTCTACCTCGCCTCATCTCAAAACGTACGGTAAAATGCTTTTTCCATACTGAAAGCTTAGATCAGTGATTCTCAATCTTTTCTCAGCCGTGGCCCTTTGGCAGTGGCTCTGTACCTCTAAAAGACCGTGGCCCCTGTAAGTGTGTAAGTTTAAAAGTCCCGATCTGTTATAATTCATTTATAATTTCTACCATCATGGCTCCCAAGAGAACACTCTGTGGTTACTTTAGGGGACCAAGGGCCACGGATAAAAAGTTGAGAACCTCTGGTTCAGAAGTTACCAATCGCTGGTTTGCCTTTTATATGAAAGATGCTCAATTGACATTTGCAAGCCCAAGTCAATTTTTTTGCTACAAGAAGATTACACTTTTTCTGTTCCACCCCACAAACAAAATTCTAAAGGAAACATCTCTGGAATTGAGCCCTTCCTGGGTTTCAATTTCGATGGTACGCCTATTAAGTTTCAAATACATTCATGCAGAGGTATTATTGTAGAAATAAACGTGTAAATATGAGCCCCCCTAAAAAAAAGTGGGGGGCCAGGGCCTCTCCGGCCCCCCCGGTTCCGCCAACTATGGTTCGGTGATAGCCCTGCTTTTAACGTAGGCCTATTGACTTCAAGCCTGCCTGTAGCACAATCACAAGTTGAATCAACGACCACACAACTGGCACAACCTATAGGGATTAAAAAATTACGAAATTAGATGCACTTGCAGAAGAGCACTGACAAAATTTGCGTAACACTTGATAACATTTCGGAAACAAAACACAACAGTGGGAGACACAGCGGGCTTCGATGTGGTAGAGAAGCAAAATGAAATCGAGCTCACCATGCAAATCGAATAATAAGCGCCCGAATATGAAGCGTACAGTAGACGAACTGGGAAATGTTGTCAAACTTTACCCTAAACGTGGTCTCACGCGCAGTCACCGTTGACTACAAAAAATTCGAGTGCCTTTACTATTTCAACTTATTGTCACGATGTAGCCCAGTTTTGGTGCAGATATCAGCAAACTTGGATCCTAAATTCGCAATTGCAAGTGGTGCAGACCGGAATGCTGATGCAGGGTTGTTGTTTGAAATGTTGCCACAAACTCGAAGCATATTCAGAAAGAAAAAATAAAGCAAGTGTAAAAATGAAAGTGCTGGCACTCGCGGCTGATTCGGAATCAAGCGGATTTGGAATCATAACTGTTTTTAGATTGGGGTGTAACCCGATTGATTCGCTAAAATACCGGAGACAGATACCAATATCAAACTTAGAACGAAAGCAATCCAGCCAAGAATGTAGGAATAACCATATGAGAGTACGCTGGTAATATTGTTGGTAAACACTCCCATTGCGATTGCAGTGCATATTCCTGAAATGAATAAAAATTGTGGAAAGCTATCCGCAGCAAAAAGGCACAGCAAAAAATATAGACCTGTACGCAGGGGCGCACTCAGCAAATTTCAAAGGGGGGGGGTTCTAAAAAAAACTCAATCCCGCACTCAGGATCCAGAAAATTTTGGTGGGGGGCATGAAATCTTGAATTAGGTTGAATGTTGATTAAATACAAAAACGTTAGACCCAAAAAAGACGTAAAAAGCTCTTGAAAATGTTTTCATGTCTGCGGCGTATTCAAAAATTTTTTCAGTAAGGGGGCACCAAAATTTGACGTATTTTCAAGCGTATTTGTTTCCTGAAGAATTAGTTTGAAGCATATTGAAAATAAAAAAGGCTCTGGGGGGGTCCGGGGACATGCTCCCCCACAAAGTTTTTGAAAATTTACAATAGTGGCCATTTTAGTACTTTTTGAACAATTTTTAGGCAAATTTTGTTTAAATTTTTTGCCGCAAATCTCAGTGTTTCACTTAGATGCATTTTGTGCGTACATTTTCGATTATACGTTATCGAAAAGGTTCGAAATTATGGAAAAATTGTATTTAACAAAAACATGTTTGAAAATGGCTGGTAGGGGGGATGCATCCCCCACATCCCCCTGGATCCGCTCCTGCCCGCACCGATAACAATGTCTCTTACCACTACCCCAACCAGCCGGTTTGGCTTCAGTGTGATGTGAGGCAAATTCTGTTAAAGCTGTTTTGAAGTAACAGCACGTAGCCTACTGCACTTACACAGTTTGGACACTTCACTTTAAAAACAAGGGTTCGGTTTCAAAAGTTCGACCCGTTCGACCCAAGGGTTCGACCCCCAACCCCCCCTGGGTGCGCCATTGGACCTACGATTGTAAGCTAATGCGACAAGTCTACTGATTATGATCATCTAGCAGTTGCATGGAGCAGCCGCATTAAATCTCTGTAAATGCTGTACTTTTCTTGCGAAAGGGAGAGCTGTGATTATGTGCAGATAATGAAAACCTTTGTGCAAACCTAGGTTACCTGTAACTTTAAAATTACATTGAATAGACCTAATCAAGTTCTTTTTGAAGGCCAAAATTGTTTCATTATAAGAAGGGTGAGACCGTGAGAGGATGCAAGCATAAGACCGTAACGCATAAGAGCATGTGTAACAAAAAGTTTATTTTTGAATCAAATGTTCCAACCTGAGAATGCGAATTGTGCTGGAATGACCACCGCTGGGAATCCTTTTTGAGCGACGAGAATGCAGTAGATTGCGTTCCAAACAAGACCAATAATTGACATAAAAAGGAAAGCCTTTACAGCTCGCAACGCATTAATGGATATAGGAATGGAAATGGGAAGTGGAACTGCCAAAAAACATGAAAATAAACATCAGAATTAAAATTGATTACACCGTTTCATGTAACTGTAATTACAATTGAGATTTTTGTTTTTGCGTAATTGTAATGATTGTGGGCTAAATTCCTACTACTTTTTACCTTTATCAAGTT
This sequence comes from Trididemnum miniatum, assembly GCA_964006365.1. Classification (NCBI taxonomy): domain Eukaryota; kingdom Metazoa; phylum Chordata; class Ascidiacea; order Aplousobranchia; family Didemnidae; genus Trididemnum; species Trididemnum miniatum. The sequence continues at coordinate 15,083,771 of OZ023239.1, forward strand.
TACCTGAACCTCTTTTTTTACACTTATAACTGCACTGTTTAAATTTCACGTAAGCTCCAAAGCATTTAATAATCCAGCCTTTATGTTTCATCATGGCAAAACACAAGTCGTAACTCGTAACGTAAACCTGAAACTCAACTTTGAAATTTATTGTAATTAGAAAGTAAGCTTATAAAAATTGGCGAAGTAAAATCAGTGTTTGCTATACGAGAGTATGTAATTATTATTCGATTGAGTCTTTCTTTAACTTAACAATGCATTATGTTACTGCTTCATTTTGGCCCTCCTCCCCATAAATTTTTTCTGACAATGCCCTTTTTAAACTTTGCAATTGGTGCTATTTTGCGTAGATACGCCATTGTAGAGCATTTACTCTTTGTCGCGGATGGTCGAGGTGCTTGGAGGCTCCCACTCGAGCTGCTACAGTCACGACCCCCAGGGAAGAAAAGTAACTAAACACTAAGTAAGTAAATACCTCCTTCAAAATTCGAGTCCAACATCATTGCAAAAATGTTGCTTACCTGAAGATGTGAAACATACTGAAAAATAACAAGATTGAAATAAGCCTTCTGTAACCACGCCTGACTGATTAGTCAGCCACACTGGGGTAGCCAGAGATACAACGGTTACTACCATACATATAACCGCACATGCTCCAAATGCAAAAGCTACTGTCGCTCTCATTGTAAAAAAAGATTACTTGACTTTGTACAATTCAAGACAAAGTTTGCAGTATAATCTAAAAATATACATTGAGCAACAACTTAGGCAGAAGTTTGTCAAAGGTTTTCAGAGACAGCAGAAAAAGACAAGGATCTTCACGATCTCGTACATCTTAGAAGATGTCACGAGCAAGTTGGCCGAGTGAAATATTGGACTTCGGCACCAAGAATTGCCACTACGTAGCGTAACTAAGTTTAGATATTTTCCTCATGAAATCGATCATTGTAAAGCTTAACTACAGTTAAGCGCAGCTGAACAAAGTACGATTTTATACCAGCTGTTGTATTAATACAAGTATATCAAAATGAGTAAACTCGCATGACCTTAACTTTTTACGATATGTAAAACGCTCTTTATTTTGCAAGTCCGCATGTTTACTACTTATCTTGCCGAAAATCGTTATTCCAAACTTTGAAGAAATCTCGATTCTGAGAATTGTTTTTACTTTTTTACAGCTCGTTGCTCCCCTGCAGTCATGTTTTTTAGTGGCCTACGCTTTCATTATTGAGGTAGCTTAAACACGAAGTGAATTTAAGTTTTATTCTCACCGATTGCAAGGCTTTTACTTTTTCAACTTTTTGCTCTTGTGACTCTCTCTCTCTCTCTCTCTCTGTAGTGACAAGTATAGCCACTATTACCCTTTGTTCTGCTATTATACTTCATGACAGTATGCGCTTTAATTTGATTCATTTATCATACATACGTATCCATATTGCTTCGTCAGCGATTTTTCTTTTTGTTCACATGACAAAACTGGATGAGATAATTGCGTGAATCCAGCAAAACTAAAAGCAGAAAAAAATGCCACGTATAGGCCTATATACCGCTCAACTCAATATTTTAGTTATGCGTATAACAATGACGTCGATCATTGCAATGAAAATTATTAACCATGCGGAAATAAAGTTTTTTGAAATTTACTGCCAAAGGAAGCAAGCGTATGAGACCATTGCTCATGATAATCGACTACGAAGGAAGACTAGACTGAACTTTATATATCCCTGACTATTAAGTTACGGCCTTAACCAAGATAGCAATTTAAAATTGCATTTTATCCAAACTGAAAAAATTATTATTTTTACTTAGCACGACAATTTTTATCGCATTATCGGCTATCAGACTTTTTTCTGATTGGTCTGCGCTCTGGCTGCCACTTATAATTTTGTAGTCATTTGCCTGCTGCTTGTTTGTGCGGCGTGTCCCGTGACGGCCTGTCGCATGCCAGTAAAATGTAGCGTAATTTTATTAAAAAAGCCTATCTCACAGCTAGTTGCGTCATGATTATATGCTTCGCCAATTACCTTCTATCTAAGAGATTAGAAAAAGTTAACCGTACAACGTGAAATACAGCCAACACGGACGATGTTCAAAAACACCTAAAAGTACATTTTTATCGATAAAAAATACTTACGAAAAAATTAAGTGAAACAGTTGGTATTATCTCCAAACTCAAATACTTTCTTCCACAAGAAACGCTTCGGCATCTATACTTCGCTCTAATTCATTCTCAACTCCTCTATGGCATAATTATCTGGGGCTCAACCTTTCTCAGCTATATACCTAAATAAACCAACAATTCTGCAAAACTGAGCCGTGTGTCACACAGGAAAAATTTGGTCAGAAAAAATTTATGGGGAGGAGGGCCAAAATGAAGCAGTAACATACTGCATTGTTAAGTTAAAGAAAGACTCAATCGAATAATAATTACATACTCTCGTATAGCAAACACTGATTTTACTTCGCCAATTTTTATAAGCTTACTTTCTAATTACAATAAATTTCAAAGTTGAGTTTCAGGTTTACGTTACGAGTTACGACTTGTGTTTTGCCATGATGAAACATAAAGGCTGGATTATTAAATGCTTTGGAGCTTACGTGAAATTTAAACAGTGCAGTTATAAGTGTAAAAAAAGAGGTTCAGGTAAACTTGATAAAGGTAAAAAGTAGTAGGAATTTAGCCCACAATCATTACAATTACGCAAAAACAAAAATCTCAATTGTAATTACAGTTACATGAAACGGTGTAATCAATTTTAATTCTGATGTTTATTTTCATGTTTTTTGGCAGTTCCACTTCCCATTTCCATTCCTATATCCATTAATGCGTTGCGAGCTGTAAAGGCTTTCCTTTTTATGTCAATTATTGGTCTTGTTTGGAACGCAATCTACTGCATTCTCGTCGCTCAAAAAGGATTCCCAGCGGTGGTCATTCCAGCACAATTCGCATTCTCAGGTTGGAACATTTGATTCAAAAATAAACTTTTTGTTACACATGCTCTTATGCGTTACGGTCTTATGCTTGCATCCTCTCACGGTCTCACCCTTCTTATAATGAAACAATTTTGGCCTTCAAAAAGAACTTGATTAGGTCTATTCAATGTAATTTTAAAGTTACAGGTAACCTAGGTTTGCACAAAGGTTTTCATTATCTGCACATAATCACAGCTCTCCCTTTCGCAAGAAAAGTACAGCATTTACAGAGATTTAATGCGGCTGCTCCATGCAACTGCTAGATGATCATAATCAGTAGACTTGTCGCATTAGCTTACAATCGTAGGTCCAATGGCGCACCCAGGGGGGGTTGGGGGTCGAACCCTTGGGTCGAACGGGTCGAACTTTTGAAACCGAACCCTTGTTTTTAAAGTGAAGTGTCCAAACTGTGTAAGTGCAGTAGGCTACGTGCTGTTACTTCAAAACAGCTTTAACAGAATTTGCCTCACATCACACTGAAGCCAAACCGGCTGGTTGGGGTAGTGGTAAGAGACATTGTTATCGGTGCGGGCAGGAGCGGATCCAGGGGGATGTGGGGGATGCATCCCCCCTACCAGCCATTTTCAAACATGTTTTTGTTAAATACAATTTTTCCATAATTTCGAACCTTTTCGATAACGTATAATCGAAAATGTACGCACAAAATGCATCTAAGTGAAACACTGAGATTTGCGGCAAAAAATTTAAACAAAATTTGCCTAAAAATTGTTCAAAAAGTACTAAAATGGCCACTATTGTAAATTTTCAAAAACTTTGTGGGGGAGCATGTCCCCGGACCCCCCCAGAGCCTTTTTTATTTTCAATATGCTTCAAACTAATTCTTCAGGAAACAAATACGCTTGAAAATACGTCAAATTTTGGTGCCCCCTTACTGAAAAAATTTTTGAATACGCCGCAGACATGAAAACATTTTCAAGAGCTTTTTACGTCTTTTTTGGGTCTAACGTTTTTGTATTTAATCAACATTCAACCTAATTCAAGATTTCATGCCCCCCACCAAAATTTTCTGGATCCTGAGTGCGGGATTGAGTTTTTTTTAGAACCCCCCCCCTTTGAAATTTGCTGAGTGCGCCCCTGCGTACAGGTCTATATTTTTTGCTGTGCCTTTTTGCTGCGGATAGCTTTCCACAATTTTTATTCATTTCAGGAATATGCACTGCAATCGCAATGGGAGTGTTTACCAACAATATTACCAGCGTACTCTCATATGGTTATTCCTACATTCTTGGCTGGATTGCTTTCGTTCTAAGTTTGATATTGGTATCTGTCTCCGGTATTTTAGCGAATCAATCGGGTTACACCCCAATCTAAAAACAGTTATGATTCCAAATCCGCTTGATTCCGAATCAGCCGCGAGTGCCAGCACTTTCATTTTTACACTTGCTTTATTTTTTCTTTCTGAATATGCTTCGAGTTTGTGGCAACATTTCAAACAACAACCCTGCATCAGCATTCCGGTCTGCACCACTTGCAATTGCGAATTTAGGATCCAAGTTTGCTGATATCTGCACCAAAACTGGGCTACATCGTGACAATAAGTTGAAATAGTAAAGGCACTCGAATTTTTTGTAGTCAACGGTGACTGCGCGTGAGACCACGTGTAGGATAAAGTTTGACAACATTTCCCAGTTCGTCTACTGTACGCTTCATATTCGGGCGCTTATTATTCGATTTGCATGGTGCGCTCGATTCCATATCGAAGCCTGCTGTGTTTCCCACTGTTGTGTTTTGTTTCCGAAATGTTATCAAGTGTTACGCAAATTTTGTCAGTGCTCTTCTGCAAGTGCATCTAATTTCGTAATTTTTTAATCCCTATAGGTTGTGCCAGTTGTGTGGTCGTTGATTCAACTTGTGATTGTGCTACAGGCAGGCTTGAAGTCAATAGGCCTACGTTAAAAGCAGGGCTATCACCGAACCATAGTTGGCGGAACCGGGGGGCCGGAGAGGCCCTGGCCCCCCACTTTTTTTTAGGGGGGCTCATATTTACGCGTTTGTTTCTACAATAATACCTCTGCATGAATGTATTTGAAACTTAATAGGCGTACCATCGAAATTGAAACCCAGGAAGGGCTCAATTCCAGAGATGTTTCCTTTAGAATTTTGTTTGTGGGGTGGAACAGAAAAAGTGTAATCTTCTTGTAGCAAAAAAATTGACTTGGGCTTGCAAATGTCAATTGAGCATCTTTCATATAAAAGGCAAACCAGCGATTGGTAACTTCTGAACCAGAGGTTCTCAACTTTTTATCCGTGGCCCTTGGTCCCCTAAAGTAACCACAGAGTGTTCTCTTGGGAGCCATGATGGTAGGAATTATAAATGAATTATAACAGATCGGGACTTTTAAACTTACAGACTTATAAGGGGCCACGGTCTTTTAGAGGTACAGAGCCACTGCCAAAGGGCCACGGCTGAGAAAAGATTGAGAATCACTGATCTAAGCTTTCAGTAGGGAAAAAGCATTTTACCGTACGTTTTGAGATGAGGCGAGGTAGAGCAGTTGTCGTAAGTGTCGTTTATAGTAAACAATAGCAACTAAACTCAAAACTAGGCCCCTCCACCAATGCATTGTATACCCTACTATCTGCACTGACTTCGCAGACTGTCGCTAAAAAAAATGTAGCCTACTGCATTTGTAGTGTAATATTTCATATTGCACTAATATTTCATATTACACTAGGGGCTAATTCTCGGGGAGGTGCGTGGCTAATTCTCAGGGAGGTGGAAGCTTTGCTTTTTTCAGACTTAATTTTGACGTTAACAACTCACCTACAAAATCCATAAAATATGCAGCTGTTATAAAATAAAAGCGGCGGACTGTGCAAAATATCTGTAGCCTAGTTTTTAATATTTTTTTCAATGTATTTAAGTTTTGTTAATTCACTTTGTTGTGCTGTGCCGTGCTAACCCTAGCAATATTCCTTTGCTAACAAAATTGCTTTTTCTAGTCGGAGAAATAAATTAAAACGTTTCTATTCTAGTTTTACGTGTGGCGATGCGATTTATGAAGTTCTACTATCTCTACGCATCAGCTTATCGGTGTAGGAAATAACGTTAATTGGAGTAGAGTTATTGATCATCCCAACTTTATCTTTTCGTATGCTCCAAAAAAGCTTACTGCTCTCCTTGTTTCCGTGATCGTATACGTGATATACCGTGAAACCTCTATTTAAGCGCCACACGGCCACAGCGCTTTATTTTTCAACCCTTCTCTTCTATTGTGGCGTTCTATTAAAGGTGGTGTTCAGTTTAGAGCAGGGGTGGGCAACTTCTTTAGTCGACGGGCCATATGTGGGAAGACGAAGTCCTTCCCGGGCCGGATTATTCGATGGATCGAGTTGAATATCTTCAACAACTACTATTGTCAGGGCCGCTCTGATCGGAAAAGCAAAAAAAGGTCCACACGTCCTCAGATGTTCTGTTCTTCACCAAAAAAGAGCAAAAAAAGGTCTACACGTCCTCAGATGTCCTGTTTTCCACCGAAAATATCGGCGAAACAGTGGCGTAGCGAAAATTTTTAAAAGTGGAGCCATAATTTCCACATTTTTTTTTAATCGTCCTTTTTATTCGGCAAAACTACTTTGAAGCTGATTGAAAAACAAGAAAGACTCTAGGGGGGTCCGGGAGCATGCTTTCCGGGAAAAATTTTGAAAATCTACATGCTGTAATGGGTATTTTAGTGCTTTTTGAATAATTTTTAGGCAAGTTTTGTATAAATTTTTTAACCTTGGTTCTGAGTTCTTCGCCAAATATGATGCATTTTGTTCGCACACTTTTGATTTACGCGTGCAAGGCGTAAGGCTTATCGCTATCGAAGAGGTTCGAAATTATGGAAAAATTGTGAGCAAGAAAAACGTTTTTGAAAATGGCTGGTGGGAAGATGCATACCCCTCATCCTTCCCCCCCTGGATCCGCCCCTGGTCATATGCTACAGAAACCATCAAAAGAGTCTGGTATATTTTAGTCACTTGGCACCATTAATTTTGTTCTTTTTTGCTAAAAAGCAGAGTCAAAAAGGGGGGAGGGGCATGGAACAATGCCCTCCCCCTAAATACGCTCCTGCGGTAAAGAGCAAAGTAAGGTCTACTTGTCCGTAGATGTTCTATAAAAAAATAAAAGCTGCTTCTGCTGCGTGGTTAATCCGGGAATGTGCACTAGGGTGATGGCCAAAAAAGTTTTTTGGAAATTTAAGACTACTGATATGGGATGGGATAAATTTTTTTATATATAAAACGAAAATGGGGTTGATTTTTACATTTGTTAGTTAAGGTCCCCACCAAATGACTTATTTACACCTCATTTTTCATTTTTTGGCCATCTTGTGCCAACTGTATAAGTTATTGCAGCAAATTATGTACCGATAAGTTGATGGGGACGACGCTTCTTGTCATTTGACAGCTTAAAAAAAATGTTCAAAACGGGCACTCAGGGCAGGAGATATAAGCAATTTAGTGTTCAAATATCAAACACCGCTCTTTGGGTGAGGAATTGAATATTAACTGTTTCAAAGAGTAGGCTATTAGAGCAATTTAGATAATTTTTAATGGTGGCTACCCATTTTTAGCGATGAGGAGATCGTTTATGCACTCACATAAGAGATAATTTCTGTCACTAGATGGCAGCATCATCATTTTTTAGTTTTTAATGACTATCCTTTTTACTGTACATGTGTGACTTTTCAAATGTTTTCATTTTGCCCGCATTAATAAGAAGCGAACATCACGATAGCGACTACCACACTATTGAAAGAAAACAGACAACTTGTGCATTCAAAATTTGAAATACAAAAACTTGCCCAAAACAAAAACTAAAATTCTTTCTATAGAAAGAGACTACGTTCAAAAACTTGATATTGAAGATATTATCGTTGATTTTGCTGCGGCGAAAGCTCGAAAAGTTCAATTATTTTGAGGCGGCTATTGATCTTTAATTGCCTAATACATTTGCTCACCATTTTCGTATTTTATTTTTGGCCATAACGTTAAGACAGGGAATTAAGCTTCTTTCCCAAGGAATATAGAACTTCTGTGATGCAGCACATTATTTGTAATTATTTTTATGCAAAACTATTTCAAAATAAGCTGCGGTCTACTTATAACGACATTTTCAACGAAAGCCAGGGGCGGCAACGTATGCTCCTACGCCACTGATGGGAATTACGGAAATCGTAAACGAAAATGCGGTGAAGTGCAAAAAACGGTCTTCAATCCTTCAGATGTTCCGAATTCCACCAAAATCTTTGTGAAGAGCTAAAAAAGGGTTTTCACGGCCCGGACGCATGGCATGAACTGGAAATGCTGGCGAACAACCTGATGTGTGTACATGCCAAATCGGCCCGCGATTGACAGCCAAGCATTCAAAGATTGACCTGTAGATCGCGATCGACTGGTTGGGTATCCCTGATCTAGCTTTCATGAGCTTATATAAGTTCTCTTTTCTGGTTGAGTTTTTAAATGGTTTTGAATTTTTTTCTACCAAACTAATGAAGCGGCTAAATCGCTTTTTCCAGTGTAACTGTAGAGCAGGAGTGGGGAACCGGCAAAGCATAGCGGGCCGCATTGATTGCATGATACTTTTAGCGGGCCACATTCACTCTTAATTTAAAAGTTTTGTCTTAAAAATACACAATATTACGTCGCAAATTTATTAAGCATTCATGCTGAGTTGTTTTTTACCGCAAAAATGAGAGACTTTTGTGCGTTTTTTATGCCACGAAAACAGCATGTAGTTAAATGTGAAACAGTTTTTAAGAAACCTTAACGTTTTTTATTCTACCAGTTTGTTGTGCACTTAACAAAGTCCTGACGCGGGCCACATTCAAAACTTCGGCGGGCCGCAGGGTCCCCACCTTTGCTGTAGGTAGAGCAACAAAAAGTCTAAGCGTAGCTTTACAGATAAGCGAAAGCCCGTATGTACTTCAGTGAAATAGATGATTGGGTGCTAGCTTAGAGAGTGTGATCTAACGAACCTTTCTTTCTTTAGCAATCACGTGACACTTACAATTTAATCGTATCGAGATAATGTAGAAGAAAGAGATTATGTTTAGAACGTTCGGTAGATTATATACTAAACTGGCACCGATGATTGTTATTAAAACTAAGAAACTAGGACCAGTACGCCTTCGTAAATACCTATATCTACACATTTCATTACGTTAAAAAATTGTTTGTTACATGTAATTCTGATCAGTAAAGCAAAAAGTTAAATCGGACAAATTTTGTTTGCCTACTTTTCGGTTTTGTCATTGAGGTATTTGCATTTTACAAATATATGCACTCAAAAATGCTTTGTGCATAGTTAGAATAGCCAGCCTACTGATAGTAAACAATGTTGTTTTCCTTGACAAAAAAATTTACCCAGAAAAAATTCAGGTCACTTGACCAGGCATGCAATTGATGTCTTCAAGACAGGTCTGCTGTGTGACCTGATCGTAAAAACGTAAATTCGAGAAAAGGAGGACAGGGGGGGGGGCTCAAAAACGATCTTGCCATTTTGAGCCTTCCCTATCCAAAAAATGTTTCCCCGCCACTGCGTAATAAAGTTGCAATCAGACTGAATGAAATCAGGGTTGGAAACCGACCACGAAAAAATAATTCGATACTCGAAGAAAGTAAAGAGCAGCCTAATTAGATTACAAACGTGAAAAATAAAAAATTCAAATGTAGATTAATACGTTTTACTCACTCACTACATATCAATAGCTTTGTGTGTTGTCATCATGACTCGAACTGAATATCTGCATGTTTAGGCAGCTGCCTTATCTAGTCCATATTTCTAACACAAAAATGGATTTGAGATGTGGACATCGCAGTGCGCAGACAAGGGCGCTTCAAACTTACTGATTAGAAAAAATTTTTGACAATGGTGCCCCAAGGCCTCCTCTAAAAAAAAGTCGTGATAAAGCGTTCTTTAAAAGAAAAACTAAGGACAAATTTGTTTGCTGTAGTGGCTGCCGCTGTGCCCACCCCCTTGGTTCGACCCAGGGTGCGGACAGAATTGCCCGAGTCCCAAAGCGTTAACTCAGTTTTGATAGAGTTAAAAAAACGATCGAGTGCACTTAATCTTACAGCCACGGGTTGGCCTATTTTTTTTTTATATTGAAATTTTAGCAACCAACACAACGAACTACGATATCAATTTCTAGTCGATATTAGTTTTTTAGTGTTGGCTGCATATTTATCCTCCTGGGCTATAAGTAGGGGGGGGGGGATAAATACTTTTTTTTTCAAACCCCCTCGTAAAATATGCTATCCCATAACAGAATCATGATGCAAAAAAAAATTTTTGTCTGGGAAGTTGCTAACCTCTCTGCACATGCCCCCTGAAAATTTGCAAAATCCCCTATATTTCGAAATTGCATATTATAATTATTTTTTGAGATGAATGATATGACCATTCATTTTAATGTTTTTTAACCAGGAATACGTTTATGCGCTTAAATAACCTTTTTGATAAAAATCAAACGTCACCCCTTTTTTTAGTTTATAGTAAATTGACTTTTTGATGAATTTCCAGCAAAGGTTTATTGCATGCTTTTTTACCAATAAGCAATCTAATCCTAATGACAGTTTAATCAAATTGAACTCTAAATTTTAACTCTGTTTTTGCTGGTACCGGTAGTAGTTTAACTTGCCAAATGAAAAGTATTAGTAACGATTATTTTAAAACTTGTTTTGTTTTATGGATTCTTAGCATTGACTTGGTAGTTGGCACAGATCATGCACCAGGTAAAGCGCTTTGTTCCACTCGTTCAGTGTTGATGCTTGACAAACAAATCACTAACGCTTATGCAGCGATTGAACCAGCAATAGGAAAAGACAAGTTGCATGCCCAATTTAAGATGAATGCCCAATTACCCACGTCGCAACAATCAGATGACCGAGTGGATAGAGCGTCTGCATTTGGATCGGTAGATTTGGAGTTTGATTTTGAGTCACGTCAAACTAATGACTTAAAAATTGGTATTCACAATTTCCCTGCTTGATGTTAAGCATTAAAGGGACGGTGTGGAGCAAGTCAAAAAGTTTGCTTGTTGTGCCATTGGGAAAAGCACTTAACGAGACTCCCTCATCTTGCTGTGAGATACAGACGGCTGTCAACCATTAAGCGAGCTCGTATAGTCACTTTCTCGCAATAAGCGGTAAAAATTCAAATAAATAAAAGAAAAAAAAACAAAAAAAACAAGTGACACCGTTACAAAGTAACTTCTAGGCATCATGATGCAATTTTATCAGCAAGAACTTTCATCATAAGCCTTAGAATTATTGTGAAGAATTTGCTGCTGGTATTGCTCCTATAAGAAAAATGAAGCTGTGTAATAAAGAAAAGAATGTTTTAATACATAGATTTGTCTGTGCGTGTGCATGTGACGATGTGGCGTTTACCTTATTGAATACTTTTGGTGTTTTGCATAAATATGAGCATGTTACAAAAAATCTTGCATGTGTTTTGCTACTTTTCAAGAGATAGACTACTGTAGATTGTTTGGTCACACCCCTGCTCGCATACTCTATCCTCGGCATCCATGTAGTTCAACCTTCACTTGCTTTGAAATACAAGAACAGCACATCTGTTGCGTAACCGACTGCAAAATATGAGCCCGGAGGAGTTCCAAAGCCTTACTAGCAAAGCATCTGACGTTTCAACCAAACTTAAAATATCTTGAATTTATTCTTAAATCTTTTTGACAAGGCCAAACTTGAATCCAAAACAAAAAGCAGTTTCACGGAAACAAAGGGTCAATAAAATTGGATAAAATTGCTTGCCAACTGCAGGCTTTGCCTGTAATAAAACTGAGATTTCTTCTCTCGATAAAATAGAGACTTAAAATAATAAGTTAAAATTGGTCGGAACCACAACTGAACAATAACGAATGTTTGTTTGTTAGTTTGTTGTTATGTGAAGTAGAAAAATAAAGGCGCATTAACGACGATGGTTTTGTTGCGCCTGGACACAAATATGGAAAAGAAAATTACTAACGCAATACTGACACTTACGAGACATTAAAACAAAATTTGAAATAAGAAAGCAGCCATCTGCAGCGATAGCAGGCGCCTGGTATCATCACAGAGGACTCAAAAAGATAAATTCCGAAATTTGGGCGTAAGTCTCGTAAGAGTCGTAAGTAACGAAAAGGCGAAAACAATCACAACGTTACAATGAGAAGTATGAAATGAAAGAACAGGAGATATGTTTCGCAAATGTTTGTTATCGAAGTGGAGAAATTTAACAAATAACAAACACAATCAGTATCACACTTGCATAAAGGTCGAAAGCTTATCATAACGAACGAATTTCACTATTATTACCAAACACTAAAAGAAAATTTTTTCGTTGTAGCCTACTGGAAGTAAAATTTAAAAGGAACGAAATGATGTGCAGACATAATTGTGTATCACTGAGACAATTAAATGAACTTTTTACAAGATTTAACAAAATCGCAAACACAGTCAAATGTACACTTGTTAGTTAGAATATCATGGAGATCAAATTTTAAACCCATATTATCTACATAATTTTTCATGACAGATCGGAAATGAATGTAATGTGGACAATGAAACAAAAAATGTGAAACCGATTCCGGAACATTACAAACTTGACATAAACCAGTTTGATGTTTTGCTATACGATGCAAGTGGTAGTTCAGTCGACAATGACCGGTTTGAAGCCGAAAAATTTGATTATTGTGGTGTTTTGGATTTTTTGATTGAACATCAGGAAATAACGATTTGTACTGACTGCCAGTAATTGGTTGAATGTATTTCTGGTTCCATTTCTCTAAGCAGTGATGACGAATGATTGATTTAACTTCCGAGTAAGATAATTTGGTTTCAAGTTCTATTGTTTGGACATCAGATTTGAATGATTCATCGTTTGATCTGAAAACAGATTTTGTTAAGTAATCAGCAGTTTCATTCCCGATGATTCCGCAGTGACTAGGAACCCAAAGAAAGTGAATAATCAAACCAGAAAGAGTCAAACGGTGATATAAAAGCAAAACTCTTGATAATATATAATGCTTACCAAAAGTTTTGGATTGAATTGCCTGTAAAACAGAACAAGAGTCGGTTATAATTAAACTTTTTTGTTGTCTGTTTATTGCTATCCATTGGAGTGCTGTAAGAATACCGTAAAGCTCAGCAGTAAAAATAGAAGATGAACTATTGATAGCAATAGATTTTTTGGTGTTGGATGTTGGGACGAAGAGAGCCGAGCTTGTCCCGAGCTGACCTTTTGATCCATCAGTATACAATAACGTAAAGTTACAATAATTTGTGTAAATAATTTCTAAAAAAGAAGCATTAATTATGGAAGGATTATCGTTTTTCCCGCAATGGAGTAAAAAATCATAATTAACGATTGGTTTATTGATGAACCATGGAGGTACATCCGAAACAAAGTGCTTATGGGCTGTGATGTTAGTGTTTTCAAAGAAGGTCCGAGTTTGCATGTTAAACAGTGTTGTAGTCGAGACCACATGCTTCGAGACCGAGACCGGATAATTTTTTCGAGACCAAGACCGAGACCAAGACCGGGTGTTTTTCGAGACCCATGGTTCGAGACCGAGACCAGCAAGAATCGAGACCGAGACCGAGACCGGCAATTATTCGGCTTACTAAAACAGATCTAAAACACCAACAATAAACTGTATAGCAAATTTTTATTTTTCTAAAAATTGCGAATTACACTTCAAATAAACAAGCATCTCCAACATGTCCGACGAGAGCCTTGCTCGGTGTGGCCGCATCATTAACCCACCCGCACTAAAAATTCGCTCAACGGGAGCTGATGAAGCGGGTACACAAAATGCATGGTTAGCAAGTTTTAACAACGCAGGAAATTCATTGCTCTTTTTTTGCCAAAAGTCAAAGATGTTTGAAGGCCCTGCAGTCATGGTTGCCACTTCGCTCAAATACTTCGTGAGTTGTGATCTTGGGTTCGCAGTTTGATTTACGGTCTCTGCAGTTCAATTTCTATTCTGTAACCCGAGGTCTATTCTACCTAGCTACCGCGTAAGCCATTGACTATATGCAGCTAACAAATGTTCACGTTTGCACTATAAATTGTCTAGAAGTAGAATGCCTACCTTCCGTCAGAAAAGAAAGCATCGGAAGTTTGTCATTACATTATTTTGTAACCTAAAATAAATCGTTCCTGCTATTAATTAGTTTCGCTGTATACGAAATCAAATTAATGTGGCGTGAGCGTGGGATTTAAAAATTCTGTTTTGAACTTTTGAGTTATGTCGAGTGAGCGTGCTGGGATTTAGAGCATTCTGTATTGAGCTATGAGTTGCGAGCGTGAGATTTAAAAATTTTGTTTTGAATTTTTGAGTTGTGTCGTGGTAGCGTGCTGGGATTTAGAGCATTCTGTATTGAGCTATGAGTTGTGCGCGTGGGATTTCGAGAATTTAGCTTAAGTCGCGACACGAAACAACTTTCGCACCTCACAATCACGAGTTAAACCAGAGTCTATTGCGTCCGAGAGGGGCAACAATAGTACATGTTTTAAAAAACAGCCAAAAGGTTTGCATGGTGTATCAAAAAACAAGCCGGTCTCGAGACCAGTTTTGACCGTACGAGACCAAGACCACAACACCTCGAGACCAAGACCAAGACCACGAAAATATGTTCGAGACCAAGACCAAGACCGCTAAAAATCGGTCTCGAGACCGGTCTCGAGACCGAGACCGGTCTTGAGACCTTCATCACTGATGTTAAAAGAACAAAAGTTTGTGTGATCATCCGGCCACCTTTCCTGCCAACTGTCGATTGTAATAGCTGCAGTGGGGTGGTCCGTAAAAGTGGAAAGATGAGCTCTGTAATATAGGCATAGTTGCTGAAATTTAATTTTAAGTGGCATTTCATTGCAATAATGTTGTAAACAATCGATAGGTGTGCTGCGAAGAGCACCAGTACATATTCGTAAACATTCGTGTTGAAGAGTTTCAATTATTTTAAGGGTTGAATCTGAGCAGTTGAAATATATTTCCATACCATATTCTATGATTGGTCGAATCAATGCCCTGTAAAGGGATAGGAGGGCGTCTTGCGACATCCCCCAATTTGACCCTTTCAACATGCGTAGAACGTTAATTCTTTTTAAACACTTTTCTTGAACGTATCTTGCATGAGCAGAATAGATTCCATTGTCCTGAAAGATAATGCCTAAATATTTAACTTGCTTTTTCAGTTCCAAAGTTTGATTGTACAGCATTAGTGATACATTTTTGTTTTTGCGTTTTTTCGTAAATAATAGTGCGGCAGATTTATTAACTGATATTTTAAATCCATTGGTTTCACACCAAGCTTCAACGTTGTTTAATGATGCTTGAGTGAGATCATTTAAATGTTGGATATCAGTTCCCACTTCCCAAAAACATAAGTCATCAGCGAACAAAGCAGCTGACGAATTGAAACAAGATGGCAGATCATTAATCATGATAGCAAATAATAAAGGACTTAATACACTACCTTGTGGAACGCCATTTTGCAAGGTTTTGATTTGTGATGGAGTTGATGCAACTTTAACTTGAAAGGTACGATTTGACAGGAATGACCTCAAGAAGTTAAACATAAAACCTTGAATACCAATTTTTAATAATTTAAGTAATAGAGTATCTTTGTGGACCATGTCAAAAGCTTTTTCAATATCAATAAACACTGCCAGCACAGATCTCTGATTTGCCAATGCTTTGTAAACGGTATCGTGTAAATTTAAAAGGTGGTCAATTGGTCGCCTGCGTTCGCGAAACCCAGACTGATACTTGTTTAAAATATTATTTTTCTCCAGACACCACCGGAGTCGTGCCGCAACCATTCTTTCCATTAATTTGCATATGTGACTAGTAAGAGATATCGGTCTGTAGGAATGTGGTAAATTAACCGGTTTATTAGGTTTGTGCAAAGGAACGATCATAGAGTGCAGCCATTCTGGGGGAATTTCATCTGTAAACCATATTCTGTTAAATAAAAGCAATAAAATTTGCAAGCAATGATTTGGCATGTGCTTCAGCATTTCGCAGTTCAGTTTGTCACTGCCTACTGCTGAATTGTTAGAATGAGCTAAAGCATCTTCTAATTCACTTATGTTAAATGGAGTGTTAATCTCCATTTTCTTATAAACGCAACAACTTAGTTGTTGCTGTAATTGATGAGAAATAGATTCAAAGTTGCTTTTATGAGTGTTGGAAAAATTTTCGTTACCACTGATTGTTTGAAACTGATTTGCCAACATATTTGCTTTATGCCGGTCATTTGTACTAGTAATACCGTGTTGCTGCAAAGGTGGAAAATGAAATGAGGTTTGTTGCCCGGTAAATTTTCGAACGGTCGACCATATCTGGCCGAGTTTAGCGTTCGAAGAGATCGAGGAGCAATAATTCTGCCAACAAGATCGTTTAGCTTCATTAACAATTTTCTTAGCTTTGGCTCTTGCCCGCTTAAAAGTTACGATGTCAGTAGGATGACGGGTCTTAAGCATGCGATTTAAAGCATGTTTTTTGTTATTAATTGCTATTTGACAATTTTTGTTCCACCACGGAACAGATAGTTTACCATATGGTTTAGTAGTGGGGATTGTTCTCTCTGCAATAGAAAAAATGGTTGAGCTTAACCTGTAATAGAAAAGATGAGTGTCGGTCGAAAATAAATTCATTGTTATTTCAACATCGCACAATTGATAGAAAGATATCCAGTCAGCACGACTTAATGACCAGCGTGGTGACCACTGTGATGGTAATGGGTTTGCAGAGGAATTTATCTTAGCTAAAATTACGCAATGATCGCTGTTTAAGAAATCACCTGTAACTTCTACAACACATTTGTGGGCTATTGCGGGAGAACATAGTGTTAAGTCGATCAGCGAGCAGTTTAGGCCTGAATTTAAGTTAATATGGGTTGGTTGATCAGTGTTCATAACAGAATAATCATTTTGCTCAATGAAATCAAGCAGCCGGTAACCGTTGCTGTTTGCAGGCCGAGCATCCCACATTTTGTGGTGAGCATTAAAGTCACCACAAATAATGACGTTGCGGAAGTTTGTGATGAATTGTAAGATGTTATTGTCTACTAGATTTGAAGGAGGGTTATATACATTCAAAATAACGATACCGCTTACTTTAATGGCCATCGACTCCATATCGTTTTGAGAATTTGGGATAATTACTTCTGAAAAAGGTATGCTTGGCTTAATGCATATGCAAATACCGCCACCTCTCTTACCATTTGATCGATCCTTTCGAATAAATTTGTAACCTGGTAAAATCGGTGTAATATTTTTGGTCAAGTAGGTTTCCTGCAAACATAAAACATCAGGTAAGTTTACCAAGTTAGCCAAGTAGGATAGCAGTTCCGGTATTTTGTTTTGAATAGATCTGCAATTCCACTGCAAAATTTGAAGAGCCATTAAATCATAGATTTAAGCTGTTCTATGTCAATGGGGATCCCCATTCGCTTGCCTGCAGATTCAGATATTATTTCGTAAATGTTAATATTTTTGTCTGCCTTAGTAGCTAGAATAGTGCGGTTTATTACTTCTGTCAAAAAAGCAAGAAAATATATCGGATTTCCGAACATAAAGTTGTGGGAAAAATCAACTTCATCCATTACCTGCGTTTGTAGCTCATTGTTTTCATGTGTCGTAGTAAGTGTTGGTGAATTCGTAGCCACAATTTTGTCCTTGCTCGTGGTTGGACAGTTTGTTGGTATAACGTGACTAGTGGGCAGTGGAGGAAATTCATCAGCATGTAGGTTGGTATTATATTGACTAGTAGTTACGATAGCCTTTGACCTGCTGGTGGCTCGCGTACTATATTGCTGAGCGGCCTCAGCGTAAGTGAGATTTTTGTCACTTTTTATTTTAAGCACTTGCACCTCTCTTTGGTACCTGGGGCATTCTTTGCTGGAAGCAGTATGGTCGCCATTGCAGTTAACACACTTCACAGTAGAAGTTTGGCAATTCTCGATTTTGTGTTCACCGCCACACTTAATCTGAGGATTAAAGGTGCTATGTGCTACAAGAAAACAAATCACGTGAACAGTTGCGCAACACATTGTTAGGGCGTTTCTTAGAATTGCAATGAAATTACAAACTGTGGAGACACAAAATGATTATCTGCTAGCCAAAAGCAGTGACTAGCGGCATAGCAGACTGTGGAGACACAAAATGATTATCTGCTAGCCAAAAGCAGTGACTAGCGGCATAGCAGTTTTCAAACCAATTAACAGGAGACACACATGTTGGATCAAACAAATCTTTCAAGGTAATACTGTAACCTGCAGCTTCCAAAACTGGCAGAAGAATGGTTCTGACAATGTGGAACAGTATCCAAATTTGGAAATTTTGATTCAGCTCGACAAAAATTATTGGTCAATTTGAATCTAGGCCTTCGTGAAAATGCTTCTATAAACGATACGGCTGACGAAAGTCAAGTAGGGTGCATTAATTACGAATTGAAAAATACAAGCAACCAAAGTCTTGACTGTGCGTCTTCGAATGTCAAAGCTCAAAAGCTTCAACTTAGCAGAGCAATCAGAGTCAAGATCATAGCAAGGTTTCTACGACGACATGTGCATTGGTAACTGATTTTGAATTCTAAAGCTCATAATACGTATGCAATCAAGGCCTCTCTCTGCTGTTTGCTTTTGTATGTTGCAGATTAAGAAATTTCTGAAGGGTTGAAGATCAGTGTCGAAGAAATCGGAATGTGATCAAAGTTTGAAGTATTCCTAATTGACGAAGCTACAATCTTTAAACGAATGAAGCAAATCAACTGACTTTTTCCACAAAAATTTGTTACATACTAGGCCTAATTGCGTTGCGTTTGATGTTTGCAGTTTCTTATTAGAGTAAAACGTGAATTATGAAATTTTGAAGTGATGGCAGTTTGGCCTAGCCCCTCCTCGCTTGGGAAATGTGTAAATTTGTCTCAAATGATAGGCACGTGTTGCTTGCTTTCTCCAAATTTGTCGTTATTACACAATTTTGTTTGATTTCTTTTCGGCTCATAAGCTATATTATGCTTTAGGTGCAGTGACCATGCTTTTTCTTTTAGTTTTTAAATTCATTGTAAGGTTGTATATTGCATGCTTTAACGGTTAACGTTTTGTCGCTGTTACCTTTTTTAGGCCGAATGTCGTGATATGCGTTGTTTCTATGTACTTTGATGGTCGTTGAATAAAACACTACTACTACTACTACTAGATGCGCTGAGTATCTTTCTCCCTCCAAGTTAGCGAATTTAAGTTCTAATAATAATGACTTTTTTTTTAGTACATTTTAATACCAGAAGTTTACCCAAAAACGTAGATAAACTCGAAGAATTCTTAAACGAAATGACCAGGTTACCGAATATAATTGCCATCTCAGAAACAAAATTAAACTGTTACACTTATTCAAATATCAGTAATCCTAACTACAATTTTTTTCAGAGCGACTCTCCCACTCTAGCAGGTGGGGTTGGAATATATCTAAAAGCAGAGGTGGGCACTTCCGCACCTGAGTCCGCACCTCCGCTCCAAGCGGAACATCAGTTTCGGAGCGGAATGCAAAGAGCGGAACATGCTAAAAAAAATGGAGCGAAATGAAAGGTGCGGAACAGCAAAAAATAACTTCCGCTCCTCCGCACCACAAAACTGCGGCAGGTTATTTTGTATACAGCTATTCAACAAATACAACTTTGTGTTCGAAGCAATTCGAGAAAATGGCCATCTCGGTTTTCGAATCTTGCATTTCAATCAATAAAAGCTAATTGTTTATCTCTGTTGAAGGTGTGATCATAGAATAATCTATGGTGTGATGTTGTGTTCTATTGTTTCCAGATGTGCGAAATCTGCTGTCGCACGGAATATCGCGATTTCGCTACGCTTTTCGACGTCGCCGACTCGCCAATTCACTGACACTGGGCAAAACTGCAGAGTGCAGATGGATTGCAAGATCGCTTGCTCGCGATAAAGCTTCGTTAGTTTAGTTTTAATTTTTAAGGTATAGAGAGTGGTGAACTGTTACTAAAAAGCGAGTTAGACAGTTAATTCCTGGTAAAATGTTTTAATTTTAACCACAGTTTAGTGCGCCGAAAGCAACACTAAGGAGTCAGGACTACGAATGGAAGATAGGTAGCATATTACTGTTTTTAAATTTAACTTTTTACGATAAATAGGACGCAATTTCATGACTTTTTACGATAAATATAAATAGGACACGATAATCGATAAGTTCAAGAAATAACTTTGGGTCTAATCTGAGTTCCTTCAAATTCAAACTATAGGATAGGCTTCTCATTCTAGTTTTGTAAAGCAAAATTGGCTGCAGTTATATGTGTTGCATCTCTGAAAGACAATATTTTGCAGTCTCGAAAGTATAA
Organism: Trididemnum miniatum; assembly: GCA_964006365.1. Taxonomy (NCBI): domain Eukaryota; kingdom Metazoa; phylum Chordata; class Ascidiacea; order Aplousobranchia; family Didemnidae; genus Trididemnum; species Trididemnum miniatum. Next base: position 15,104,122 of record OZ023239.1, read on the forward strand.
AAAAACTAGCGTAATTTTATTATAGCGTACGGTATCACAGTAATTCGGTAGCGTAATATCTGACCTATCAGTACCTCGAAGTCGATGGACAAATTTGTGCTGCAGTCCCGAAGAAAACAAAATAAAAACAAAGTAAAACAAAACAGAAAACAAACGGCTGTATCAGCACCTTTTTCTTCGTGTATGTTTTGCTACAATGTTACTTAAGAATATGAATAGTAGCCTACTGTCCGTACATCCAGGCCAAATAGGCGAATGTGGTAACGCTTGAAAAAATTTTTTTAAGAAATCATTTATTTATTTAAATTATGGTGCGGAGGTGCGGAGGAGCGGAATTGAAGGAGCGGAACACCAAATCCCAAAAATGGAGCGGAGTGCGGAACTCACCTCCAGATGGAGCGGAGGTGCGCTGTGCGGAACACCAAATTCGTGTGCGGTGCCCAGCTCTGTCTAAAAGATACCCTGAAGTATAGCTTACGAAATTCTTTATCTTTAAATGTACCTTATTGCGAAGACCTTTGGTTAGAAGTTTACTGTAAAAATTCAACTTTTATCCTTGGTGTCATTTATCGCCATCCAAACCCAAACTTTTGATTGTTTCAAGACACGCTCCATAATCAACTTTATGATTTTGAATCGAGCAAATTAAATTACATGGTCTGCGGCGATATCAATACTAACACTTTAGCGAAAAACACTAAAATAACTGAATACATTGAAAAACTTAACTCTATTGGTTGTAAACAATTAGTGGACGCCCCAACCAGATTTGCAAGCACTGTTAACTGTAATTCTTCATTGTTAGATCATGTGTACACAAATATGCCTAAAAAGACTCTTAGCGGAGTATGTTTGTTTGAGTTCTCTGATCACTTGCCAACATCTTTCATCATTCCTAACACTAAAAGTCACTTAACTAACAAGCCGAAATACAAACGCTGCATGAAAAATTGTGGTCTGGAAGATTTTTTAATGGACTTGCAAGAAAATTTGTCAAAAATTGATTTCAAATCAACCAATACCAGCGTTAACAATGATGTTTATAGTCTAACTTCAATCTTTAAATCCATACTCGATAAGCATGCCCCATTGCCCCAATGTCCAGAAGGGAAAAAAACTTAGTGATAAACCATGAATAACAAAGGGTATTTTGATCTCTATAAAAACAAATTGTTTAGACGTTATTTGATAAGCAAGGATGTTGACAAAAAAGGGTTTTATAGGAAATATCTGAATAAATTGACTCACATTAAATATCATGCTAAACGAAATTGCTACGAAAATTTAATCAAAACTAACAATCAAAACTCTTCTCAAATTTGGTCAATTATAAAAGAAATTATTGAATGTAAAAAAAATTCTACGAAAAATAAGTTGCCCACTGCATTTCTTTTGAAAATCAAATGGTTAATACCGATTCGCAAGTTTTTCTTGACACTTTATGTGAGTACTTTGCAAATATAGGCGCAAATACGGCAAAAAATGTCCCACAAAATAGCAATTCCTTCAAAATTTTCACCAACAGTTGCATTCAATCTTTTGTACTCCCAGAAATTTGTGAAGAAGAGGTTAATTCTTGTACTGACAACATTAAATCCGGTTCTGCACAAGGATTTGATGAAATTCCTCCAAAATTTGTAAAACTATCAAAGAGTATAATATCTCCCCTGTTAACCAAGCTGTTCAACAAATGTATAAAGCAAGAAACCTTTCCAAACTCCTTCAAAATTGCTCATGTTATCCCGATTCCAAAAGTGTCTAGCCCAAAATCTTCTGATGATCTACGACCGATTTCTCTTCTTTCAGCTTTTGCGAAAATATTTGAAAAGATTCTTGAAACCAAAATGACCAAATTTTGAGACAAAAATAAAATCATTACACCTTCTCAGATGGCTTTAGAACCAATAGTTCCACCGAAGTAGCTATAACTACACTATATGACAAACTTCTAACGAACTTGAACGAAAACAAAGTTACTTTTTCACTCTTCCTTGATTTAAAAAAGGCGTTCGACTCTGTCAACCATCCTATCTTGCTTAAAACGCTTTACCATTATGGATTTGGTGGACCTGTATTTAACTTTCTGCAATCGTATCTAAGTAACCGAAGAATCTGCACTATGATTGAAAGAAAAACTTCTAAGCTATGCAGTGTCAACTATGGAGTCCCACAAGGTTCTGTTCTCGGACCACTGCTATTTCTATCAGCCTATATCTCAATGACCTACCCTACGTTTCTAAATTTGAAGGCACGTTGTTCGCTGATGATACCAATTTGCATCTCTCCCATAACAATATTAAATCTCTTCAAATACAAACAGCAAACGAAGTAGACAAAATCAATAATTGGATAAATGCCAACAAGTTAACAATAAATTATAAAAAGAGCTGTTTTATGTTAGTAGGAAACAAGCAGGCAGAGGAATCAGACTTCAACTTGCGCAAAAATCACATTAAGATTGAACAATCTGATCATGTTAAATATCTTAATTGGCGTTCACCTTGATAGTAAGTTATCATGGAAAATTCATATCGAAAAACTAACTAGCAAATTATCGAAAGTTTGCGGAATGATTTATAAACTAAGACACTATGTTCCCTAATCCACCCTCAAATTGTTTTATTATGCAATGTTTTACTCACATCTGCAATACTCGTTACTTAACTGGGGTAGAGCCTGCAAAAGCCACTACCAAAAAAAAAAATCAAATCTTCATTATACTCGCCGTATTACGCCGAAGCGTGTAACGAGTTGCGGGACCCATCTCCGCGGCTTAGCGCCTGGGCAACACAGCTCCGAAGAATCGTCGCAACGGTGGCGAGTCGTTGGCGACACTGTGACGATTTGACCGGCCCGGGTATCGAACCCCAGACCTCCCGCACCGATAGCGTGCGCATAGCGTGTCTCTTTCGTCCATTGCACCATCCAACCAATTCACTGTATTCTGATTGTTCCGTCTTAAAACTTGAAGATATGATAAAAATGGAATTCGCAAAATTTATGTTCAAGTTTTAACAACAACATATTACCAACATACTTCTTTCAACAACTATTTTCTAAAGCTTGATAAAGTACACAACTACAACACATTTCCAATCTTTTGCTGGTTTGGACACAGGGAGAAAGACGCTTTATCCCATCTGTCTAAAGTTATGAAGAGATATTCCTCAAACGCACAGGCACTGTTCTTTTTCCAAATTTAAAAAATATTTCAAAACAAATGTACTATCAACGTATTGTACCTCTCTAATTTTCTTCACTAGGTTTGCTGAGCATATGATAAGTTTCTTGGTGTTCTTAATTTTTTACCTGCTGATTTTCGACGCTGCAAGCCTATTTGATTAAGTTGCCCTGTAACTTAAAAATCTGATTGAAGTTGTGCCATCATGTAATGATGATTTTATTTTGTTCTTTTTTTTTTTTCCCTTTTTGTTCATGAATCGTAAGTTGTTGCATTTGGGTGCGGTAGACTAAGGTGACCATTTGGTCTTTCACCGCTTCCCCCTGCGCTTTTGCGTCATGGAATAAATTGATTGATTGTTCTTAAAGGGGCAATAAAGTCAGAATCGTTGTTTATTTTATAAAACAAATCCTTAGAGAAAAATTTTTGAAATTTTTCTCGCGTTGACCCGGTGCATTTTAATTGCGTAATTCCGAAGATATTGAACTTTAAAAATTTGAGAGTCCTCTGAGAATATGACGTCGTCCATTTCCGCAACATGCTAAAAGTCACGTGATATCAACTAAGAGCAGACTGCAAGAAGTAGCCGCTTATGGCCGAAAATGAATGAACAATGTAGGCAGATAAAACGGTAGCGTTAGCCTTTGGGCTGACCCGCAGCAGCGTATGAGCTGGAGCCTATGTATCTGGAATCTGCCAACGTAGCCACACAATTTTTGGAGACCTAGGCTGCCAACATATTCTGCGAGTAGAACGTTAATGAATGCGCGGCATAAACTTTCATGAAGCATTCGAGTTTGAGTTTATTTTATTCCACGACGAAAAACACAAAACTAAATCAAGAAAGAACAATAGCCTAACTGAAAGCAATGATTTTATTTGGAGAAGTCTTCAACGAATATGAATATTGTAAACACTGTTCCAAATCATCAAACGTGCATTCCTTCCGGTGAGCTAGCTGGAAATTTACACAGCATCCCTGAATGATGCAATCATTGTTTCCACATCCTATAGCGGCATGCTTTGCAATAGGTTACCTCAGACTCGTTACACAAGCATCAGAGACTGCAGTTCTGTCCTCTACTTTACAAAGTGGTTTTAATAAAGTGTTGTTTGGAATAAATATCTAATTTTTGCATGGTTGTATCATTTTGTACAGCAAAGACTCCTTGGGTTTCCGAGTTTGAAAATGGAAGTTTCAAATAACAGCCAAATTTATAGAAAAATTTTGTAAGCAAACCAGCATAAAAGCTGAAAAATAATATATGAATAAATGTATAATTAATCAAGAGATCATCATGAATATTGCTTACCGGTACACTGATAGGCTTCCGGTATAGGAAACAGTAAGATATGATGTCTGTGTGATAAACTAATAAATTGAAAAACAACATTTTACAAATTTAGCCAGGACTTAATACAGCATAGGCTGTTGCCTACGGTTAACCTTGGACTGCGTTTAAGTCCTTGACCCCAACACGGGACGTCCTCTGACGACTTTAGTCTCAACTATTCCTTCTCTTTTTCCAGTTGAAACGCGTTTATTGCCTTTCGATTAACAAGACACTCCTTTGAACTTATAAGGTCTCAAGTCAAGCACGAAAGTCTTCTCGTTGATCCGGTTTTATCTCATAAACGGTTTCTAAATACACAAACATTCAAATAAACAACTCCCCAAAACGCAAAATTCGCTCAAAAAGAAAAAACATTACCTTAACTGTTTTGAGTCAGGGTTCATATGTGCGTCGCTGCGAATTTCCAATTTCAACGTTAAAATACACTGGTACGCTTAGCATCTATTAAAACACTGCAAATCGGAGGCTTCTTACATTTCAATTAAAATTTCTAAAAGCTAAAAGAAATAACATTTTAATCAAACTGTACCTATTCTCTGTAAATTCAACTTCACAAAAACACTGCATTACTGGTAAGTAAAATATACACCCTCTTAAAACAGCTTCACTGCTAAAGTCGAGACGTAAACTCAAAAGTGGCACAGATTCGGTAGAACTTAGTGCAGTTGGACCGCATGTACAACAATTTGCAGTAATTGCAGTGCCGTAGCAGCTCAACTTTGGGCCCCCCCCAAAAACCCTTTCAAGTCCCCAATACTTAGCTTTCGATATGAATTATTTTAGGTTTTTCCAGGGGTAACAACTCAGTTTCTCACCACAATGCGAATACTGTGGTAAAATTAAAACACATAACGCGTTATCACTGTGTAAAAATAAAAGGTGTAATTTTAAGACAAGTTTGTTACACCCAATTCATTTTCCATTAAAATCGTTTAGCTCAGGGTTTTTCTACCGTTTTCTGCTCATGGCCCACTAAAATGATAAAATATGGTGGTGGCCCAATAACTTTTGCTAAAAGGTACAAAGTCAACGTGATGGCATGATTAGGGAATGCTGATGTCGCTCTCTAGTCAAGCTCTGTGGCCCACTGAAAACCATGATGTAGCCCACTGTTGGGTCATGGCCAATAGGTTGAAAACCTCCGGTCTAGCTTGAGCGCACTTTTTCGTACACAGATGTTCTTTTGACAGCATCATAATCTGGAGATCGGGCGCATTAACTTTCGATTGACAACATGGCCAGCGAAGAACCAATCGGATGGCCGAGTGGATAGAGCGTGTGCTTCTGAGCCTGAAGGAGTGAATAGACTGAGGGTTTGATCACTAGTCAAGTCAAACCAATGACTTAAAAATTGGTATTCACAGCTTTCCAACTAGACATTCAGCATTAAAGGGATAGTGTTAAGAAAGCCGTCAAGTTTGCTTGTGCCGTTGGGAAAAACACTTACCGAGATTCCCCCATCTAAGTGCGGTAGGTAGACAGATGGCCGGCAACTCCTAAGGGAGCTCGTGTAGTACCCCATTGCTTTCTGTGATAGGTGGATAAAAATGCCAACAAATGGAAAGAAAAAAGATAGTCTGCTGTTTGCCATATTAGATGTAATAAACGTTTTAATAAATTTCAGTTTTCTGAAGCTTTGTTCAGCACTGGTAATAGTAACAACGCATTTTGTAAACTCGAGAAGCAAGGCAAGCGAGCACTTACAGGTACAGGGTGGGGCAGAAAGGACGGACGTTTTAGAAATGGTTATAACTCAGCAAAAGTAGTAGTTACATACATCAGACCGGTACCATGTAATCCGTTACAGCTTAGCATTTTTCTTTTAGTTACCCACCCATCGATCTGTTGCGCATTACCAATTGTTTTTTCTTTTTAGATGTGTAGGCCTAAATTAAATTTTCAGGATTAATGATGACTGTGTGGACGATAGAACATCGCGTGTTTGCCTACGACAGTTTCGTAAAAAATAACGAGTCTGTCACAGCTGTTCAGCATGAGTTCCGGCGTCATTTCAAGATTCACCGAAATGATTCTGTTCCAGCCCGTAACACAATCTTACGTTGGGTAAAATCACTTCGTACTCGAGGTACGCTACAGAATGCAAGACCGGTTGGGGCCCCACGAACTGCAAGAAGCCGGGAAAATGTGGAACGCGTCAGGCAAGCTTTGCTTCGGAGTCCAAGACGCTCGGCTAGAAGGCATTCTACTGAACTTGGGATCAGTGCTCGGTCAGTAAGGCGTATTTTGCATGAAGACCTGCATTTCCACCCATACAAAGTGGTCATTACACAGCAGTTAAAACCAATAGACCATCAAAAGCGGCTTAACTTCGCACGACAGATGAAAACAATTTTTGAGGCAAATGACAATCTTACTTTGTTAATGAGTGATGAAGCTCATTTTCATCTAAATGGCACGGTCAATAAGCAAAATTTTCGTTATTGGGCTACTGAAAACCCAAGAGAAATTCACGAAAGACCACTACACAGTCCAAAAGTGACTGTCTGGTGTGCTATGGGAAAAACGGCCATTATCGGTCCATACTTTTTCGAAGACGAACATGGAAATGCTGTTACTGTTAACTCCAAGCGCTATATTGAGATGATAAATAGCTTCTTTGTGCCTGCATTGCGACGAAGACACATGAACATCCAACATGTGTGGTTTCAGCAGGATGGGGCGACGGCTCACACAGCCAGAGCATCCATGGCCGTTCTTCGTCCTCTTTTCCAGGATCACCTCATTTCCAGGTTTGCTGACACTCCTTGGCCCCCTAGGTCCCCTGACTTGTCCATGTGTGATTATTTTTTGTGGGGGCACCTCAAGGCTTGTGTATATGTGCATCGTCCCCGTACACTGGACGAGTTGAAGAACGCTATACGCGTGGAAGTCGCTCAAATCGACAGAGAAATGTTGGAGAGAGTCGAAGCCAACTTCCATCAACGCCTTCAGAAATGCATCGACGAAAACGGAACCATATGAGGGATGTTGTTTTCCACACGTGATTGTGTCAAATGCTATTTCTATACGAACACATTGATATCAATAAAATTTGCTTGTACGTACAATTCATTATTTTGTGAACTTTTCAAAAACGTCCGTCCTTTCTGCCCCACCCTGTATTACTATTGAATTAAAAGTTCAACGGTGTTGAAGGGAGACTGCCAAACGAGCTTGTGTCGTTCTAATCAGCAACCATCTGATATAAATATCAAATGCAATAGACTCCAGCCGTGAATCGAACCCGTCGCAAAGAATCTGAACCTGCGTGCGGTATTGCCAGATCATATTGCTGACAATGGCTGTTCATGCACGAAGCTGCTGGGTGTAAACAGCAATGCAAAGACAGAAGCGACATCACATGTCAGCTTAAAACTTTCTAGTATCGACATAATAGCCTGGTCCACCGGTTGTTTTAAAAAGTTTGCTTTGAATCTCTTCCTCAGAAGCTGTACGATATAGATTTGCATCGTGACTAAACATTCTCTTTTTCTATTTTCATTCTCTTTTTTTTTTACTTTTTGATTGAGGAAGACCGGACCAATGTCCAATTCCTGCGCTATTTCAAAAGCACACATTTTCAAACTAGCAAATCCTTTTTCAATGGACTTTTGTATTCGATGTCAGATTATGGTTGCTGACACAGAAATAGGGTAGGATTGAATTTAATTTACCGATCGGATGGCCGAGTGGATAGAGCATCTGCTTCTAGATTGGTGGACTCCGGGATTCAATTCCGGGTCCGGTCAAACCAATGACTTGAAAATTGGTATTCACAGCTTTTTTGGTTGACGTTCAGCATAATGGATAGCGCGAAACAAGCGGCAAGTTCGCTTGTTGTGCTGTTGGGAAAGGCACTAAACGGGATTACCCCATCTAGGTGTGGTAGACCGATGGTCGGCAACTCCTAAGCGAGCTCGTATAGCGCCCCGTCGCTTTTTCATGATAGGAGAATAAAATTGCGAATAAATAAAAAATAGATAAAATTTTAAATCTGCTCACAAGGTGTTAATGAATTTGAATTTAATTTTTTCAAGAGGAATGAATTTGAATTTAAGCTTTGAAAAATGATTGCATCCAACTCTGCACCGGCCTCCTTTTTCAAGTCCTACGCGCACTCTTACACACAGTGTATTGTTTATGACATCATTATGCAGTTTATGTCGCTATTTGAAAGGAAACGATAGCGAAAAATTTTAAAACTGGAATATATAGAATCTGAGCGCAAAAAATCCCATTCAACGCGATTCGCCAAGCAAAACTTTGTTTTTGAATTGATGCAACTTCGGGTCCTTCAAGACAATCTGGGGCCCCTTTTGGCAGTGTGGGCCCCCCCAATTGGGGGGTTTGGGGGGCGGCTGCTACGGCTCGGAGTAATTGCCTAGTTGCAGTGCGTGATTACTCATACATTGCGGAAGAGAACAGGGTGTGAGCATCACGTGACTTAGTACTAAGAAAACACAAATACTCGAGTTCAAAACTCGGGTGGAGAAAAGACGAACCTTTCAGCATTTATAGTGAGCAGAGTAGAACAACACAAGTGCAGGCAACGTACTTGAATATACCTAAGAATCTGCTTTTCTGGCTAAATGGATGAAGTTATGTCTAGTCCATGATCCAATCAAAATTTTGCATTCAAAATAAATTATCTCTGCAAACCCAGTTACTGTTTGAGAAAACTCCCCTTAGGCAGGGTGTACCACTGTACCAGTATACTTTGATCCGGGTAGAAAAGAAGGATGGTGCTACTGTCCAAAATATGTAAATATGGACCAAAATTCCTTTTCAAACTTTGCAGTTTGGAAGTTTCAGTCTTAATAGTCTATCAACAAGAGGTAGGCCTACTGGTTGAGAGAGCCTACGCCAGTCAGGGTATGGTAGAAGTACAGTAATAGTCTATCCTACGGTACTTTAGCTCTTTGCTTGATTATGCTAGCCAGACCAAACGACCATGCTTACCATAGTGATGAAAAACAAAATGGCCGCCGAAACCAACTCCTCAGAGGACTATCCATTCCATGGAGGTCGGAAAGCTGCAATAACTTTTGAAAGAAGGCGTTTCTGGATGTAAATCAAACACCATTCAAAACTATAATTTTTTATGAGTTTTTTAAGCTAAAGTGAAAATGTAGGGTTTATTGCCCCTTTAAGAATTAAAATTTAATAAAAATGAGTATTCTTCACGTACCAGTTATACACAGAGATTACATACCTACTTATTTCATAGATTTGTTCTTATTTTGAGAGTCTACATCTTAGAAAATATTATCGTCGTGACTTTTTAGAAATGTCTTTATTTTTGGCTTGCGTTTTTATTTTGTCTTATTGGAACTTCATAAACCAAGCTTTTTTTATTTATTTATTTATTTTTATTTAATCGCATATTTATCCTCCTATCACGAGAAAACGATCAATGCGCTATACGAGCTCGCTTAGGAGTTGCCGGCCATCTGTCTACCACACCAAGATGGGGGAATCCCACTAAGTGCTTTTCCCAACGGCACAACAAGTAATTTGCCGGCTTGTTCTCCACACTGTCCCTTCAACGCTGAACGTCAAGCAGGGAAGCTGTGAATACCAATGTTAAAGTCATTGGTTTGACCCGACTCGGAATCAAACCCGAGTCTACATCTCCAGAGACAGACGCTCTATACCACTCTTCCATCTGACCTAATTGACTCTAAATTGACTTGCCTTTGTGTTATTTGACTTGCCTTATTTTTTGTCTCACCGTCAAAGCGTTACTGTGACATCATAAAAGCAACACAATTCTATTTGGAACACAAAGAAGCAAGGCATAGACAGATATTCAAACTGTTTAGGTTAAGATGGGAAGGTGTTGTATCTTTAGCTCAATAATACCCAGGCAGTTTAATCATTTTTCCGGTCGACCTGCCTTATTTTGGGTTCCAGATCGATGGAATCCTTTCGACCAGTAGTTGCTTTAAGGAGGCTTTACACAAAATACAATGCAATTTACGCAAGTAAATTACATGCGAAAATGTATCAAAATACGCGCGTAGATTCCAAACTGGGGTAAGTAGATGCAAAATCGGACGCAATCGCATTTTGTGTAAAGACATATCCGTCAGGTTCGTTCATCGAAAATCGCACGAATATGCATGAAATGCAAAATCGGATGAAAATCGCATTCTGTGTACAACCACTTTTGCCTTCCATTTTGCTTGCGGATAAATGGGGCCCCAACTGAAGTTTTCGGGGGGGCCTCAGTTGGCCTAGCGCCGGCACTCTCTGGGGATTTAGTATTGGGTTCAGTGTGGGGATAATGATTTGTGTGGTAGCGGGGGGTTACTAGTTAGTAGTGGGCGCAGGCTAGCCAGTAGGTCTCGCCTATACTCTTTTGAATGTGCCCCACTTGCGAAAGCGCGACTTCGGCCGTAGCCGCGCGTAAACACTCTCGATGGAAATGGATGGAAGGCCCGATAGGTAGCTGCAACCCTTTTGTAGACTAGCTGCTGCGCAGTAGCCTACCAAACTCTTTTATGGTTGCTGGGAAAAATAGATTGCCAAATGGATTGCTCGGAAACTTCTGGATCTTCTTTTCTTCAATTTTCAGGGAGTAGTTCAGCAGCAACTTTTAATTAAAATTTAACCAAACAGACAATAAATCAGAACACATAGAGCACCCCTACAAGCTAGACTTTTTGAATGCCGCCAGCTACCTTTATTTATAGCTTTTTTGAACATCGAAATGGACAATGACGTCACACACGAAATTGGCCAATTGCAGCGAAGTGAGAAATATCAATATTCTTGCAAAATCTAATTCACTCTTTAGATCAGGAGGTAATGATATTTGTGTTAAATTCAGATTCGTCCTGAAAAAACTTTTGCTGTGATATACCCTTCATTGCTTTTACAGAAGTCCAAATCCGATTCAAATTCAAAATGCAAAATGCTTTTAAAAAGTCCTAATCCGATCCAAATCCGGCCAAAATTACGAAAATCCGGTCCAATGAAATCCGAATTCGTGGACAACTGGACATTCACCCGGTTACTTTTGGATCATCGCTCTCGAAAGCTATAAAGGATCTTAATCGGTAGTCCTATTTTTAGGATCTTTAGGATTCTTAGGATTTTGCGGACGCAGCCGCAAAATCCTTAGCGTCCTAAAAAAAGACCACCAGTAGGGGTAGTCCTTTTTTTAGGATCCTGTACACGGTTTGCTTTTTCCATCATTTTTTGGCATTGTCAGCTCCATTATGATGAGTTATAGCCAATAAACACCGGAAACAATCGATTTTTCAACAGCAACCTAACCAAAATCAACTTTAAATGCGTAAAATCCTTAGCGTCCTAAAAAAAGGACTACCCTTACTGGTGGTCTTTTAATTGATTTTGATTATGTTGTGGTTGAAAAATCGATCGTTTCCGGTGTTTATTGGCTATAACTCATCATAATGGAGCTGACAATGCCAAAAAATGTTGGAAAAAGCAAACCGTGTACAGGATCCTAAAAAAAGGACTACCCCTACTGGTGGTCTTTTTTTAGGACGCTAAGGATTTTACGCATTTAAAGTTGATTTTGGTTATGTTGCGGTTGAAAAATCGATCGTTTCCGGTGTTTATTGGCTATAACTCATCATAATGGAGCTGACAATGCCAAAAAATGTTGGAAAAAGCAAACCGTGTACAGGATCCTAAAAAAAGGACTACCTTTACGGGTGGTTTTTTTTTAGGACGCTAAGAATTTTACGCATTTAAAGTTGATTTTGGTTAGGTTGCGGTTAAAAAATCGATCGTTTCCGGTGTTTATTGGCTATAACTCATCATAATGGAGCTGACAATGCCAAAAAATGTTGGAAAAAGCAAACCGTGTACAGGATCCTAAAAAAAGGACTACCCCTACTGGTGGTCTTTTTTTAGGACGCTAAGGATTTTACGCATTTAAAGTTGATTTTGGTTAGGTTGCGGTTGAAAAATCGATCATTTCCGGTGTTTATTGGCTATAACTCATCATAATGGAGCTGACAATGCCAAAAAATGATGGAAAAAGCAAACCGTGTACAGAATCCTAAAAAAAGGACTACCCCTACGGGTGGTCTTTTTTTAGGACGCTAAGGATTTTACGCATTTAAAGTTGATTTTGGTTAGGTTGCGGTTGAAAAATCGATCGTTTCCGGTGTTTATTGGCTATAACTCATCATAATGGAGCTGACAATGCCAAAAAATGATGGAAAAAGCAAACCGTGTACAGGATCCTAAAAAAAGGACTACCCCTACGGGTGGTCTTTTTTTAGGACGCTAAGGATTTTACGCATTTAAAGTTGATTTTGGTTAGGTTGCGGTTGAAAAATCGATCGTTTCCGGTGTTTATTGGCTATAACTCATCATAATGGAGCTGACAATGCCAAAAAATGATGGAAAAAGCAAACCGTGTACAGGATCCTAAAAAAAGGACTACCCCTACTGGTGGTCTTTTTTTAGGACGCTAAGGATTTTACGCATTTAAAGTTGATTTTGGTTAGGTTGCGGTTAAAAAATCGATCGTTTCCGGTGTTTACTGGCTATAACTCATCATAATGGAGCTGACAATGCCAAAAAATGATGGAAAAAGCAAACCGTGTACAGGACCACCCGCAGGGGTAGTCCTTTTTTTAGGACGCTAAGGATTTTACGCATTTAAAGTTGATTTTGGTTAGGTTGCGGTTAAAAAATCGATCGTTTCCGGTGTTCATTGGCTATAACTCATCATAATGGAGCTGACAATGCCAAAAAATGTTGGAAAAAGCAAACCGTGTACAGGATCCTAAAAAAAGGACTACCCCTACTGGTGGTCTTTTTTTAGGACGCTGAGGATTTTGCGGCTGAGTCCGCAAAATCCTAAGAATCCTAAAGATCCTAAAAAAAGGATGACCCGATCTTAATCCATCCGCTTTGAAAGTCGAAAAAGTACGGACTTTCGGACTTGACAGATGATCGTTTCGGCTTTGAAAACTGAAGAAGTACGGTTTGGCTTTCAAAGCCAAATTACTTAAAGTAGACTAGCGATTAGATTAGGGCTGGGTTAGGATTAAGTTAGGGTTAGGTTGAGGTAGGTTAGGTTAGGGTTAAGTTATAGTTAAGTTAGGGTTATGTTGGAGCTACCCCAACCCTAAGTGGGACCAAAGAATTTTTGTAAAACTTTCAAGCTTCATCTCAATAATCTGCTTTTTTACCCTAACCTGGCGCTCACCTAACCCTAACTTAACCTGATTCTAACCTAACTCTAACTTAACCCTAACCCTCTCTAGTCTAATAATCTAACCAAAGTCCAAAAGTCTGTACTTTTTCGGCTTTCAAAGCCAATGGATTAAGATATTTTATAGCTTTCGAGAGCGATGATTCAAAAGTAATCGGGTGGGACATTTCTGCAGTAGACTAAGTACGTACTGAACTGAGCTGATTTATTATTACCAGTATTCGACGTCTAGTTGGCCTACACAGCATGGAAATAGATATAACTAGAGCCTAACAGTAGAATGATAACGGACATCAAGGAGACTGCAAAGGGATGGTTAGATCTTTAAAGTCTGCAGCCACCTTTGCAAAATTGTTTGTCGTAGTACAGTACAATTTAGTGAAAACAAAAAGCAAACCAAAATAAAAAAATTAAAAAAAAAAAAAAACTAGCAAGCAATAAAATAAAGGAAGTGGCTAAAGTTACGTGACCGTAACATTTGCCTCTTTAGTTAATTTTATTACTTCGTCACGCTCTCGTACAATCAGGGAAGCGTGAAGGGATAATAAAATAAACCAAAGAGACAAATGTTACGGTCACGTAACCTTAGCCTCTGCCTAAAATAAAAGCAGAGGCTAAGGTTACGTGACCGTAACTTTCGTTTTCTGAATTCAAAGTTACATGACAAGCAATTTTATTCTATTTCTAGTCTATTTATTTTTTATTTTATTATCTTCACGAACCCGATTGTTAACCCCAGGTCACACGAATTCGAATCGAAGCAATCCGAATCAAAGCCACCAAAGCGAAACAAACCAAAGTCGTGACAAGAATCAAACCCAAAACTTGTGCAGCGCTTCCCATAATACACTGCGCTCTATCCACTGAGCTCTCGAGAAGTCGTGGCGATCAAGCGCAAAATAGTGCTTACAAACCAATGCTTGTCGCACGACTCTGACGTAACTTTGAATTCAGAAAACGAAAGTTACGGTCACGTAACCTTAGCCACTGCCTAAAATAAAAGATGATGCAATGCTTTGATGAAATGCTTGTAGGTGTGTCATTGGTTGTCAGAGGCGAGGGCTGGATTAGACTAGGCTACCAGTACATAATTGGTATGGTAGTTTTACTGGTGCAGGGTTGCTTTCATGCAACGTGTAGAGTAGGCCTATAGTATCGCTATCGGTATATGATTGAAAAAGGTTGGAAAGATTAGTAGGTGGGGTACAGTACTGGTATGGTATCGCTATAGTTTGCCAGTAACTTCGCCACATGGTAACTTCGCCACAGTAACTTCCCACATGGTAACTTCGCCGCACTTTCATACATCGAAAATTTACATTGCCTACACCGAAACAAGACTTTAAATTCCCGGTTGCTGTACAAAATTTTATCACGCTTTTCGAGTTACTTGGTAACTTCGCCACATAAGCGAAACTGTGGGGTAAGATGTGGGGAGAGAGGTGTGGGAGAGTGCATGGGGTGAATAAGGAAGTGTGTTGGGGTGTAGGGGGAGGTCAGGGGAGCTGTGGGAAGAGATACCATTATGGGGGGGTGTGGGGGGAGATGTAGGGAAATGTGTTGGGGTGTGGGGGGAGATAAGGAAAGATGTGTAGGGAGTGGAGAAGTGTGGGGAGGGTGTGGGAAAGTGTATGGGGCGAGTGGGGAAGTGTGTTGGCGTGTGGGGAAAGGATGTGGGGAGGGCAATGGGGAAGATGTTGAGGTGTGGGGCCCCAACACACTTTTAATTCCCCACATCTCCCTACCCTCACCTTTCCCTACATCTCCCCCACACCCCATCACACTTTCCTACACCTCCTTTCATACCTCTTCCCACATCCCTCCTTCCTCCCCCCACATCCCAACACATTTTCCCACTATCCCCACATCTCCCTTCACCTTCTCAAAGTGTGGCGAAGTTACTGGCAGCCCCGCTATACTGGTATATTCTGGTAATAATGATAAACCAGTAGAACAAAGAGTCTTAAAGACAGGATGCTTGGATTAGGGAGCCAGGTGCTCAGTGAGAAGCTTCTCAGCAAGAAGTGGTACCGGTAGTCTAAAACAGAAGGTGGGAAAGATTAGTAGGCACTGTACAGTACGGGTATGGTGTCGGTGTACTGGTGTGTTTTTTTTTTAATTTATTTAATTAACAAGTTTATTTGTCAAGCAATATCACATTTTATGTGTAAAACAAATTACGAAGTGTCTATTTCACCAAAAATTCCGGTTACTGAAGTTTGAAAAATTGTAGTTGTGTAACTGTTTTCAGTTCCTGTAGTGCGACTCTCACAGTAGGGAAACCGTTAGGGGATATTTCCGGTTTCGCAAACCACGATTTTCGAACTTCGGTAACCGGAATTTCCAGTAAAATAGACGCTTCCAACAAATTAATGAAGTCATTGACTTGAGGTGTTAGTGAAAAGACCATAAGGTCATCTAAGTCAACCACCACCTGCGCAACAACTTTGAAATTTGGTTTAACTCAAAACAAATTGTTTGACTAGATACACACAAAAGAAACTAAAATAAAAAAATTTAAAAAAACAATAAAATAAATAAATAACACACACACATACTCAGTATATTATATATAGGAATCACCTATTGAGGAAGCTGCAATAAATTGCAAATTTTAAATTTTTGCCTTTTGCAGAACAAGAATTTGAATTTAGTACTGCGTGATTATGTTGTGTTCTTTGTGCAGTTTTGCAAATGTTCGTACGGAGTAATTTTTCAGATTACTTGGGACACTTGTCCAGTATTTTGGTCCAAGTATTTCAATATTTGTTCTGCCAAATTTGGATTCAGTTCTCTTTGAAAAGTAATTTTCATTTACTCGTTTTCTTGTGTTGTAGGAATGCATTGATTTTAATGCAATGTATGCAGATGGATTTACCCCTGCATATTGTTTTGAATTTACTTGATACATGATTTATGTTTGCAAACTTCGAGTTTATGGATGTCATCTATTTTTAATAAATTCAAGGATTTGAACAAAGGTGTTGAATGTGCATTGTACCTACTATTAGTGATTAATCGAACAGCTTGTTTTTGTAATTTTATTAAGGGATTTAATGTAGTTTTGGAAGCAGCGCCCATGTTAATATGCAATACTGTATATGGCTTTGGATCATTGCATAATATACATTAAGCAGGGTTCTCTGATTGACATAGTTTTTTAACCTCGTCAAGGCCCAGCAACTGCGTGTTATTTTAGAACATACACTGCTTACGGTACTTGTTTATATTTGAAAATTTTATATTAGATTATCAAAAAACGACCGTTATGCAGGAATCTTATGCCAAGCGATTAAATATCTTAATTCACGGCATAAAGGAAGACCACCCTTGGGAAAAAAGAGAAGAAACTGTTACTAAATTTCAAAATATATTGAAAGACGGACTAAAAATAGACGAACCCGACGACATAGAATTTGTGGATATCCACAGACTTCCACAACATCCGATATCAAGTAAAGGAAAAGCTATTAACCGACCAATAATCGTCAAGTTGCTGACCTTAGAAGATAAAAACCTAATTTTCAAATCGACTAGAAATTTGAAGGACTTCAATGAAAAACGTAAGCGTGATGACAAAACTTCCCCCCCCATCTACGTTACTGAGCATCTGCCTAAAAAGTTCCAGGAACAACGTAAGCTCTTACTGCCGTACTACAAAGAAGCAAAATTGAAAAAACAGAAAACTTTCTGGAAAGCGTTGGACGGTAATTATGTTTTATTTGTAAATGGCGAAAAGGTTGAGATACCACATTTGAAGTCTCTATAAACGTAACGACCAAATCGATCGATACTATAGATAATGAGGTATTTCATTGCTGTGTTTTTTGACAAATTGACTGTATATCAAAGGTCCTAGTAGACACGCTACTCATTAAATAGTAAGCACTCTAATCATTCACCTATAGCAATTTTAATTTGTGGAAGTCGATTTAACTCGTATGTGCGTGCTGGAAGTAAACCAACCTAATCTGTTCTGGAAGTAATGCGCGCAGCTACAATTGTTCAAACAATGGTTGTAAAGTCAGCGATGCCCATAATCTTACCTTCCATTCCAAACCCCGGGTTCGATACTGTTAAATGATTTTTATGAATTAGAATCAACAGATATGTCTCGTACGCCTTCAACTGCGCATGATTTTCTGGTGATACCTCCGCTATTTCTATAGTTGCACATCAATTATTATTTTAATTATTTACTTCCCTTTTATATAACTATAACTTAAAGATTCGAATTCTTACTTCAACCCGTTGTTGATCATTCACAATAATTATGTATACTTTAAGCTATAGCATGACTTCTTATTTGATTGCATTTCCTCTTCCAACTTCCCTTACACTGAGATTAGATGAATATGAAGTCATGCGACCTTTGACCTATTTTCATGAAGTCAAAAATACCTTTGGCCTATAATCTCATCGTTAGGATTTCTGATATCATGTGTATATTTAATTATTTAGACCACTTTAACTGACTCTATGCAATTGTACTGTGTTGGGTTTGTAGACTAGTTTCTTGAGTTGCATTATCGCGTACTACTGTCATGGCGCCTGACACGGATAAAGAGTTTTCTGACTTTCTTGACCCTAGTCAAGCTGCCACTCAGATAGTCGATGACCACTTTTCTGATCAATTATGTGACAATGTATTTGATTTAATGACAAATAATATTAAAAAATGCAAATATTTCGATTTAAACTTGAACCATTTGAAGGTTGATAAAAATCACTCCTTGATCCTTTTACATGTAAATATTCGTTCCCTCCACAAAAATTTCGAACTATTCCATGAATTTTTAGTCACACTAAATTTCAATCCCGATATAATTTGCTTAACCGAAACACGACTTAAAAATGAACCACTGATCAATATCGAACTACCTCATTATAAATTCGTTCACGTTGATACAACTACTGCGGCCGGGGGTGTGGCCATTTATATTTCAGATAAACTTCAATACGAACCCAGCCCTATCCAGTATAAATTAAGCTCATCTGAGTGCTTGTGGCTTGAAGTTTCCGAAATTAGTCAAAAATGTAAATTTATTGTTGGGGTAGTATACCGTCATCCTGTACAAACCCATTTAAATGAATTCTTGGAAAGTTTTTCCCACTGTCTATTCAACCTTTCAAATTCTAAAAAAGTTTATTACATACTTGGAGACTTTAATATCAACTTAATGCAAGAAAATCGGTCAAGCTTTGCTAACGAATACATTAACTTGATTGTCAGTAACGGTGCTGTTCCCGTGATAACCATTCCAACCAGGGTAACTGCAACTTCGGCCACTCTGCTCGACCACATTATTACCAATAATATGGACCAAGTGATTAATCCAGCCGTGATCGAAGCTGATATAACTGACCACTATCCTATCCTCTGCACAGTCCATAAACCGAAATACTCAACTACCAAAAATTCCAAAATGTTTTACAGAGACAAGTCATCTTTTTGTGCTGACTCCTTCCGCAATGACCTGCAGGCTGACCTTTGTAACGTTTTCGAGCACCAACCTGAACTAACGAACGAAAACTTCAATGAAATGTTTAATCTCTTTTCTCATACTGTTCTCTCCACCATAAACATTCATGCCCCCCTGAAACCACTTTCAAGAAAACAAAAGAAGCTCTCTCAGAAACCATGGATAACCAAAGGCATTCTGACCTCCATAAAGAAAAAAAGAGCTATGTTCAAATCTCACTTCTTGAGCGATAACCTTGAAAAAAAACTTTATTTTAAAAAATATATGAATAAGTTAACCAAAATTAAAGCGTTATCCAAAAAATCGTACTTCACAACTGAGTTGAAAATAAACCAAAAAGACCCTCGTAAAATATGGGACATTCTGCGTTCTGCCCTCCCTGCTTCTTCTAAACGAGCCCCAGTAACATCCTTGAAAATTAACGGTCGTATTGTTTCTAATCAGCAGGTAATCACCGAACAATTTAATGAATTTTTTTGCTCTATTGGCGCTCACTTAGCAAGCAAATTTGACAACTCGGCTCATAGCTCCTACTACAAATATCTTAAACGCCGTGTTTCACCCTCCATATACTTGGACGTACCTGAACTTTCAGAAATTATCAATGCAATTAATGACCTCAATATTAACAAAGCAATAGGTTATGATCACATATCCCCTTATTTCCTTCGAATTGGCTCAACAATACTAGCTCCCTATATTCAGGTTTTCATTGATTATTGCTTCACAAACGGTATATTTCCCGAAAATGGCACCACTGCAAAAGTTGTTCCAATCTTCAAAAAAGGTAAACGTGACAACCCTACCAACTATCGCCCTATTTCAATACTAACCTGCTTTGCTAAAATATTAGAACGAATAATTTATAAACGTCTGTTCACCTTTCTGAAAAAACATAACGTGGTACTAGACTCTCAATATGGCTTTCAAAGTAATAGATCTACTAATCATGCTCTTATTGACGTAATAACCAACTCATTCGATAACATCAATGATAAATTGTATACCGGACTGATATTCCTTGACCTCACAAAAGCCTTCGATACAGTAAATCACGAAATCCTTCTGCTTAAATTAGATCATTATGGTATTCGGGGCCAGGCAAATGATCTCCTGCGTGCATTCTTAAAAAGAAAACAATTTGTTTCTCTCAATAGCCACGAGTCTTCTTTACTATGCAATGATTTTGGGGTTGCTCAAGGTTCAACCCTTGGACCCTTACTATTCTTATTATACATCAACGATTTACCATCATCCGTAAACTGTATTCCCCGACTTTTCGCAGACGATACTTGCTTATTGTTTTCAGCCTCAAACCCATCTAAACTACGTTCCCACATGCAGAAAGATCTAGACAATATTACTGAGTGGTTTAAGGCCAACAAACTTACAGTTAATCCTTCCAAATCTAATGTTCTAATTATCGCTCCAAAGTTAAATAAACCCCATCCTCATATGGATCTTTCTATCAACAATTCGCCCCTTCCTATCTGTCAAAGTGCCAAGTACCTAGGCGTTATCATAGACAAGCAACTAAATTTTGACAACCACATATCAACGGTCGAACATAAAATATCTAGAGCTGTTGGAATTATTTCCAAGCTACGTCATTATTTACCAACAAGCGCAATTTTACAAATTTACTATTCTCTTATACATACACACCTGTTATATGGACTAATAGTGTGGGGTTCTACCTATAAATCTAAACTTAAAAAATTGTTATCCCTTCAGAACAAAGCGGTAAAGTTAATTGGCGGTGGTCTCTCAAGAGATTCAGTTACTCCCCTTTATTACCAACTTGGCATTCTTAAACTTCCAGATCTATTTAAATTTGAAATCGGAAAATTTGTTCATGCTCATTTTAAGAACAATCTACCTCCCGCAATTTCTAATTTTTTTTTATTGACCAGTGTAATGTCCCAAAAAAATACTAGATCTACCCAGCCTCAAAGAAACTGTTTATATATACCTCGCTATACAACTAATCGGTTGCAAAAATGTATAAGATATCAAGGAGTTAATATCTGGAATGATATTCCAACGAATATTCAGAACTCTTCGTTTAATTTATTTAAAATTCGGTTCAAAAAACATTTGCTTCAAACGTACAATAATTGAACTTTAGACCTACTAGTGTGAAATGTGGAAATAGTTTCATGCAAATCACTACCTCATAGTCCTGAATTTAAATTATATTCATCTGTTAACCAATATATGTAATGTGATCACATATCCATTCATGAAATCGGCAATAGGGTGGCAGCTGACTAGATGACCGAAAGGTCTATTCGCCGTCTCCCTGCGGTCATGTTTGTTTGTCTATTTCTTTAAGTGTATTATTTTGTGCCACCTTACCGCTAATAAATGTTGATGATGATGATGATGATGTTTTTACCACGTCAACTTATCATCCATGTAGATGCCTAGATATTTTGAACAACTGTTTTGTTTAATGATGTGATTACTTATCTTTATTTCAAATGAACTTTTAATTTTTGTTCTTGTGATTAGTAGATATTCAGGTTTAGAAAATAATTTGTTACATCTCATCCAATCACCAATATTTTCTAATTCATTATTCACATTATTTTGCAGCTCTTTATCATTATAATGAGACATAGTTAAGTTTGTGTCATCTGCAAATAATTTTACGTTGAATTTTGTTACAGATGGTAGGTCATTGACGTATAATGTGAACAAGAGAGGACCTAATGTAGATCCTTGTGGGATTCCACATGTCACGTCATTCATCTTTGATGATATACCATTAACAAGCGTAAACATTTTTCGATTGCTCAAATAACTATTAAACAACTGTAGTGCTATTCCACGAATTCCATACAGTTCCATTTTTTTAAACAAAATTTCATGATCAACAGTATCAAATGCCCTGGCAAGGTTAAGAAATACTGAACATGTTATTTTCCTATCATCTATACTTTTTATAATTTCACTACTAATTTTGGATACAGCCATAGAGCACTAGTATTTTGATCTGAAACCATTTATACTGACTACTTGTTATTAGATTTTTTAGATTTAGATAATTGATAAGTTGGCTGTATAAACATTTCTCAAAAATTTTGCAAAAAGGTGAAAGCAAGGAAATTGGATGATAATTGCAACACATATTCTTCGGCCCCTTTTTGTAGATTGGAGTTATTTGAGAAATTTTTTAAGATATCTGGGAAAACCCCTTTAGATATGCAGTCGTTGTATAAATTAGTTAATATAGGTGTAATAACGACTGAGGCAATTTTAATAAACTTAATTGGAATGTTATTTATTCCGGTACATTTTCTACTGTTCAAGTTTCTTATATGATAAAGTATTTTTTCTTCTGTAATTGGGCTAAGTAAAAAGAGTATGGTGTACTTGTGATATTATTAATGTAATTTCTTTTTGCTGGAGGGATGTTTTTTGCCATGGATGACCCTACTTCTGCAAAATAATTATTAAATGTGTTTTTAATTGCAGGTGGATCTGTATGTATCACACCCTTGTTGTCTAGAATTTGGTTTATACATAAGTTATTCCTTTTAGGTACTTAGTTCAGGATTTCATTAATTGTTTTCCAAACTTTTTAAGGAATTATGCATGTTTTCTTGTATTAACTGATTGTAATCTAGCCTTTTAGCATGCTCCTTAACATGAGTTAACTTGTTTCTGTTTATTTTATAATCTCGAGCAAATGTGGCATTGTGTGTACTGCAATACTGGTAGTAATGATAAATAAACTAGTAGAATAAAGACTTAAACTGTTAAAAGTATGCTTGAATTAGGGAGCCAAATGCTCAGTCAGGCATGTGGAAGCAGTATATTTGCAAACAGCTTCCGCTTCCACACCTATCGCTTTCTCTTCCAACGCTTCCGTTTCCAAACAGATTCACTGAAATTTTGCTAGTAAAATACGACCAGTGCTTTGGTATAGCTGATAACGTAAGCCATAACTTTTTTTCCGACACGCTGAAAGCTCTTGGTCAAACTTTTGCAAACGTTTTTTTAAAGATAATTTGCAAAAAGCAAACAAAAGTGTTAATGAATGATTGAGTAACAATCCTGATAGTCTTTTATTGCAACTTTTGCTACAAAACTTGGTACTCCTTTCATTAGAATAATGTTGATACACAGCACTCAGTGGCGTAGCAAAAAATTTTAAGGTAGGGGGGCAGGGGCGGCACCAAGGGGGGCCTGGCCCTAACTGGTTCGCCTAATTCTAAACCGAATTCTGCGCTCTATCTTTTTACGATGTCACGCTCTTCATTTTGTATTGTGGTTTTTCTCATTGGTCTCGTGTTTAGATCAAAGTCTGGCATAGTTTGTTAGAGTTCATGCATTCACCTGTCAAGTCTTAAATGATTTTTGGACGACCTAATTGCAACCCATTACCGCCTTTGTTTGATAAGGCCACTTTAAACGTCCTTTAATAAAGTCAACTGCCGACTTTTGTTTCCTCTCAAATATTTTCGTTTCCTCCGAAGGAGAAGAAAGTATTATAATTATTGACACCATAGAAAGCACAGTGATTATAGTGCTGCACGATGCAAGTTTTAAGAATTGGCAGCCCCACACAATAACGTTTGCCAAAGAAGTTGTTTCTTTTCATTTTGAAAATTTACATTCTCCTTTTTAAAATGGCAACCACAGGGTAGAACAAAGTTAAAAATCACTGAGATAACGTGCATGGGAGGAAAAATATATGACATTAGCAATCACTGCAGCAATTAATTGGATCTGTGTGTGTACCGCAGAAATCATTTAGAAGTTCTATTTTTGTGCATTTTCGTAGCATTCTCACAGACCCCCTGGGGTCCGCAGACCCCAGTTTAAGAAACTCTGGTTTAAAGCAATGTAGTATTAGTAGGCTTAGTTGTAGTTGAAAAACAAACCAATGCTGAATCAGTTTCAGTGTTCCCTCTAATGTGCGAAAAGTGAGAAATTTTGGGCAAAATTTTTTCAATTTTTGCACATTGCTATAATGATTTAAAAGCCAATTAGTTGAAAGTTCTCAAGTTTTTTTGAGTCAAATGAAAGTGTTTTACTATGGAAGCTCTTTATTTAAACAAAAATTATTATAAACCTTGAATTGAACCCTCAAAATGATTGGGCAAATTTTAGTGATTTCCATAATCTTGGAGCCTGAACTGGCTATGTCCAAAATCATGGTTTTCCGTAGAATGCATTTAAAGTTTGGAAAACTTTATTATAAAAATGGACGCAGCGAAAAACGCATGGTCAGTTTAACCTGCTTGCAGTGTGTGTAGGACTAAGCGAATTTGTTAGCAGAAGCGCAACCATGTAGAGAGTAATTTTTTGGACTTGAATCTTTTTCGCCAAAAATGGACATAGACAGTTCTGGCTCCAAGCCCTCAATATTTGGGCAAATTCGCACTAGTTAAAATCTTGAAGGAAACGGTGGAAGTGACAATCCCGGTACCTGGTGCATTAAAACTTGCAAAAGCAGAGAAGTCTTGAATTGTGAATCTAAAAAAGGTTAATTATTACCAAACCAGCTCAGCTACCAGTATAGATGTATAATTGAGCTGGTGAATAAAAATTTTGATGGACACATGGCTGGTGAGGGCAGTGCTTCCTGATTGTTTTTTCTCTCCGAAATAGTGTGGAGTGGTGAATTCAATCTTGCAACCCTTGTTTTTCATAGAAGGTATACTTTAGCATCACAGCACCCTTGGTTTTTTATATAGCATATATAAGCACTGCATGCATGCGTTTTTGCATCCTGGATGGCTTTTTATTTCCCCAATCTGTAAGCAATGTCTTGAGACAATTTTTTCATTTATTATAATTATTCTAATGTTCAGCGCTATTGCGTTACACCAGTGTATTCCACTTGTTATTCTGTAGCACATTTCATATGTATGTCATTGTCCATTGGCACTGCATACTGTATGTGAATCATGTTTATCGATATTGTAAAAGTTTCAATCCAAAATCATAGCTGTTCAAAAGAAAATCAAATCTTCATTATACTTGCAGTATTTCGTCAAAGTGTGTAACAAGTGACATAGCCCATCTCTGCGACTTAGCACCTGGGCAACACAGCTCCAAAGAATCATCTCAGCGGTGGCAAGCCATTGGCAACACTTGCCCTGTCCACTAGTCCAATTTTCGTGGTCCAAAGACCCATGGGCTTTCTGCATTATAAATAAATTTTTGATGTCATTTGCCCACTAACATTGGACATGTGACAGCATAACTGTGTCCAGTTTGACCGACTTGGATTTGAACCCAATATCTCCTGCATCAATAGCAATGTCTTAATAGCTGCGCTAACTGGCCGGTATAGCTGTTCAAGTTTACTGTTTTGTGTGCGGGTTGGATTTTTGATCTTATCTGTTGGCAAAAGTTTGAGTTGCAAACAAACAAAATTTCCTTTTTTGAGTTGCAAGTTGGAACAAAATTCTGCAAAGTGAGTGAGGAAAGCAGCAAAATGGTGATTTCATTAGCTAATTGTTAAATTGCTATTTTTGCATTCCTCTCGAGTTTCTGTCAAACCCTAATGAGTCCTTCGTGCTCATTGTCTTGGAATACTTTGTTTTGGTGAAGTAAACAATTGGTCGTCCACGACTTTTCTTGTTTCTAGAGTTAACCCCGACCCTTAGTCTCTCGACGTCACGAAATTTAAGTGAAATGAGAAAAGTTGTGGACGGCCAATTGTTCTCTACGGCCTTTGTGTCACATAATAGTAATAGTTAACTTTGGATGGTTCTATTTTCCCCTGGATGTGCTCTATTCCTCTACTGTTGTAATACGGTATGTTGTGGTAATATTTTCAACTTATTCTTTTGGTTTAGATTTAAGGTAAATTAACAACCTTCTACAAGTTTAAATATAAGAACAAAAGTTGTTCGTTTTTTATGTGTTGTGATATGCATAGTCTGAGTGTTGACGACAAAAATAAAGCTCAACATGAAAAAGAAGAGAAAAAAGAATACTTCAACATATTATCCTTTCACTTGGCAATCTCCATCCTTCCTTCTAGCAACTGCAGCACTAGAACGAAAATCTGGCAGTGTTCCTGACGTCCCTTCTAAGTAAGTCCTTTTTCTACATCCTATTGTAACTTTGAATGTCATTTATCATAATGTTTTATTGTTTATGATATATGAAGTTATGTATTTTTGAAGCAAGGTTATTTGATTCTACCTCTGTTATTTGTTTTTTTTTTTTTTTGCTTGATTACTGCGTTGATTACTTAATGAAGTAGAAGTACATAATGATGTGTAGTGATCTTGCACAGTACAGATTTGTTTATCTGTCCCTGGAAATGTTTTTTTTCTCCACAACCTAATCGCAGTTCTGCAGTAAAAAGACACTGTAATCAAGGGCATGCTGCATTGCTGCAGTAGTCTCTTATCACATTGCCATCAACCTGGGTGGCTTTAACGTTATTAGGCTATGGTATTTGTAGCTGTTGACTTGTTGTTATGTTCCGATCAATAGGGGAGATGTAGGACCAATGAGCCATTTTTCACGTTTTGCTTTCTCACTCTTGAATTTGTTGGTGTCATAACACAAAATTTTATATTTGAGTAGACCAGCAGGTGATGCAACCCCAAGCTGAAGTTGGGCAAGAACAAACATGTTTTAGCTGAATTATTTAAAATTTAATTAGTCTAGAAATGGCTCATTGGTCCCCTTAGTTTGTGGGACCAATGAGACACGGTGTGGGACCAATGAACCACTAGAGGGAAGCTGCAGAAACAGTTAGATTTAAGATGAAATGAAGTTCTATCATAGTAATAAAACTAAAAAAATAAAATTAGTGTGTTAATAATTAAAATCATTTAAGAATGAAATTGTTACTACGAGTTCTCATGCTTATCCAGCGGTGCATAGTCGATGAAAAGGGCTCTACACTATCAGCGCAATTCCTTTTTTCTTTAAGTTTACGCTATGTTCTTGTTTTTTGTATAGCTGTAACCTTTTTATAGTCGAAATCATAGCACAATAAATAGATTAAACAAACAGATTTATTAACAAAACTAACCACGCAAAAATCACACAAACAAATCTATCACTCACACTTGACAATTAGATGCCATAACGCAGAACAAGCCAAAATAATATCAAATTTTAACACATTAGCTAAAGGCTTAGTAGCAGCAGCTGAAGATGGCGGTGAAAGAATTTGAACTATATGTCACTTTTAGCAGTAGCCACATCATCAACGTCAGGGAAGACAAAACCATGGTTAATCTGCTTGGATTATTTTGAGATTTTAATTTCATAATCATCTTCATCATCAGGACCATTAAGTAGCAGTCCAACAAAATGTCTGAAGCTCCCAACTACAAAAAACACTTAAACAATGACGTAGAAGCCTGCCTTAACTATGTCCACATCTGGTGCATACCAAACTTCCACTGGCTCATTGGTCCCTTTTTGCACTGGCTCAAAGGTCCCACAACTGTGTAGGCACAACATTTTACTAACTGGCCGCTACCTGATAGGGTATATGCCTCTGAGCTTGGCAAAATCCTCTTCCGTATCAAATAAACTTCAAAAACAAGCAATACTGTGCTACCTTCCGTTTAACTTAAAGTTTACAGACAAAAAAACAATTAACTACAAAAAAACTTTTGACCCAGTAAAAAAGGTTATCCTAGCTTGCGCACGTGTGGATGATCATAACTCCATCAAAACCCGGTTGTAAAACTTTGAAACTATGTTGAATCAATTCCTAAAAGACAAAGAAAATCCGCTAAGAAGTTTGGGAAATATCAACTATGGTCATTGGTCCCACCCTGATCAAAGGTCCCACATCTCCCCTACCACTTGTTTGTGTGTATTGATTGTGCTTCTATTAAGGTTGTATTGAAGCACTTTTTAGAGGTATTTGGAAAATATGGGTTTGACTTTGAACAATTTATGTGTTTGGGGGTGTTTGCAATTTTAGTTTTTCAAGTTTATTTTTAATGTTTGGTCCAGGCATCCAATGAAAGGCTTGTTGATGATAATTGTTTGCACTCCCAAAATACTGCTGCTAATTGTTTCATTTAAATTATGACGATTCGAGATCTTAAGTTAGGTTGAAGATGTTGCTCTTAATCATTTCTTTTAAATGCCAATATGTTATACTTTTTCTCAAATCAAGAGGAACGATGTGGATCAAATATAGGTTTTGATTAAGCTTCATTTAACGGTACCATGTTTATTGCAGGTCTAACCTCGATACTGAAATGCATAGCTGTTATCAGTTTGCCCAGAAGTTGTTTGGGAAAGAAGATTGGCAAAGTGAAACGCATTTCAGCAACGTTTGTTTACGCACTTTTTCAAAGCAGCTGACTGAAAAAACCTTTGTTAAGTGGGACACGGTAAGTTATTTATTGTGAACATTTCCTAATATTTATGTGATCAAAAAGACATTTTTGTTTGTATTTTTACTGATGTGCAAAAAAATTTTGTATCCTTAGTATATGCTGCAATTCGCACTGTGAATTTTTTAATTCGACTTCATCGAGATGGCGAAATGATAGTTTCGAAACGGAGAAGGTTGACTGTCATAAGAAACCTTCTTTCCAAATGTAATCTAATCTCCCAATGTTATTGTTCTTAAACGACTCGTTATAGTTAGTTAGGCCAAGCTTGTATTTGAGTTGTAAAGTAAATAAATTATTCTTGTTGCCTACTTCATGTTTCTTTGTTGATTTTGGATTTTGCCATGCATTCCAAATAATGTATTTACGAGTGTCTGTTAATTCTTGGTCTTAGACCTTTTCGGTTGTTATGGGGTTTTTGGTTTTGAGTGGGTGCTTACTCGAAAATGGCAAGCTTGCGTTTCTGCACCCTCACTGCTCTTGAATTTACGGCTCAATGCTCTGTAGCAACTCTATTGTTTGAATTTTGAATCAACAAAGTTGATTGAAATCATTGTTGAGCAAAGTGAAGGTTTTGTAGTAGAGCCTAATTTATAAAGTCAGGAAAGGTACGTGCATGTTTCGGCACACATGATGAAGTGCGACTCGTTTTGGTTTTAATCCGTTTGCCTGCAGTACTTGAAAACGATTGCGCAATAATTGCTTGCGACAGTAAACACAGCAACTTATTGGGTTGAGTTACGAGAAGGTCATTAGAAGCAGTACGCAACTATTCGGCGTGACCGATTCGACGTGACCGACTCGACGTTGGGACCCTAACCCTAATATCACCATTACCTAACCCTGATATCACCCTAACCTAACCCTAATCGTGTCGCGTCGAATCGGTCACGCCGAATAGTCCTGCTCCGCATTAGAAGCATAGTACTTACGTAAGCACGGGAGGGTAGTTCCCGTGGTTTGGCTTGTTTGGAGCAGCACCTAGCTAGTGTTATAACAATGTCAGGGCAGTACGCTTTCTTTTACTTGGCTTAAAATTGTAATTAGGACTTGAAAAGATGAAATTCAATCTATTGCTTGCGTGTAGCAGTGCTTTTGTATCAAGCTATATTGGTAAAAAATTACGAGGAACTGCTGAATGATTGTGAAAGCTGCACTGTGTAATAATGTGTGTATGAACTTTGTTACGTTCATCGTTTGTTACAAATTACGTTGCATTTGTGTAGCTTTCAAGGGTTTTTTTTTATCGGCGAAGTTGATATCAGAAAGCATATTTGTTTTACGTCGCTTAAATTACAATGGCCCACACTTGCGACCGTCTTAGGTCGCTGCAAAACCCTACAGCGTCGCATTGCAGTTATTCGCGATTTGAAATGTACCGGTATTAGTAGTTAGCTTAGCCTTAGGTTTACATATCCAATCCCACGTAGTCTTATTTACGCTGTGTATCAGCAATCACTCTTAGTTCCGCTGTGTTCGCTTGAAAATTTTTATTTTTCTCTTGATTGTCAAACGCGCTACTTTACTTTGCAATCTTGATTGCCTTGTTTTTTATGTTGGAATTATTTTTTTTGGGGGGGAGAAGGGTAGCGGCGATAATGTTAGAGTTTGGCTTCCTTTCCAAATAGTTCCACTATAACACACCATATATAATCGTGGGTTCTCAGGCAGGATATGCGCTGTGATGCAATTATGACGTCGTTGTGATTGTGGTAAAGCACACTTGTTGCAGTAGATCACGAGTTAACAATAGTTTATTTACGCGGTTGTAGGCGTACTGATTGTTAAATTTTTTACTGACAAGCTCTTTGCTTCGTGTTTCAAACTTCCGTAGTTTCCTTCCTTATGTCGTTTTTCTGTTCTTTTTTTTTTTTTTTCTACTTATAAGCTTGTTCCATGTTTTGTGACACTGTAGTGAAATATTGTCTATTAATAGAAAACTAGAAATATTAATACTTCAGTCACAAAGGTAGTTGTCTCCTGATAATGGGCATCGCTACAGACACCGAAAGCTTGCTTACTAATACTTGTAGCTAATGTAGCATGCCTCAGTGATAAATTTGTAACAATTGCTTCGACACGACTTTTTTAATGATGATCATAACTTGGGTTGGATCCATTCATTTTTTTCCTAATTTTGAAATTCAAATTCATTGACTTTGAAAAAACGAAATTCAAATTCATTGACTTTGAAAAAATGAAATTCAAATTCATTGACTTTGAAAAAACAAAATTCAAATTCAATCCAACTTACCAGTCACCAGTATACTCACCAGTGTCGCCACTCATCAGCCACCTCTACTAATTCCATACTTGGTCAGCCAGATTATTATAATTATGCGTTTAAAACAAGAAATATTTTTAAGTACTGTAGGTTTAGCGAGTAGCAACTTGTTCAAAATATTTTCACTCAAGAAATGCGTAAAATAAAGTAAAAGTGTAGCTAACTTCAAAAATGACAGTACAAGATGCAAAAAAACATAGCTTTTATTAGAAAACACGAAAAACAATTAACGAAATCGAAGAGATAAAGCAAGCACACGAACAAATTTTTAACGGCTACAAAACATTTTTATTGCATTTTATAAGCAACAGCCTCTGAAACGTTTCCACGCCTAGTGAAACCACTACTATCGAAACCATAGATCAAACGCAGCTATTTCACATTCAAGATCGCTGCGCATAAATATGCATTCTACTCTATATGGAAGGAGAAAGCATTGTCCGGCCTTCCGACCTTTATATTAATAATAAGCTACTGTAAATCGTTCTTATCTTGCACTTATAATTAATTTTACAAAGACAGTTTGAAGTTGAAACTTCGTATCTTTATTTTCGCTCGCCTGTTGGTGAAATAAATAAGCTTTACTGATCTCATGTGAAAAATTGCTGACGCAAAGACGAATTTCATTCTCGGCAACTTCACTTCAAGTTAAAATGCTGTAAAAACCTTTAAAGATATGAAATCCAAGCGATTGAGTGTAAAGTCTATTCTCCAGCAGGTGCACTAGGGAGGTTACTGTGGCCCAAAAACAACCTCAAAGCGCCTTGCAGCGTCATAATTGCCATCATAAACTTTCTGTTGGTTTGATAAAATGTTATGGAACGTTTGCAACATCAACTGGTATAAACCAGTTACAAATTGCTACATTTGCTTTGTAAGGTTTAAATCGAAAAACTAAAAGTTCGTCAATTGTTCAATCAAAATATTCAAATTCACTGACGTTGAAAAAACGAAACTCTAATTCATTGACTTTGAAAAAACGAAATTCAAATTCATCAAGAACTCGTGAGCGGATTCAAATTCAAAATTCAAATTCAATCCAACCCTAATCATAACTGAGCTTTTTATATTACTATAGATATTAGATAGCCTCACCGCGCTTTGCAAGAGTTGCCATTCATCTGTCTACATTTTTTAAATGGAGTAGTTCCGTTCATAAAGTGCCTTCCCCAATCGCACAATTGGTAAACTTGCCGGTTTGGTCTTCACATCTGGCTCCACACTGTTCCTTTACTGCTGAACGTCATGCAGGAAGCTGTAATTACTAATTTTAAAGTCATTATTTATCTGACTCAAAATCGAACCTTTGTCTACCCTCAAGAGGCAAATGCTTTCCCTTCCTGGGAATTGATCTTGTTCTTGTATTTTTGCCTGCAGGTTCAGATTGATGACCGGTTGTATGTTCACGTTCCTTTGGGGTTGAGTCGTGACAGTTTTGTTGCTTTGTTGGATTATGCTGAAGAAGAACTTGAGGTTACGAAAGTTTTTGTGTGTTTGGATCGCAACAACCAAAGCTTTGGCGAGTTGGTGAAAGCATTTCGTTTCATGGGATTTGAACACGTTGGACCAAACCACCTTCCATCTGTTGCGTTTGAAAATAACTCCAATGCTAATCTCACATCTTGCTGCCCCAAGAATTTCCATTTTCTTGGCTATGAGTTTGATTGACAGGTTATAGCGACGTCGCGTATTCTGTGAAATGTAAGACATTTGTTTGTTTACTGCGAAATTCTGGTTTTCATGTACATATGGTTCTTGTTAATCCTTTTTTTGTTACTTTTGTCGTTTGCTGACATCAGATTTAACCCACTTTCTTGTGACTGTGTATGATTGCATAAAAAAGATTATATGCTGTAATGATTGCGTGGTATTTGCTTTAATGCCCGGTATTTCTGCACAGTTGTTTAATTTTGGTAGAGGCCTAGGTTCTTTTAAAAATGCTGTGTGATAAGGGTAATCGTCATAATTTTAACATTAGCCTTATTGTCGTACATTGAATAAAACATATACGGTATTGGCAACAAGATTGTTTCAATGCCTGCTTCGTCAAGTCTTGGCTAGCTTATGTTGCGTTCGAAACCTTTTGAAGACGAACGCGAGCTGCATACGCTTCATGTAAATGAGATATTCAAGGATAAACTGTAGACTTTTACTTTGCATGCAGATAGCAGATTTTAACCTTTATCTAATTTTCCATGTAATGTCTACCGCAACCAAAAACATCATTTCTAAAAGCGTTTGATGACTTCCTCGCCTTAGTGAACGCGCGTCAGAGTGTAGCCTGCTACTGTTACCACCTGCATGATACTGTGTGAAAAAACTAGTTGTTATGGCAGTGTTTTCTTGGGTCCGTCGAGTAGCAAATGATGAAACCAGCTTAATGAATGGGCCTCTCATTGAACAGCGCAATCTCTTGTGATTGGTGGATAAAGGGGCGTGTTTTCAAAATTGCTAGCTGATTAAACTTACGTAACCAACCTTATCTTATCATTTAGAGGATAAAAATGACCACTCTTGTGAATAGATAATTACTCAAGTTTCAAGGTCGTGCGCGATAACAAAAGCATTTTTTCACTTTAATTATGAAGCATATTTACTCGTAGGCATAATGGACCTTTCGCTTTCCTTACGGGAATTCTAAGAGCTCATTTTTTAAATACTTCTATGTTTTACAAGCTTTTTGAGTTAGGCTACATTTTTTTACAAATGAAAACACGCAAAGTGAGATCGCAAGGGTGGTAAGTTCCTAGCTCTTTTAAGAATGTTGTGACAAGTTTTGTAGTAGGCCTACCGTTTTCCATGTGCTTACCCACGAACGTGGACAATTGTCCATGACAGTAAGGGTTTGAACACAAGTTCAGTTACGATTTGCAATGAGAACCATTGTCATATGGCGACGCTCTTTATACTATATCAGTGATGGGTTGTTCAATATTCAGTTTGATGATCGTAGTGCGTGTGTAGCATGTAAACCACAAGCATTTCTACAAGTTTGTGCTACAGCTCGACAAGCACACACAAGATGAACTCTCAATACTAATTGTTGCCAAGTGCTAATTGAAAACACAAAAAACTGACTTGTTATGTCACGTTCATCGTGCGCAGTTGGACTTTTTTCAACAAGATCACCAGCTTAGCTACGCAATATATAGCTCTTGCTGTAAAATATAATTAACTTCGCGGCACAATACACTTTTTCTGCCAAGGTCCAAATCACACGTGACTGTCTTTTTTTGTTGCAGTATATGGTTCATGTGCCGGTCCGGTATCGCTAGTGACCCTTTTAGTTGGAAAAAACATTAGCTAGCCTAGGTTTGGCTACTGTATTTGCAACTTCGCTTAGCCTTAGACGAACGACAATGCAAAATTGATGACTCTCAGCAGACTGTTGCGGGACGTGATTGAAAGCAGATTTTGTTCGTTGGATCATAAAGTTTCACTTCCTGTAACCTATGCTTAGTTTTTTATGCAAAACTTGTGCTGTGTTCAGTCTACAGTTGATGATGATTATGATTTCTTCATTTTTATCCTCCTGTCACGAGAAAGCGACGTAGGCGCTATGCACAGGACGATTCCAGACTCGCTTAGGAGTTGCCCTTGTTTCCGAGTTTTCCGCTTGAATTTTGCATCTGACTTCTTCAATTTGCTGTTTGTTAGATTCCACCAAACAGAGTTAATTGTCGTGGAACATCTACAAGGGCGCAACAACAAAGCTTGGGTGGGAGTTGAACCATTAACCTTGCGATTATGGCCGTCGTAAAAACGACCCTTCGAACCACTCGGCCACGCTACGGATAATGTAGACTGTAGATTAGAGCAACCGCGCTACGGTTACACTTGAGTAGGTTACACCAGCGGTTTTCAACCTGGGGTCCGCGTATCCCCAAGTGGTCCCCCGAATGATTTAAGTGAGCCACGAGAGCTTAAGAGTCCGTAAGGGGTCTGCAGTGCCGGTGTTTAAGGTACTGGTATTTTAGAGCCGGCACCAGAGCAGCCGAGTTGGGGGGTAGCAAACTTTTATCAGGGAGGGCAAAGTTTGAAATTAAGCACAAAAGCCACTGTTTTCAAAAAAGTAAGCTTGTTGTTTGGGGGCCCAGGCCCCCCCTAGGCTACGGCCCTGCGGTATTTTAAAAAATAATTGTGAACGATTCAAGGACCTCTTCATTTATAGCTCCTCATCGATATTTTCAATAGAAAACAGTACATCTAAGGACGTGAAGACCTTTTTTTGCTCTTCTCTTGATTTTGTCAAGCTGGCGAGCGGAAGTGTTTCTCAGTAAAGCGAGGTAAAGCTGCGCCGACAGTCTTTTGACCAACATTCTTTGTTGTAAAACACTTGAGGTTACTGCATAAACAAATCAAACATGTCAGTTCAAACCAAACTAGATAAAATACTGACTAGTTTGGAAAACTTAACAAAAAGACTGGACGTTATTGACAGCAAGCTTGAAGCAGTAAATTTCAAAAATAAACGAAGTTGAAGAAAAGTTCGATGAAAAATACAACAAACTTGAAGCTCAATTAAATGATAAAGTGTCACAAAAAGAATTTAGTGATCTAGAAAAACAATTTAAAAAGCAGATGGAGTTGATATACGAAGAAAACTTAATGAAGGAGATGTATGACAAACGGCTAAATTTACTAATACATGATATAGAAGAATCAGTCGCAAGTACATGGGAATCAAAAGAACAAACAATCCAAATCTTTCAAGAATTTCTATCCCAAGGTCTTAGCATTGATCCGAAAAGTATGAACATCATCGACATCCACCGTCTGTCTCAAAGACCAGATTTTGTGAACGGAGCCAAAAAAACTCGTCCAATAATTGTTAAATTATCTACCATTGAAGAAAGAAAACGCATATTCTCATCCCTTAAGAACTTGAAAAATTTCAATAAGGTCAGAAAAGAGTCCAACACTCTCCCAGTATACGTGACCGAACATCTTCCGAAAGATTTTCAAAACCAAAAGAAACGACTTATGCCACAGTTCAAGGAGGCTCGAAAGCTAAACAAATCCACGTACTGGAGAGTTGTTGAAGGTCAGTACTGCCTTTTTGTGGACAATGTTAAAATATTGCCGACATGGTAAGCTATATTAACAGGTAAAATCAAGTATAAGTGTATTTTGTAGCTAATTTAATAATCGGTGCATTGGTAGTAAATTGAGTAATTATTTTATTTTTTTATTTATTTATTTTATTTTTTTTTCTTCATTATTTAACCAAATGGATTGTAATGATTTGCTATAAATCATAAATTAATTGCACAACTGACGAATTAGGCTACAACTGTATATGTATTATGAAATGCTATTGTCGTATGTCTTGTATAATGTCATAAACTTGCAGTGACTGCTATATAAATCAATTCTATCAAATTCTCTTAGGCCGATAACAAGATTGCGTAATTGATTGTTACTGTATAGGCAATAAGATTGTCGGTTGTAAGCTCAGTGTCAACTCGCTATAGCTCGATTTCTTTGCTTTATGTTCAATTCTAACTTAGGTCGAATTGGCAATGGGGAAGAGCGAGGTGACCGCCTGGCTGAAAGTCAGGAAACCACAGCAAATTTTGGTCAATTACAATTAGCTGACTCACTATTTCAATGTTTCTCTGAAAAGATTTCCCCTTCTCTTTATTATTCGGTAGATTCTGGATTACTAAACAATAGTGAACAAAATATTATCATTTTTCATGCAAACATCAGGTCCCTACAAAAAAACTTTCAATCGCTGTTAGATCTTATTAATACTTTTACTAAATATTCAGACATCATATGTATAACTGAAACACGACTAAGGGGGTCACCCCTCATGAATGTAACACTTCCAAATTATGAACTACTTTATTCCAACTCACCTACAAATGCAGGTGGCGTTGCAATGTATATTTCGAAAAATTTCGCGATTCAATCAGTCAGTAAACAAGATTTACTTATTCAAAATTGTGAAGATCTTTGGTTACACGTTAGTTTACGTAACACACCTTTACAATTTGTTATTGGTGTATTGTACAGACACCCACACAATTCCGCACGTGAATTTTTAGAACGTCTTAATAACTAAATCGAAGATTTAAATTCCTCAAAAAAATCTATTACATTATTGGTGACATTAACATCGATATCAGTCCAAATGTTCGGTCGTCTAACAAGCAAAATTACTTGAATATGCTAGAAAGCAACGGAGCTGTTTCAATCATTAACAAACCAACTCGCATAACACCAACTTCTTGTACAACTCTGGATCACATAATAACAAACGATCACAATCATACCATTTTACCCGGTATCATAAAGACTGATATTAGTGATCACTTTCCAATCTTTTGTGAGATAAATATCGACCATAAAATCAAAATCGTGAAAAAACCGTACATTAGAGACCTCAGCAAATTCAAACTAGATTCTTACTGTGACGAGCTAAATATATCTCTGCATAACTATTTACTAAACTTACCCAGCATGCAAAACTCCAATCTTATATTTGAGCAAGCATTTCAGGAATTCGTCAATGTTGTGAAAAATGTAGTTGATAAACACGCACCTCTAAAAATTGTCTCCCGCAAACAAAATAGATTAAATAAAAAACCTTGGATTACTAAAGGTCTTGTGACTTCAATTCGCAAAAAGCAAAAATTATTTGAAACACACTTTCTGAAAGGAAATGACAGTCAAAAAAGATTTTACAAACTATACGCGAACAAACTTAATAAACTGAAATATCATTCGAAGAAAATGTATCTAAACAGGGAATTTGAAGAAAACAAACACAATCCGCGAAAAACTTGGAAAACCATTAACTCACTACTCCACAATAAAACAAAAACTGCTGATTTTCCTTCAGAAATTAAAACTGATGGTATCATAGCTGATGACCCTACTGAAATTGCAAACTGCCTCAACAAATATTTTTGTACCATAGGTGAAAAGCTTGCACAGAATGTGCAAACAAATAATGATCTAAACTATAGAACGTACCTAAAGAATCCTGTGTCATCTACAATATTCTTGCAACCTACGCAAGTATCGGAAGTGTATAATGCAATAATGTCACTAAACACGAATAAATCACCCGGATTCGACAATATTCCAGCGTATTTTGTGCGAAGCGCAGCTAAAATTCTCGCCTATCCACTTTCGGTACTTGTTAATCAATTTTTTGAACTTGGCTATTTTCCAAGTTGCCTAACAACAGCTAAGGTTATTCCCCTACACAAAACAGGAGAGAAATGTTTGCCTACAAATTATCGTCCTATTTCAATTTTAACATGCTTCTCAAAATTTTTTGAAAGATTAATATTTTCAAGATTAACGAATTTTTTTGATAAGCACTCAGTGATATCGCCCACACAATATGGATTTCGTAAACATCACTCGACTTCACATGCTATACTTGATATAGTTACTAAAACGTGCGATAACATCAATAATAATGAATATACCGGTCTAGTTTTTCTAGATTTAAAAAAAGCATTCGATACCGTGTCACACGAAATTCTAATAGGGAAGCTGAAGCACTGCGGTATACGAGGACAAGCACATGAATTGTTAAACTCATACCTCGCAGGAAGAAAACAATATGTCACAGATAGCCATATCTCTTCAATAACTGCAAATATCTCATATGGGGTACCGCAAGGGTCTACACTCGGGCCGCTTTTATTTCTGATATATATTAATGACATATACAATAGTACGTCCTCACTACCTACATTATTCGCAGACGATACCTGCCTGGCCATAAACGCAAATTCACTTTCTAATCTAGAATTAAACATCAACTCAGAGCTAGAAAAGATATCAAAATGGGTAAATGCCAATCAACTAACCATAAACCCTGAAAAAACTAACATACTTGTAATCCCACCTAAGTTTAAATCCACTCACGATAAAATTGTTGTAAACATTAATTCAACTCCAATTAAAATTGTGAAAGAGGTGAAGTATCTAGGAATAATAGTCGATAACAAATTAACTTTCGGACCACATATTGCTCACTTGGAATCTAAACTATCCAGAGCCATTGGAATATTATCAAAATTCAAACATTTCTTGCCTTCGCCTTTGCTTTTAAAACTGTATTATGCGCTATTTCATTCAAATCTATTATATGGGTTATTAGTTTGGCACAATACATTCAAAACGTATACCAGTAAAATAACCGGACTCCAAAATAAAGCAATTAAACTAATTAGTAATTCAAAGCGCACTGACAAATGTGGTCCCCTCTACAAAAGTCTTGGTATTTTGCAACTTCATGATCTACATATCTACGAAACTGCGATCTTCATGTATAAATTTTATAAAAATAAACTTCCCCTATCTTTTTCGAGATACTTTGCACGAATCGCTGAAATTCATTCAGCCAATACAAGAAGTAGCACTACTGGGCTTAAATATAACATACGGCAATATAAAACAAACCGACTCCAGCGCTCCATAAAATACGTGGGTGTAAAAATATGGAACAAAATGCCTGATTCGATCAAAATAAACAAATTCAGTCAATTCATTAAACTACTCAAATTGGACCTAGAAAAAAATTAAAATTCCCTTCTCACTTTCTCTCATAACTGACTGCTAATCTACCCATTACAAATTCATTGCTGGCTAAATTCAAAAGGCATAATAACCTAATAAACGCACGAATAAGGGTGGCTGCTTGACTTGAAGACCCAAAGACGGTCACTTCGCAGCTTCCCTGTCGCAAAGATTTCAAACTATTTTATGTTAAGACGTATTGTTTACGTTTATATATTTTTGTTATTATTATTAAGTGATTGCATTTTTTTGTTATTATTGTAAATGCGATGAAATGAATTGAATTGAATCTTGAATCTTTAGACGGAAAATTGGACGTCTGCAGACGTGATGACTTTTTTGCCCCTCAATTGATTTTGGGCGGAAAATTGGACGTCTGTATACGTGATGACATTTTGTGGGGGAATTTTTGCTCTTCACTTGATTTTGGGCGCAAAATTGGAACCGTGTTTATTTGCGTTGATTTGATTGGGCTCCGCAACCAGTGGCGAATTCAGGGGGGCAGTGGCGTACGCACGGGGGGTTTCGGGGATCAAAATCCCCCCCATTGACGACTGAAAAAAATGAAAACCTCTCTTTTTGAAACGATCTGCCTTTTTTCATACAGAGATTGCCGAAATTGTTATCAATTATCATGTTTTTGTGTACTATCCAACTTCCTTATGTTACATAATCTTGAAAAACTTTCATTGTGACGCAATAATACTGGTAGTCAAACTTTTCTGGTGCGTTACGCTTGACGTTGACCATTGCAGAAAAAGTGAAACTTTTCTTTTTTGAGACGAACCAGCTTTTCTTCGTGCAGAGCTTGCCGAAATCGCGGTCATGTTTTTTTTCTGTTCAGTCCAACTTTCTAATTTAATTTCGAGAAACTTTAATTATGATAGGCCTACAATGCAACAATACCGTTATTCCAACTTTTCTGATGTGTTTTGCTTGAACTGCAATTTTGTCATTGATGCTGCTGTGAAGCAATTGGTAAGTGGGAGTTCCCTTAAATACGAAGTATCTGCAGTAACTATGGCTGCACACAAAATTTTTTTAAAAAATCAAATCTTCACTGTAATCGTTTCATTAAACTCGCTGTATAATTGCAGCGTCGTAGCGAGTGGCGGGGCCCGACCCCGCGGCTTAACGTCCGGACAACGCAGCTCCGAAGAAACGTCGCAGCGGTAGCGAGCCGTTGGCTACTCTGTGTCCGATTTGACTGGCCTGGGAATTGAACCTCAGACCTCCCACGTCGTTAGCGACAACTTTAACACTGCGCAATAACCGGCCGGTTTGTTAAAAAAATTATTAAAATATAAAAATCAGAATTGACACTGCCCTAAATGCTAAAAATAAAATAAAGATACTGTCAAGGAAGACCAAACCAATGAAAGATTTAAAGAGGCCCTGGGGCGGAATGGGGAGGGGGGTGGCAAAATTGTTTTTACGCACCGCTACTGTCTCAGGAACTGGAGTGCTCCGTTTCCCAGACACCCCGATTATGTGCTTGAGAGTATCTGATGATATCGACGATGTGATTTGGGTGAAAAATGCTTAAATAATATCGACGCTGTTTTTGAGTTTAATCGCATGATCAGGGATTCCTCTCGCGTGTAATGTATTGTAGTTTAAACATGCTTCGGTAGGGAGGGCAGTTTGTTCTCATGCTTCGCTGTCTTCACTATTCCAGACAGAGTATACTGGATATTGCTCCTTTCATAATGAGTGCATATTAAATGTTTATATCAAGGTTTATAAGCGTTGTTTATATCAATGTTGGTTCTCGATAAAAGATTTTGTTGGAGGGAAGCAATAACTTGTTTTACCCTCTTGACTACACCCTGTTTGTGACGTTGCGAAAGCTAGCTTACTTTAGTCAGTTAACCTTCCTATGACCCAAAAATGAGGTCAACTAAAGTTTTTTTAGTAAATTTTTAACCACGGATTGACAGCTTGAGTTTCTGTGAAACCTTTTCGCTCCTTAAATGAAGCCCAAAGAATCAAGCAAAAGTGTGAATGAAATATCTGGATTGTTTCCTTCGTTATGGCGTTATATAGCTTAATCATGGTAGGTGCAATTGCGCAATAAGTTAGACTAGAAACATTACAAACCGATGCACTTTAATACCTCTGAACTACTATAGGTTAATTGTAGTATTTTTACGTCATCACGATGTGACGTCACTGAAAGCCCCCATTGAAAAATCCTGCGAACGCCACTGCAGGGGGGATGTGGGGGATGCATCCCCCCACCAGCCATTTTCAACATTCCTTTGGATGAATAAAATTTCTCCATAATTTCAAACCTCTTCATAACAATATGCCTTAGTCGCCTTTAGCACACTTAATCGAAAATGTACGAACAAAATGCATCATATTTGGTGAAGCACTCAAAGTTAGGGACCAAAAATATGCACAAACTTTGCCTAAAAATTGTTGAAAAAGCGCTAAAATGGCCATTAAAATATGCAAATTTTCAAAATGTTTCGGGGAAGCATGTCCCCGGACCCCCCTAGAATCGTTTTGTTTTTAAGTAGCTTAAAATTTACTCTCCCGGGAAAAAAACTACGCTCGAAAAAGTGACGAAATTTGGTCTCTCCTCCCTGAAAAAAATTCTGAATACGCCCCTGACACAATACGTTTTCAAAGGGCTTATTTACGCTCGTTTACGGATTTAAACGTCCTTAGCCTATATTTAGTTAACATTTAACTTAATTTAATTGCATCCCCCCCACCAAAACTTTCTGAATTCGCCCCTGTCCGCAACAATAAATTGCTTAACTTAGGGGTACGCGACTTGAAAAGGGTTGAAAACCACTGGGTTACACCAAACGCTTAATAGTTAATATAGGCTACACTTCACCTGGCCACATATTCGGGAACGATAGGCCTAACCGTAATGACAGACACAAGAGAAACTGCAAAGGCCATGGGTGTCGTTAGGTTCTGCAGAGTAAAATTGGTCGTAGGTGGGGCCGTAGCCAGCCTTCACATTTTTGGGGGCTGAGTATATTTTTGGGGGGGCCAAAAAATCAACTTAACTTTTTCTGTTTTTTTATTTTATTGCTTCCCAAGCTTGAACGGATAACTTTGGTCAAGTAAAATGTTATGCAGAAAGAAAGAACTTGCACGTGCAGTGATCGTGTCATGCATTCTCGTTAAACTTTAGATTTTCACATAACGTATTTAAACCATAACTACTTTCACATCTGTTATTAGCACATTTAGCAAGGTTTTAATGTAGGTTAAATGCCGATATGAATTCTTTTCATACATTTCATGCTTTCGTTAAAATAATATTTTGTAAACTACTGTAAATGATTTTGCTATTCATATCAGAATGCTTCATCTTGATAGACAGTTGCAATAGAATCAGAGTGCGTTGTGACAGAAATAATGATTCTCTATATTATTAAAAAGCTTCATGAAAAATTCAATTTAAACAAAAGAAATAAATTAATTATCGTAATTCCACTGCAGATAAGTTAAAGTTTTAATTTCTACGTTTCATTATTTGAAAGAAAATATATTTCAACAGCCGACTAGAATATAGACGTGTAACTGTTAATTTATTAATTTTGTACAATAATTATAATCTATTTTTCTTTTTGCTTATAATTCTATTTGATTAAGTTCTACGTGGATAAGGATGAATAGTTGAATAAATCAATAACGTAACACTAAAGTCAGATATACAGTTGGACG
The DNA here is from genome assembly GCA_964006365.1 of Trididemnum miniatum. Classification (NCBI taxonomy): domain Eukaryota; kingdom Metazoa; phylum Chordata; class Ascidiacea; order Aplousobranchia; family Didemnidae; genus Trididemnum; species Trididemnum miniatum. The sequence goes on from OZ023239.1 coordinate 15,147,211, forward strand.
GGTTCTACTAAACACCGCAAAGGACTGAAACACCGCAAAGGACGACAAAGGACTTCAAGTTGATGTACTAAACACGGCAAAGTACGACAAAGGACTCTAAAACCCTAACCTAACCCTAATCCTAGCCATAACCCTAATTTAGAGTCCCATGTCGTTCTGTGTTATGGTATGGTTCCAAGTCCTTCGTCGTTCTTTGTGGTGTTTAGTAGATCAATTTGAAGTCCTTTGTCGTTGTTTGCGGTGTTTAGTGCGTCAATTTGAGGTCCTTTGTCATCCTTTGCGGTGTTTCAGTCCTTTGCGGTGTTTAGTAGGACCGCAGTTGCATTACAGCCTACGTCAGACACGCGGAAACGAAAAACGCAAGTAATAATTTAGCGCCGACGCACTGGTATCAAAACTTACAAAATCCTAAGCGAAAATAAAATGTGTTAATCAAATTTGGGCAGAAAGCAACAATAACAAAAAAAACATACGTGTCTTACAGCAAAGCAAAACAGCTACGTAGTATTCAATTGTGGTTGCTTATTAGTAACCAGTGGTTGTGTTTTCATAACACAAATTTCGTTAACTGCATTTATGCACAATTGCACAACACTCAGACATCAGTCTGCTTGACGGTGAAAACTGAAACCCTTTCTACTTTTAGTATAAAGACGCGAAGCAAAAATTAGTCCCGAAACATCGACTGAAGCGGTTATTTTCAAAAAAATTTTTAAGCCATTGTGTTTATATTCCGTCATCATTTCGACTTTAATATTTGGGGGGAGCTAAAACAAATTCTGGGGGGGCTAAGCCCCCCGTGGCTACGGCCCCGGTTGTAGGCCTAGCCCTAGTGGTATAAAAAGAAATCAAATTTCCATTGTACTCACGGTAGTGTCTCCAAGATACCGGTACTCTTCATTATGATTATAACCTACTCTCCGAACCGTGTAAGGAGTGACGGGCCCCATATCGCAGCGGTGGCGAGCCATTGACGACACTGCATCTGATGTGACCGGCACGGAAATCCAACTTACCGCGCCAATAATGATATCTTGAATAACTAGGCTACGCCGATCGGCCGGTTGTGGTATAAAAACAATTCTGTGAAAGAAAAAAGAGAATTTTTTTTCTGTGTTTGCCATTATCTTCTCTCGCAATTAACAAATCACACTCAAAAAAGGTCTCATCCAAACTAACTCAATAAAAAGTTAAAAACATTCTCACTCACACCCTCACACAAAAAAATCTCACTCGGTACAGCAAAAAAATTAGCCTACCTTCCTACATGACATTGTTGTATTATGAAGCGCCGTTGTGAAAAAAAAAAAACGATGTAGCAAATTTTGTGCGAATTTTCAGCAACATTTACTCGGTTTCACAGCTATTTAGTTAAAGTGAAGTGAACTGCAGCTAAAACGCTTCAAAAAATATAATAACAGCCAAAGTGTAACGACATTTAATAAATAGCAGCGCTATTTATTAAATAGCGGCGATATTTAATAAATAACGCGACATTCATTAAATAGCGGCGATATTCAATAAACAGCACCAATATTTAATAAATAGCAGCGACGTTTAGCTGAAGTGCAGCGAAAAAATTAAAGTGCTGCGGTAATACAGTATGCAAATGAGATCAACGGTGTTTCCATTTCTTCATTTTTCGTGACATCAAATTGCGGTTGTCTCTAGAATACAGCCACAGCGCGCATAAAATTCTTTCAGTGGACCTACTCAGCAAAAAAGCATTGTTACGTATGTCCACAAAAACGCTAAACTTTTTAAGAAGCTTAGATGTTGCGTTGCCATTTTTAATTTTTGTTTTCAAATTTTTGTATGAAACTTATAAGGAGTTTCTAGTCTACTTGATTGCTAGACTAAATTTGGCAATTAATGAGCAAAGTGAGAAATTTTGGAGTAGGATTAATGACATAGTAAGTATGGGGGAGTATGGGAAAGAATCGGGGGAGAATGGGAGAGTATAGAGAATTTAGGAAAGTATGGATGGTGGGGGATGGAGGTTTTTGGTAGTTTAAGGAGTTGGGTCAAGTATGGGGGGAATGTGGAAGGAGTGAGGAAATGTGAGGGAGGAATGGGAAAGTGTGTTGGGGTGTGGGAAAGTATGAGGGAGGTGTGCAAGAGTGTATGGGGTGACTGTGGAGGTTGTGGGGAAGTGGGGGAAAGTGTGTAGATATGTGGGGAGGTGTGGAAAAGTGTGTGGGGAGGTGTGGGGAAGCCCACACACTTTTCTACACCTCCTCCACACCTCTCCCTACACCTCCACACTCAACCAACACCTCTCCCCACACTCGCCCAACACCTCTCCCCACGCCCCCACATTTACTTGACACGTCTCTCCACACTTACCTCACATCTACCCACACTCTCTCACACTTCCCCACACCCCTCACACCTTTCCCCACACCTTCGTTTACCTCCCCCTACACCACTCCCCCACACTCACTCCACACACTTCTTCACAACCTCCACACCCCCTCCAACACTTCCCCATACTTTATCATTTACCCCATACCAAAATTTCTCATTTTTCTCATTTGTTGCTAAATTAGTCTAACAATAAAGTAGACCAGAAACTCCTTGTAAATTTCATAAAAAATTTTGAAAATAAAAAATGGCAACACAACATCTAAGCTCTAATTTTCGTTCCGGACACAGAGCACAGAGAGTGGTTCTACTATAGTAATATGGATACACTGTGCCGATAGCGTAATTCAAATTTGCATAAATAAATATTAAACTTTTCAAAGTCGATTTCAAGATTACACCAAATGGAAACACTGTTGATCTCATCCGCAATGAGGTGCACATGGATCCGGTAGGATCCCAACATTTTTACCGGATCTTTTTTGGATCGGATCCTAATAAATTGCTGAAAGGATCCGAATCAGGATAATCAGGTTCAAAGTGCTTAGATTTAATGTCGTTGGATTCAATGAGTAGGTAAGTATAGGCCTACTATAGTATGTTATGTAATACAAGATAGCAATAAAGACAAACGTTTATGCGGATAAGCTGTTGGATCCGAATTGGATCCGGACCCTACTTAAGTAGCATTTTTTGGATTTGATTCGGATCGGATATTGAAAGCAAGGTTCGGATCGGATCACGAATCCACGATCCAAAAAATATGGGATTTGTGCACCTCATTACCGCAGCACTAGGCCTATAATCTTTCCATGCACTTTTAAACGTCGCTGCTATTTATTAAATGTCGCTTCTGTTTGTTGAATATCAATGCTAGTTACTAAATGTTGCTGCGGTTTATTGAATATCGCCGCTATTTGATGAATGTCGCGTTATTTATTAAATATCGCCGCAATAAATAGCGCTGCTATTTATTAAATGTCGTTACACTTTGGTTGTAATTGTATTTTTCGAAGCGTTTTAGCTGCAGTTCACTTCACTTTAACTAAATAGCTATGAAACTGAGTAAATGTAGCTGAAAATTCGTACAAAATTTGCTACATCGTTTTTTTCACAACGGCCCCCCATACATTGTCATTAGTTTGCTTTCAGGCTTCACAAACGTCATTGTGAGTAATAACGTCTCTTGAATGACAATCAGTTTGCTTCGCAAAAATTAAGGAAAATATATTATTTTCGGAAACGAATTGAGTTACTTTGTTAATTTTATCTTGTTTAATTTATTTAATTTTTTTTTGCTGAATATTTCCGAAATGTCGTGGATCGAAATGATGCCATTTTATAACTATTTTGTGGAGGAAGAGATTGTTGAAACGATCGTTATCGAGCCGAGTTGGATCGGGTGGATGCTTGGAGAAAAACCGAAAACTGTTTACAAAGTGATACCGAAAGAAAAAAATTGGATTCAAAACTTGCTTTCTTGGGATGAGGAAAATGCCAATCCAACCGAGAATCCGAACCCTGACAGCTCCACCGACGCAATATTTGAAGATACCATTGATTTGAAATTATGCTACAACATTTTTCTTGTGTTTTTTACCGTTCTTGCTGTTTATTTTGCAGTTGTAACTGCATGCAGGTAAGTCAGCACTTTGTTGGTTGAGCGCAAACGTACTGATAGGAGTGCCGTGTTGTTATTTTATCATTTAAAGAATCTATTTCACCGAAAAATTTCACCTCAAAACAAGAAAAAACAATATTTTCGGCAATCGGTTTTGGAAATACCGGTAATTGAAACTAATAGAATTATTACGAAAAGAAGTTAAGAGCATATACCGGTATAGATAACTAGGTTGCGGCAAATTTTAAACTTTTGTTAAGGCCTTCGTTCTTTTTTGTTTGTTGATCACTAACTTGATTTACCGGTATACCTCGAACGATAATTAAAATGTGGCAATTACTCGGCAGTTTTGGACTTTGCTTTTTTAATGGTTGCTGAACGCAACTAGTCTACCTTTAACCTTATTTTATGTAATATTTTACCCATTGCAATTTTAAACAAAAACTAACCCTGATCAAAAAAAAAAGAATCCTGGGTGGTGTAAGATTTTATTTAGTTTTTGCAACAGCGTAAAAAATCTTCTTATAAGAGAATTTTGTTTGTAGATGTTTGAGGACTCTGCTTCTATTTTTGTCTCATCGAATTTTAAGCAGATATGAGGTGAGATAAAAACTCTTTGAAATATAAAGAAATAGGCTTATTCTATGCGTGATATTCGCACTCCCAGAGGATGCTAAAGCACTAGTGCCGGAAATAAAAAATTAAAAATGAGAGTGCATTGGTATGCAAAACTAGGCCTATGCCCGAGCCAAGGTAAAGGATGGGAGACAAACTTTATCCCATTAAGAGAGATGGATTTCGGAGTGAAAAACGAATCGGGATTCAGGAAACACTGTTTTAAACCAACTCGTGGGCCTACATTCAAACGGTGTCAACATTTTTGTTTACTTTGCAGGACCACTTGGATGTTGATATGATGGAATATCAAAAACATGTAATTGAAAATTTGGTCAAAAAACAAATGAAGTTATATAAAGTGAGACTATTATTGGATTCATAGTTACATACACTTATACTGCATCGCACAAAGCCAACTAAAAAAAATTAATAATAATTGAGTCAATATCTTCGATATTAGCGTTGCTTATTAATTTACTTTCTGACTGCGGGGTTTATTTACGGTTTACCCCAAGGTATATCCTTTTTTCCTGGACATTTTCCAGGACATTGAATTACATTTCATGAATCATGCTGTCATTTTGAGGCTGCTTTTGCACTTAGTAAGCTAGTTTTCTTTTCAAGCCTTAAGGTGCTGAGAGCAGAAAACTGTCGGAATAGGCCTACATCTCTTCAAGTTTTGTTCCACAGCAAAAATAATTATTGAAATAGCAATAGCAACGTAACAAATTTGATAGAGTAAACTCTACTTTGAATTGTGGAACTATCACTGAACCCAATTTTAAAAACTTTGTAAAAAAATTTTGAAGCCCCGAGGACCATTTAATGCGAATATTTGTAAGACTGTCGTCTTTGGTTAGATTATCGTTCACGCGAGGTCAATGCTCTAGTCTATAAAAAGATTTCAGCTTTCACCGCTATTCTAGCGCATTTCTTGCAGGGGCAGATCCAGGGGAGAATGTGGGGGATGCATTCCCCCCCACCAGCCATTTTCAACAATGCTTTGGATGAATAAAATTTTCCATAATTTCGAACCTCTTCATAACAATATGCCTTAGACGCCTTAAGCACGCATAGTCGAAACTGTGCGAACAAAATACATCATATTTGGTGAAGCACTCAAAGATAGAGGCCAAAAATATGAACAAACTTTGCCTGAAAATTATTCCAAAAGCACTAAAATGGCCATTACAGTATGCAAATTTTCAAAATGTTTCGGGGGAGCATGCCCCCGCACCCCCTAGAGTCCTTTTGTTACTTAAGTTGCTTATAATTAACTCTGCCGGAAAAAACTGCGCTTGAAAAAAGTGACAAAATTTGGTGCCCTCTCCCTGGAAAAAAACTCTCAATGCGCTCCTGACATGAAACATTTTCAAAGGGCATATTTACGCCCGTTTTCGGGTCTTAGCGTCTTTGTATTTAGTTTACATTCAACCTAATTCAAAGTTACACCCCCCCACCAAAACTTTCTGGATCCGTTCCTGATTTCTTGTATGATTGGTTAAGATGCTTCAGAAAAATTTTCTCTGCACCCCACAAATCCACATCAAATCTTCGTTGAGCTCGCGGTGGTATTAGGCTACGCCGAAGCGTGTAGCATTTTTTAACTTTTGTGGTAATATTTGATGATCTAAAAAATTAGTATGCTTATCTTGATCAAAAAAATTAAATCAAATCTTTATTATACTCGCGTTATTACGCTGAAGCGTGTAACGAGTGGCGGAGCTCAGATGACCGAGTGGCAAGAGCGTCTGCCTCTGGAGCAGTAGACTCTGGTTTGATTCCGAGTCGGATCAAACCAATGCCTTTAAACTTGGTATTCACAGCGTCCTTGCTTGACGCTCAGCATTTACGGGTCGGGGGCAGTGTGGAGATCAAGCCGGCAAAGTTACTTGTAGTGTCGTCGTTGGGCTCATCTCGGCGACTTGGCTTCTGAGCAACACAGTTCCGAAACAAAACATCGCAGCGGTAGTAAGCCGTTGGCGACGCTGTGTCTGATTTGATCGGCCAGGTAATCGAACTTGGACCAATTGCAGCAATAGTGATGTCTTAAACAACTACACCAACTGCAGTGTAATATAAAAAACCAAAATTTGAACAGAAATGCTGCAACACCTCGATTTTTCTGCTGTATCGTCTTGGCTCGCTGGACCGCGGATATGACGTTTCTGTAATTGGCGTTGGGATTACCACAGTTAAGTAGGCTTGTCAAAATTTGTCGCTTGTAGCACCCCTTGTATTTTTGGCCACGAGCCGCCACTGCCTCCTCCCTACCCCTAAATACGTTGCTGCAGCGTACGTAGACACTGGACAGAGTAAAAGATGAAATGGAGTCAAAGTGGCAATGCTAACGTTTTAACTTCTGTAGGAAGAAGTTTTGGAAAAATGTGTGGGTGATCATCAGCAAATGATAGAAAAAGAAAGATATCTGATGCAAGGTTATTGCAAAAACATGGATAGGTTTTTCGTTACATTGAATGCTTTTGAACAGGTGAGGAGTTGTAAGGTTGTGACTGTTTGCACTTACATTGTAAAATAAAAGGTGATGGTCAAAGTGAATCACTGTTGCATGGCTGGAGGCCAGGGCCGTGACACCAGAAGCAGAACCTTTTTAAACAGGGCAGGGTAAATAATGCTTATTTTGCAGTTTTGTGAGTCTAGATTTAAAACTATCAGAGTGTTAATGACCGTGTTAATACGCATAGGAAAAATTTTTACGGGTCTTAAACCTCTCAGCCCTGCTTTGGTACAGCGCACGGTTATTTTCACAAAACACGCACAAAAATTGATTTATAATTGTGAACGTATTTGTTATATCTTGAAACTTGTTTCAATGGTTTAAAATCGGGATATTTTACCTTCTTGAATCGTTGATACTATTTACACAATTTTTAAAAATTGCGTTCGTAACAACAAAATTTAGTTCAGGGGCTGATCCAGAGGTGACTTGTTTGAGCGATCCTTACTCCTAAACAATTACAACATCAATCGTCTTTAATTGCTGTTTGCGTAACATTATGAGTTGAGATGTTCCCTGCCCATGCTTTAACAGTAGCTTAAATCCCTCCCCTCCCTTCTAGGCAAAAATCCTGGATTTGTCCCTAATATATTTTCATGCCTGGTTGGGAAAATCAACAATGTGAACGAAAGTCACACCCACGCTTGCGTTTTGTAAAATTTTAGTTACATTTTTATAGGTTTTAAGGAAAAAGTCAGATGAAAAAGCAGGATCTGGGGAAAATATCTCCACAGCAGTTGATAAACATGCATAAGTTGTTTGCGAGGAGGAAGCCAGGCAAAAAAATGGCTGCGCAATTCAAAATGTGCTCACGCAGAATTTTTTTCCTTGATTTAATGTTTGATTTTACTTATTTGGGCTATTTACAAATATTTTAAAAACTTTCTATACCTGTTCAGATTTTTATTGCTGTTGCTTGTTGAATAATTGTTTTTTCTGCGCTTTTATTAATATACTATATATATTACTCATTCTTGCTTGTTTACATTTTGACAAAATTAGGAACAATGGACCTACATGGTCCAGATCTATGAACCCATGCTTTTTTTGCGGTCATTTGTCGGTTGTTGACCAAACTTTTTTAGGCTAGTTCGGTCATAGTGACCGAAAGAAATTTCTAATACTTTTACCCTTTTTTCGCTTTATATCGTGTTTGAAACTTCTCAATAAACACGACGCAAATTACAAAACCTAGGTTTCTTAAAATTTTGACACCAAAAATTTAATTGTGATGCACTTCAAACTGACGGAGGCACTTCAAACTGATAGATAAGGTAAACGTGGTACTTGTTTCCAGGGGCGCACACAGCAAATATCAAAGGGGGGGGGGGTTCTAAGAAAAACCTCAAACTCGCACTCGGGAGTGGGTCCAGAAAATTTTGGTGGGGGCTTGAAATTTTGAATTAGGCTGAGTATTAACTACGTACAAAGACGTTAAAACCAAAAAAGGTGTGAAAGCCCTTTAAAAAATTATCATATCTGCAACGTATTCAAGAAATTTTTTCAGGTAGGAGGCCCCCAAATTTGCCATATTTTCAAGTGTGTTTTTTTCGGGCAGAATTATTTTGAAAAATATTGACAATAGAAAAGGCTCTAGGGGGGCCCTGGGGCATGCTCCCCCGGAAAAATTTTGAAAATTTACATACTGCAGTCGCCATTTTGGCACTTTTTGAACAATTCTTAGGCAAATTTTGTTTAAATTTTTTGCCCCTAAATCTGAGTGTTTCACCAAATATGATGCATTTAGTTTGCACATTTTCGAATATACGTGCTTAGGGCGTAAGATTTATTGTTTTCGAAAAGATTCGAAATTATGGAAAAACTGTATTCATCAACAACATGTTTGAAAATGGCTGGTGGGGAGAATGCACTCCCCACATCTTTACTGGATCTGCTTCTCCCCGCACGGATAACAATGTCTCTTAACACTACGCCCACCAGCCGATTTTGCTTCAGTATGATGTGAGGCAAATTCTGTCACAGCTGTTTTGAAATAACAGCACGTACTGCACTTGCACAGTTTGGACACTTTATTTTAAAAACAAGTGTTCGGTTTCAAAAGGGGGGGGGGTTGACTCCTGAAACACCCCCCTGGGTGCGCCACTGCTTGTTTCTTTGCAATCTAATTTCAGGGGGCGCTGTCGTTGAATGATAGTTTATTTTCAAAAGCTTTAGAGAACGAATGCCATCTTTTTCAATTGATAATAGCCATTATTAAAGGTAATGGCATAAGCCAGCGTTTTTTTCACCCGTGCCAAGCGGCCGAACCCTAACAACTTCGTGGCTCTGTCTCAATCGAAGCCGTCGTCCAATTTCCCTCCCAAAATCAAGTAAAGATAAAAAAAAGGTCATCATGTTTCGCGACGTCAATTTTCTCCCCAAAATCAAGTGGTCAGCGGTCCCTCGGATACGCCCCTGAAAGTGTTGGGATTTTGAAGGACTTCCACCGAACCCCAGAGACAGCTCCGTCGAACCTCCATAAGCTGTCTTTACCACCCAAAATGATTAATTATTTGCTTTTACCGCACCGCGCTTTCGTATTTTCCATTTTAGTGGTCGTACGTATCTTGTGTTAAAACTTCAATGAATTTCATAGTTTAAAGACAGGGGCAGATCAAACAAAGGGGAGATGTGGGGGATGCATCTCCCACCAGCAATTTTTAGCAACGTTTTTGATCATTAACACCTTAAAAAGTACTAAAATGGCTATTACAGTATCTAAATTTTCAAAAATTTTTTGGGGGTGTATGCCCCTGGACCCCTCTAGAACCGTTTTTGTTCCTCAATTTGCTTCAAATTATTTCTGCCAAAAAAAATACAAAAAATGTCAAAATTTTGTGCCCATCCCCTAACAATATTCTGAATACACCTCTGATATAAAACATTTTCAAAGTGCTTTCCGAGGTCTAAACCTCTTCGTATTTCGTTAACAGTCAACCTAATTCAAAACTGCATACCCCTTCACCAAAAATTTTTGAATCCACCAATGTTCAAGGAAGTGTTAAAAACTATGGTTTTTAAACTTACCGAAAGAAAAACAAAATTTTGAAAATTTTGAAAAAAACTCAACCGAAAGAAAAAATCAAATGACCAAAACAAAATTTTGAAAAAAAGACAGCTATGAACAGGGATGTGGAAGCGGAAGCTGAAAGCGGTCATATTTTAATGGAAGCGGAAGCGCGAAAAATACGCCGCTTCCGCTTCCTCTTCATTCAAAAACGCAGCTGTAAATTCAAAAAGCACTAAAATAGCCATTTGAGCATGAACACTTTCAAAATTTTTCCGGGGGAGCATGCCCCCGGACCCCCCTAGGGCTTTTTGTGTTTCTCAATCAGCTTCAAATTGGTTCCGCTAAAAAAATACGCTTGAAAACAAAGGGAAAATTATGCCCTCCCCCCCCTTTTAAAAATTCTTGCCACGCCTCTGAGTGCTGTGTATCAACATTTTCCTAATGAAGGAAGTAAGTTTCGTAGCAAAGTTGACTAAATCATTGAATGTAGGACAACTGAGCACCAAACAACTGGGCACCGGACAACTGGGCACCAGGACACCAGTTGTCCCGGCGCCCATGCAGTTGTCCGGTGCCCAGTTGTCCTGGTGCCCAATTGTTCTGGTGCCCAGTTGTCCTGGTGCCCATTGCCCAGTTGTCCTGGTGTCCAGTTGTCCTGGCGCCCAATTGTCCAGGTGCCCAATTGTTCTGGTGCCCAGTTGTCCCGGTGCCCAATTGTCCGGTGCCCAGTTGCCCTGGTGCCTAGTTGTCCTGGTGCCCAGTTGTCCTGGTCCCCAATTGTCCTGGCGCCCAGTTGTCCTGGTGCCTAGTTGTCCCGGTGCCCAGTTGTCCGGTGCCCAATCGTCCGGTGCCCAGTTGTCCGTAAACTCAATCATTCCTTTACACTCTTGTTTGCTTTTTGCAAATCATTATCTTTAAAAAAACGCTTGCTAAAGTTTGAACAAGAGCTTTCAGCGTGTTGGAAAAAAAGCTACGGTTTACGCTATCGGCTACCAACGCACTGGTTGTATTTCACTAGCAAAACTTCGGTGAATTTTTTGGAAGGGGAAGCTGTTAGCAAATATACCGCTTCCACATCCCTGGCTATGAACTAGTAGGCTGGTCGTGCACTCCCATGCAGTACCATTCAAACTAATAAGCTTATCCCTAAGAACTGCTATATGCAGGCATACCAGATTCAAAAATCGCAATCCGTTAAAAAAAACGAAAATGCTAGCGGCAGTCTGTGTTGGTTGAAGCTACGAGGCAAGGCTAATAATTTTTGATGCTGTGCCAAAGTTAAAAAGGAAGCATTGCGAATCAGGTAGATTGTTTATAAATTAACAGCATGGTTGAAAAATAACTAAGCTACACATTAAAAAATTGCAATAATTTTCAAATTTTGCCTTATAAAATATTAAGTTTAATAAAATATAACAAAACATGTTGAATATTACATGGGAAAGTATAATTACTCAGTTGAATTACTTAAAGTTTTTAAATAAGATTAAGTTTTCATATTTCAACCTCTGCACCAGTGGCTTCAACTATTCATCAAACGACCAGGGATAGAACGAATAACTTTCAAAAGTATGTCGGTTGGAATAGCATTCAAAACTTGTTGAATTCTCATCTCCACTTCTTCTAATGTGCGAGTTTTGTCTAGTAGACTTCCTCTCTTCGGTAACCTCACAGATAAAAATCACACTGTGTAAGATCTGGGCTCCATAACGCGCAGCAATTTTGGCTCGCTCCTGTACAGTCAAGCGAGAGGTCATTTTTTAAAATACTGTATCATATACCATAAACAATGCAAACCATAAACAAAATCTAAAAAACATGTAACCCCAATAAGTATTATTTCTAATGATACGATTGTATTTGAACAGAGTTTAGCACCCAGAGTTTGCATAGGATAATCACACTCACACGGTCTTTTTATTGCTTAGTCACTTTTCAACAACCCTGCATAGGCCCATACCACAGAATGGCGCACAACTCCACTAAAGCTCTAGGAAGATAATCTGAGATGTAAATTTACAATCTTTTAGTTCCTTTCTTAATCAAATCCAATCATTTAATTCAGGGGCGTCGAACCCGCGGTCCGCGCACCATTAGTAGCCCGCCAAAGCTTGCCAAGTGGCCTATTAACCTTTCTACATTGATTAGTTAATTCTTCCTTACGCGCTGACAGGGCCGAAACTAGGCAATGCGCCCCCCCCCCCCGAAATCATCTTTCGGGGCTTCCTTAAAAAATTTTCTTGGATGGCGATACAAAAGAGCGAGCCCTGAAGGGACGATGCCAAGCTAGGGGGTCTGGGGGCATGCCCCCTCAGAAAATTTTGCGGAATTTGACCTTATTTTGGAGGCTTTTTGTGCATTTTGAGCCTTTAAAATTCCTTAGTTTTAACAAGGTTTAATAGTCTGTTTTACTAGATCCCCTCCAAACCCACTAAAATAATGCTGCAAGCAAACCCTACTCCAACATTTCGCTACCTATGCGAAGAAAAACGTTTTTAAGGCTTATTTTTGCACCTTTTTTTGAGGATGAGGGGCCCTTGGTATGCTACTAAACGTTTGTTTGCTAGCTTTGCGACTGCTATTTTTCGAAAAGTTTGCAGGGGCCCCCCATGGCCAAAAAATATAAATATGGTATGGGGGCCCCACATCGCGCGAGTTAAGACAAAAAATATATTGAATCTTAGAATAGGCCTATTTAAGGCACCTTTATCATACGTTGAGTAAATAGTACTACGTACAGACTATTTACGGGGCCCCCGTTTTGTGCGGGGCCCCCCTCGGTCGGGGAGTTCGGGGGGCGCTAGTTTCGGCTCTGCACGCTGACACGATATTGTTAGTTACAGATACGAGTCCTTTAGCATGCGGATGTGGTAAGATATCCGATGCCAGTAATATTGAAAATGCAGCACGCACACAGTATTATTTCGATTGTTCAGTTTAGCGTATAGTTCAGAGTTTTTTAGCCAGGGGTGCCCGCATCCCCAGGGGGTGCGAGAAACGTTCCTAGGGGGTGCGGGGTTGATGAACATTGCTCTTTTATAGAACAGAATAATATTTTTTTGCTTTCTACTAGATTTTGTGCTGAAAATTGGACAAGGGCGTATAGGAGCGTATGTAGGAGGGGACATGTTGGGAGTATATCTGGCAGAGGGACGGAGGTGTGCGAAGAACTGAGGAAGCGAAAGGTGGATGTATGTTGTTTGCAGGAAGTGAGATGGAGAGGTGAAGGAGCTGGCTTTATTGGTGTCAAGGGAAGGAGGTACAAACTGTGGTGGTGCGGAAATGACGATAAAACCGGGGGCGTGGGTATATTGGTTAAAAAAGAACTCTGTGAGAAAGTGGTAGAGGTCAGAAGAAGGTGTGACAGAGTTATGGGAATTGGATTAGTCTTTGGAGAAGAGGTGGTGAGAGTGATTTGTGCTTATGCACCACAGAGTGGAAAACCAGATTCAGAGAAAGAGTTATTTTATGAGGAAATGGCGCGTGAGTGGAGTATGGCGAATGCAAATGAAATGGTGTTGGGATTGGGAGATTTCAATGGCCATGTGGGGAAATGTGCAGAAGGATTTGAAGGTATACATGGAGGGTATGGAATAGGGAAAAGAAATGTTGAAGGAAGATTGTTATTAGATTTCTGCGTCCAAAAAGAGTTGTGTGTTGCAAATACGTGGTACAAGAAGAGAGATGAAAGGAAGGTGACTTATAGTTCAGGTGGAAATGATACAGAAATAGACTTTGTTCTGGTAGGAAAGGAAAAGAGAAAGTATCTACGAGATGTAAAAGTTATCCCTGGGGAATTGCAGCAGAGGCTGGTGGTGGTTGATGTGGAGGGACGCTAACTGAAGAAGTCAGTAAAGAAGAGTAAAAAGGTGAGATGGAGGGTATGGAAGCTGCAGGAAAAAGACATCAAAGAGGAATTTGAACGAAGAGTAGTGGAATTAGTGGACGCTGAAGCAGTGGATTTGTGGGAGTCCTACAAGAATGGTGTTTTAAAGGCTTGTGATGATTTGTGTGAAAAGACGAAAGGGAGAAGAGATCAGGGAAACACATGGTGGTGGAACAAGCAAGTAAAAGAAGCGATAGATCGGAAAAAGAAAGCATTTAAAACATGGTGCAAGAATCGATCAGCGGAAAATAAAAATAATTATAGAAAAGCAAGAAATCGGACAAGGAAAGTGGTTGCAAAAGCCATGAAGCAGGCGGCTGAAGAGCAGATGAAAGTGCTATATAACAAATCAAACGATGTTTTTAAGTTAGTGAAGTTTATGAGAAGGGATGGAAAGGACATAAATGATGGAGGTTGCATGAAGGATAAAGATGGGAGACTTGTGGTTAGTGAAAAAGATCGTGGAAAATTATGGAAGGATCATATGGAAAAGATCATGAATGTGGAAAACGAATGGGATCAGATAGAAGAAGCAGATATGGTTGAAGGACCAGTTGAAGAAGTCACTTATGAGAAGGTGATTAAGGCTATGAATAAGATGAAATTGGGAAAAGCAGGTGGTCCCTCTGAAGTAAATATGGATATGATGATGGCGAGCGGAAAGTTTGGTGTGGGAGTACTAAAGAAGCTGTGTCAGAGAGTTTTGGATGGAAAAGGTATGCCAGAGGAATGGAAAACAAGTGTTGTTGTTCCAATCTTTAAAGGAAAGGGAGATGTGATGGATTGTGGAGCATATAGAGGAGTAAAGCTGCTGGAGCATGCAATGAAGATAGTCGAGAGAGTGATAGAGAAGAGAATTAGTGAAGGTTGATGACATGCAATTTGGCTTTATGCTTGGGAAGGGCACGACTGATGCTTTGTTTATTTTGAGAAGGATGCAAGAGGAGTTTGGTGGAAAAGAGAAAAAGCTGTACATGTGTTTTGTGGACTTGGAAAAAGCGTTTGATAGGGTTCCCAGAAAAGTGATGAAATGGGCATTAAGAAAGAAAAGCTTGCCAGAAGTGTTGGTGAAAGCAGTAATGAGCTTGTATGAGGGCTCAAGGACGAAAGTCAGAGTTGGATCGGGTTTTTCGGAGGAATTTGGGGTAAGAGTTGGTGTGCATCAAGGGTCTGTGCTATCACCATTGATATTTGCTATTGTGGTTGATGCAGTGTCAGAACATGCAAGAGAGGGACTATTGAATGAAATTTTGTACGAGGATGATCTTGTGCTGATGAGCGAAAATTTGGAGGATCTAAGGGAGAGGTTCCAAAGGTGGAGAGATGCATTGGAAAGCAAGGGATTGAGAATAAATATTAGAAAGACTAAGATGATGGTGAGTGGTGCAGAAGGGGAGGTTGTGCGTAGCAGGGTGGATCCGTGTGGAATATGTGGAAAAAGAGTTATGTCTAACGCGGTGTGGTGCACGCTCTGTAAGAAGTGGATTCATGCGAGATGCACTAAAATGAAAAAAGTATCTTGCAGTTTTACACAACAGTTTGTATGTAGAAGATGTGAAGATATTGGAGACGGAAAGGAAAAACCAGTGGAGGTGTTGTGTGATGAAGTGGAGACTGTGAAGGGTTTTTGTTATCTTGGAGATGGGCTGAATGCTAGTGGTGGGTGTGAAACTGCAGTGACTGCAAGAGTAAGGATCGGATGGATGAAATTTAGAGAATGTGGAGAGTTGTTACTTGGGAGAAGGTTTTCTTTGAAAATGAAAGGGATGGTGTATCGTAGTTGCGTAAGATCAGCAATGTTACATGGAAGTGAGACATGGTGTTTGAGGGAAAATGAGATGGTAATTTTGAGAAGAACTGAAAGAGCTATGGTGAGATCAATGTGTGGAGTAAAACTAGTGGATAGAAAGAATACTGAGGAGTTGATGAAAATGCTGGGTCTGAAGGAAACTTTAGATAAAATGGCTAAAGCGAATGGAGTAAGATGGTATGGACATGTGGTTAGGAGGGATGATGAGAGCATTTTGAAGAAGGCAATGATGTTTGAAGTGAATGGACCACGAAAACGAGGACGGCCGAAGCAAACATGGAAGAAACAAGTCGAGGAGAATATAAAGAAGATTGGGTTGAGGGTGGAGGAAGCTACAGATCGCGCGAGATGGAGAGAGGGAGTGGGAGCGATAGCTGAAGGAATGAGGTGCATCCGGCCACCTTCGGACACGAGGAAAAACCGGATTAAAACTGGACGATGATGATGATAGTACCATGCCCCCCCTCCCTTTTGACTCTGCCTTTTGGTAAAAGGAACAAAATTAACGGTGCCAAGTAACTGAAATATGCCAGACTTTTTTGATGGTTTCTGTAGCTCATGGCCAGGGGCGGATCCAGGGACTGAGGGGGTAAGATGAGAGATATGCAACTTCCCACCAGCCATTTTCAAAAATGTTTTTTAAGTAGGTCTATCAATTTTTTCATAATTTAGAACCTATTCGATAGCAATAAGCCTTACGCCTTTAGCACGATGATCAAAAATGTGCGAACAAAATGCATCATACTTGGCGAAGCACTCACAATTACGGTCAAAAATTTTAAACAAACCTTGCGTGAAAATTATTCAAAAAGCACTAAAATAGCCATTACAGCATGTAAATTTTCAAAACTTTTCCGGGGGAGCATGCCCTCGGACCCCCCTAGAGCTTTTCTTGTTTCTCAATCAGCTTCAAATTAGTTCTGCCGAAAAAACTACCCTTGAAAAAACTGTAAAAATTATGCCCTCATTTTAAACTTTCTCACTACGCCACTGTCTGCGGACGTGATGACCTTTTTTCTTTGGTCTTCATCGAAATTTTTCAACTCTAAATGAGGGTGCCAGAATCGGTTTTTGACTCCAAAGGGGTTTCAGCAAATGAAAAGGCTAATAACCTCTAGGTAAGATTAACGTAATTAAAAATTACACCATCATTTTTCAAATTGTTTTTGTAATCGCCTAGTGTCGCCATGGTACTAACTTTTGGCCCGTGAAATTTTTTGAAAAGCTGATATGGCCCGTTATTCAAAAAAGTCGGACCCCCTAATTTAAGTAATAGTTTCACTTTTCTTTTTTTACCTTGCAGCTATAAATCTACTACTTTTAGTTACCGTAGGCTTAATACAGCGTCAGGCTATTCGTTATTCCAGCTGAGAATATTTTATAAGACAAGTAACCGAAACAGTTTTGTTTTAGTTTTGAAATACCATTTTCTGGTCCAAAAATTGAATTGAATATAAAATTAAGGACGATATTGAACAGCAGTAAAAATATTGTCGTGCAACTTGCTGAATGCGTACGCAATGTTTCTTTTTTTTGTTCCCTCCTGGACGGACTGATCGCTTGAGCGTTAGTACTCGGAGAGTAACATACATTCGTGCCACCAAAAAAAGGATTTTCGTAAAAACTTTCAATTTTTGCCATTGCTCCCCGGGACGCTCTCAAAATGACGTAAATTGCTGAAGCATATAGGATAAGGTGGGGTAGCGAGCACGCCTTAAGCGACTTTTGCTCTTTCTCCCAAAATACAAGGTTTTCTAATCTAATTTTTTTTTTTATTAATTTTAGGGTTCAGGGCTATCTATTCCAACAATCATTGTTGAAAAAATTTGCGCTCTGGCTGATTTATTAAGGTTTAAAAAAACTCAAATCGGGCGCTTTACCCCATGGGGTAGGGTAATACGCCCACCCCAAAATGCCAAAACGCCCACTGGTGGGGTTTTACCCACTCATCTCAAAACGATTTACTTTTTCACATTCTGAAGATAATGAATAAAAAAGGCAATCTTTACTGGCAATTTTTACGTTTCAATTAAAGATTATTGAAAAAAGAACGAAGAAGAAAAACGATTTTGAGACCAAGAGGATACATCTCAGAAATACTCAATAAAACGAAAAACATTCAGGCTTGCGAATGGGCAATTGGGCGTCATAAATTATGCACCTTAAACAGCATTTAAACGAATGAAAATATCAAAAATCAATTCAAGTGCTCTACTCTTCATCAAATTTCAGAAATAACATCGAATTAGCAGTTGGGACGAATAGACTTTAGAGCAGTGGCGTAACTAGGCCTATTTTGGGGGGCAAATGCCCATGGTCTTTTTCAAAAAGCCCAGGGTCTTTTTCCAGGTGTTTGTAATGCCTTCGGGCCCAGGTATAGTTAGAGCTATTTTGCGGTAATTTGCTCACAATTCCTTAGTTTTGATGAGCTTCAATATAGGCCCGCGTAAATAATTTTGCCTTTAAATACAGTACGTAAAAATTGGGAATACAGGTATTTGTTTGTGAAGTTTCGGTAGTTTCTTGGCTTTTCAGTTTCTTTGGAACTCTCTTTGGAAGACCAACAAATTTTTGGACCAAGCGAATAGTTCTAGTTTAAATCAGTGTTTCTCATAGTGGGCGATATTGCCCTTTTGTGCGCGAAAGAGAAACACCACGGGGCGAAAAGCGAAAAAGTAGCGAAAGGGGGGCAATAGCACATTCTCCAAACATGAACCCTTTCTCGAAACATTAATAGCATATTTTCGAAACAAATGGTAGGCCTACAAACAAATAATTAGCTATGTTGCAACATAAGACACTTTATGTCATTACCTGTAAGCTCATAATATCTATTATTATCACCAGAAGAAAAGTTGATTTCCATTTTGTTGCTGACTACCAAAAACCAAAACGCAAGTAATCTCCAAACAATATTTCATATTTTACCGTAGCTCATTGCTGGTGTTTCGCAAATGGGCAATGCCCAGGGTCTCAGCTAACTCTAGTTACGCCTCTGCTAAAGAGACTTCTTCTTTATATAAACATCAAATGCCCAATTTTGGCATAAATAGCAGCGTACCTATTGAAGAATCCAGGGGAGCTAAGGGGCCTCGAGCCCTTTTTAGTGCTAAACTTTTGCTCTTTTTTGCTGTTGCTTTTCTTTAAAGAAGTTCGTTCTTTTAGAAAAAATAGGCAAAATTCACTAGGTAATAGGCGTGGTACCTAATAAATAATAATTTAGTATAGGCCTAATTGGTTTTACGAAATTGTAACATTGCCTTGTCAATTGTTATTTTGTACGATGAAAGTTGAGTAGTCTTCTTATTTTACCAATGGGGAAATCCCCGCTTCCTGGGGTTAAACCAACGTTTTGCTCTAGGCACCTGGTGGGCGTCTTCTCCTAAAAGCTAGAATTGATTTTGACAATTAACAGCTCAGACTGTTCACACTGACAGCTGATCTAACTATGAGTATTTCCAACTATATGAAATACTTATAACAGTTCATTATTTCTTTTTGCTTGAATCGATCAACCATATTTTGCTGGCCCACACCTAAAATTTTTGAAATGTTAGATAATTTTGCCACCTAAAATAAATTTCATAATTTTAAAACTTAAGTAGGCTACCCAACGTCCCGCTACCTTATTTTATGCAAATGTTCAGTAACAGGATAGCTTTCTTTTCCAATGTATATTCACAGCGATTATGACGTGGTTGCTAAGAAACAGCTCGTGGGCGTATTACCCCGAGTGGGCGTCTTACACCACTTTATCCTACCCTTGCTTTTAGCTTATAGTAAAGGCCTGAGTTATCAGAAAAGTTTCGTTTATTTTCTTTGAGGCTTACTTCAGGAATGGACATGATGCTGCACATTAATAACCCCCATTTTTGAGGCCTTGCTTACATTGAGCTAAACTCGACCTGATCTTGTTGATTGAAAATTGTCAAGCTCAAAAGTAAAAAATATGAATTTCCCAAGAACTGTAAATCATGAACCCTCCAATGCAAACATATCTGCGCTTGAGTTTTCATGTCAAGCATAAGTTGTAGAAGTTATCTCGCTTTCCCAAACTAAACTTTCCAGCCATAATTTTTTTCGGTCAGGCCAGGTGGCGCTAAAGAGCTGTGTGTTTAGAATTGTACCGCTCATCAATAATTAAAATTATTCAAAATTAGCCTATAATCTGATCATAAATAATTATAATTTCCATTAGTAATTATAATTATTCAAGTAATGAATGAAGAGGTGCCGATGCAAGTCTATATATATGAAATACGACTGGATTTATTCTACTATTTAGGCCTACCATTTATCCAGTTTTATTTACTATTATTTACCATTTATCCTACCATTTATCTTTTATTTACCATTTACCATTTTACCATTTATTTACCATTTATCCTTTATTATCTTACCTTTTACCATTTATTTATCCATTTATCATTTATTTACCATTTATCCTACCATATTATCCTACCATTTATTAGGCCTACCATTTATCCAGTACTTTGATTATTATTCACTACGGAACAATAATAATATTAAGCAGCAGATGAGCTGAACAATAATGTGTCGTAAAGTTATAAAACACTTCATTTCCATTGAATAAATCATAACTTTAAATGATCAAATTGAGTGGAGTTTTTTATAAACTTCCTCTGTCAAATTAGCAGGTTTGACCAGACTGCTGTATATCTTCATCTTTGCTTATAACATGTGGCATATGATTTATTGGTTTTTCACTAATCGCTTTACGGTTGTATGCACATTTTAAATGCAACCTTTTTTTGTTTTATCACAAGAATGATACAATAATGGAGATCTGGCATTGTACACCTAACAAGAATACTTTAGTTTATGGCAAATTGTCATAAACGTCTCTCTCTCGAAAAATTATGGTTTTCAGATATCATACGAGATAAAAAAAACAAGTAGCTATATGCCTCCACTGCTTCTCTAACAAGTGCAGTAATTTTGCGAGTACTCAACCGTCGAGTACGAGTACCGAGTCCTTGCCTTGAGAATCTTCGAGTACGAGTACTGGTGGTTGGCTTCGAGTACGAGTAATACAAGCTCGAGTACGAGTACCGAGTACATTTTGATTTTTCGCAGTTAAACTTTACCCTTTAAAATCAATAATAAAACGAGACGTTGTGTTTTTCCATTTCATTTCGCTAATATTTCAAAAACTACATGCGATAGAAATTTGATTTTTACGTTTAATGAAGAATAGAAGCTAAACATCAAATGTACTCGACTGATTTTTAGACCGAGTCCGAGTACTTTCAGGTTCGAGCACGAGTACTTTTTGAGATTAAAAGTTTCGAGTACGAGTACTCAGAAACGCTGTACTCGAGTGCGAGTGCAGTACTCGAGTACTCCATCACTGAATTTTGGAAATTACCACGCTTCAGCAAACTTTCACATAGACCAGGGGTGGGCTAACTGCGGCCCGCGGGCACTTACGAAAATATAAACTCTTACGGTGAATCAAGCGGAAGACCTTTTTTTAGCTCCGCGCTGAATGTCAGTGGAAGATAGAACATTTGAGGACGCGTGGACCTTTTTTTTGCTCTTCCAATCAGTGCGGCCCTCGCAACAGGGGTGAAAATTTTTCAAATGTGGTCCTTCAAGTGAAAAGTATTGTCCACCTCTGACATAGGCCGATGTTGCAGCTATAGACTGGTAATACTGGTAATAGCACACTGGCAATATTTTCTTATCGCGCTTAAATGGTACCCATAGCTTCTTTTGAGGTAGAGGGTTGTGAAAATCCTGGTGTGAAAATGTTCAAGTTAATGGCGTTGCAATGGACTCGCCAATATTGGATCTAAGATGGCTGACGTTGTCATGAACTATAAGGCATTGAAAAATTCCTCGCAACCACCCCATAGCTGCTTCAACGACCCAATTTCTATTGCAGATACGTAAATCCACTTTTTCCAAATCAACTTCTATCAACTCCTTCCTCAATAAAGATGAGCGAACAGTAGGCCTAATCATTCGTTAAAAAGTAACAGTTAACAAGAAGTAACAGATTCGTTTTGTCAAAATAACGATTCCAAATTGTATTCGTTTATTATATAATTCTCTCTTTTCATGCTTGCCTAAAAACAGCAATAGAAAAAGTTTTTCCTAAAAACCAAGCGAGAAAACGATTCCTACTATTTGCCTACTTTCATTTCATGCTGCTTCTAACAATTCAACAAAATTAGCTGGAATCGTTCGATTCTAACTTTTTCAAATGATTCCTAAGTAGCAGATAAAAAGTAGCAGATACAGTCCTCCTCTCTGCTTGTGAGCGGCGGCATGCGCATTGCGCTGACCAAAGAGAAAAAATATTCGTCATCGCGGCGTGTTTGACTGTTTTCATTCCACTGCTCTCTTTTTAGCTGGAATCGGAATAGTTTAATTCGAATTTGCATAATCATTATTAAGTAAGCTTATCAGATAAAAAGTTAGAGATATCTTCTCTCTGCTTGTGAGCGTCATGCACAGACTAAAGAGAAAAATATTCGCCGTCGCGGCGTGTTTGATTGTTTTCATTCCACTGCTCTCTTTTTAGCTGGAATCGGAATAGTTTGATTCGAATTCGTATAATGATTACTAAGTATCAGATAAAAAGTAACAGATATCTTCTCTCTGCTTGTGAGCGTCATGCACAGACAAAAGAAAAATAATATTAGTCGTCGCGTGGTATTTAATAGTTTTGATTCTGCTGCTCTCTTTGGATTCGAATAGATTTTGATTCGTGATTGCTAGGGGGGATAAAAATCGCAAGTTATATTTTTTTTAGTAGCGCAAAAACTTATGAAACTGATAATTGCGAAAAAACTACGTTGTACGAGGTCTATTAAGGAATTATAAAGTCATAAAAAGTCATATTTTCTTTATTAGGTCATAAAATATGACCACTGATTTAGGTTATGAAAGACAAATTATTAAACCCCAGTACCACCGTAGATACAGTTCCTGTAGGCTTTAAACTTCAAATTTTTATGTTGAGAGGGACGATGAGAATTTTCAAGTTTTCATGCCGACTTTCACGAACCATTGAAGCATCTTTTTTAATATTAGTTTAGAAAAGAGTTATGCAAAAACCATTGTGGAGACGAGTAGACCAAATGTTTCTCCAGGATTGTGTGCCAAGTTGTTAACATACCAGCCTACACAGGGTCTGTAGAACGATCATTTTTGATGTTAAAAGCCATGATTCATAAAAACCGAAATTTTACCCACGCACACATCGCATTCTATTAGAAAATTGTGTTCAACAGTTGAATATCCTACTTGTTGTAAGATGCACATTTGCGTTTCTTTTTACTGATTTTCAAGTGAATTCTTCATTCTTTTGAGTATGATCTTGCTCAAATTACATGTTTAGACTTACATATGAGATGTTAATTACGGAAAACAGGATAAATTTGCTCTTCCAAAAATAAAGTCATATGTTTCAAAAAATAAAGTCATATTTTTCGAAATTAAAGGTCATAAAAAAATCGCCCATGTGATTACCTAAACAAATACAAGTAACGGATAAAAAGTATCGAATATCTTTTCTAAAGTAATTACTTGGAACCGTTACTCAAAAGTAACGGTTAAGCTATTCCTCAATAACCTCAAAAGCATATATCGGTACATACAGATCCAATCATCAAAAGAAATACATGTAGCAAAGACAAGTCTCTTGCCTTTCTTGTCGTGTTTATTGAAAAAACAGACTTCGCAATTAAACCAGCTCTTACCACAAGCCTACTCACACTGGCAACTTGTGCCCTCAAATATTCTATTTTTCCCTATTCGCTACAAACGCAATTTAATTAACAACCTCCTACAACGTCACTTTGCCACACTGAATTGAATTCCAATCAATTAAAACAATCATTATGAGAGACAGAAAAATAAATATCCCTCCAGTAGTCCAG
Source organism: Trididemnum miniatum (assembly GCA_964006365.1). NCBI lineage: Eukaryota > Metazoa > Chordata > Ascidiacea > Aplousobranchia > Didemnidae > Trididemnum > Trididemnum miniatum. The sequence goes on from OZ023239.1 coordinate 15,170,948, forward strand.
TTTTATCGACAGATGCATTGGACAGTTCTTTAACAAAAAGTTTTCAACAAGCCTCAAAACTAAACTTGCAAGTTGCAACAATTTCACTTTCAAATCACCACGCCTGGGCAATTATATGTCACACAACATCGAGAAGGAATACCACTATTGTATTGGCTTTGTTGTTACTTTAGTGTGTTGATTCTATGGACGACGAATAAACGAGTTGAGTAGAGGAACTGACTTGTACATTGAACAAATTCGCCGCTGGGAAAAAACTATACGTTTACGAACCATGTTTTTTGAGCGTATTTTTTAGACCATAATTCGTCCGATATGCATAGGAAATATCCGACTTATATGTCGGACAAATTAGCGGTTTGGAAAAAAATATGAACTACGTTTTGTGAACCATGTTTCTTAAGCTTATTAGATCATAATTTGTCCGTCATACATCGGGGCGCCGTTTGGAGAAAAAAATATAAGCTTGAATTTTGAGTTTTTTGAGTCTAAATAAGCTCAAAAAACCTGGATTACAGAACTTAAGGTTTTTTTTCCAAACGGCGCATTTGTCCGATATATAAGTCGGAAAAATCGAACTTATTTTGGCGTGGTTTTGGTCTGACTTAGAGTGCAATTTGTCCGATGTATAAGTCGGATATTTCCTAATCCTCTGTATCTCGTACAAATTATGGTCTAAATAAGGTCAAAAAACATGATTTGTAAAACATGCAGTTTATCTCACAACGATGCCCCATATAGTTAAAAACAATTCTTATTCAAAGAAAAGAAAAATCTCACTCAGTATAGAAAAAAAATTACCTTCACACATGCCCAGGGCTGCGAACTCGAACTCGAAAGAACTCGATCATTTTGCCGAACACTAACTTGAACTCGAAAAAATATTTTTGCTGAACTCAAACTTGAACTCGAATAAAACTGTTCGAGTTCATTGGAAAGATATTTAAATTGTTGAAGAGAAATCAAAGATCATTACGAAATATATTTTGTTGTTTAAGTAGTCACAATCCGTGTAAATTGAAGGTATGATTTTACCAAAAGAAAAGCTGCATGTCGTTTATTTGTTCATGCCAATGCGACCATTATTTTTATTTTTTTAATTGCATGAGCACGAGCGGTAAAAAAGTTGTCTCGATTTTGGATATTCCTCTGCCTGAACTCGAAAAAGCTTATTTTTGTCGAACTCAAACTCGAATAAAATTCGATCGAGTTCGCAGCCCTGCACATGCCAATGTTGTGTTATTTTATTAATTTGCTTTTATGCTTCACAAATATCATTGTGAGTAATAACGTCTCTTGAGTGACAATCAGTTAGCTTCGCAAAAATTAAGGAAAAAATATTATTTTCGGAAACGAATTGAGTTACTTTGTTAATTCCTTCTTATTCGATTTGTTCAGTTTATATTTTGCTGAATATTTCCGAAATGTCGTGGATCGAAATGATGCCATTTTATAACTATTTTGTGGAGGAAGAGATTGTTGAAACAATCGTTATCGAGCCGAGTTGGATCGGGTGGATGCTTGGAGAAAAACCGAAAACTGTTTTGAAAGTGATACCGAAAGAAAAAAATTGGATTCAAAACTTGCTTTCTTGGGATGAGGAAAATGCCAATCCAACCGAGAATCCGAACCCTGACAGCTCCACCGACGCAATATTTGAAGATACCATTGATTTGAAATTATGCTACAACATTTTTCCTATGATTCTTACCGTTCTTGCAGTTTGTTTTGCAGTTGTAACAGCATGCAGGTAAAGTTACTGTTGGTAGGCTTAGTTAAGCGCAAGCGCACTATAAGGATAATGTGTTGTTCATTTTATGATTAGAATAATCTGTTTCTCCGAATTTTCTCTCATTCGAAACAAGAAAAAACAATATTTTCGGTAATCGGGCCGGTAATTAAAAGGAATATTTGAAAAGAAGTTGAAGAGCGTAGATTACTAGATTTGTTCCAGCAAGTTTAACTTTTGTTATGCGTTCTTTTTTGTTTGTAGATGAACTAACTTTATTTACCAGTAGGCCTACCTTTAACGGTAATTGAAGTGTGGCAATTGCTTGGTAGTTCTAGATTTTACTTTTTGTGTTGTTAATGAACACATCATGATAATTTCAGTAGAATACCTGATTTTATTAAGCTAATATTTTACGTACTTTAATTTTAAATAAAAAACTACCCCTGTTCGAAAAAATGAAATGAATTTTGCAAAATTTTATTTAATTTTTGTAACAGCGTAAACACCTTTATCAGAGTTTATTTTTAGATGTTTGAGGACTTTGCTTCTATTTTTGGCTCATCAAATTTTAGACAAATATGAGGTGAGATGAAAACTTTTTGAAATATCAATAGGCTTCTTTAATTGGCTACCGGTATATTCACACTGCTAGTGGATGATAGTACTGTTGCCGGACATGCAAAATAAAAAAAATGATAGTGCAGAAGGACGCAAGATTTGGCCTATGGTCTACAGCACTGTTTCCTGCAAGATTTTACTAGTGCGAATTTGCCCAAATATGAAAGTCACTAAAGTTTGCCAATTTTTATTTATAATAAGAATTTCTATAGTAAAACACTTCCATTTGACACAAAAAAACTTGAGCACTTTCAACTAATTTGCTCTTAAATCATTATAGCAATGAGCAAAAATTGAAGAATTTTGCCCACAATTTCTCATTTTTCTCAAATTTCGCACCTTAGAGGGAAGACTGGTCTACAGTACGTAAACAAACCCAATAGCCTATAAGTTTAGGGGATCAGTGGTAAAAGTAAGCCGGAAGGGTCCGGTACGGTTCCGGCAAAAGATATGCTGCGGGAACGCCGTACCTGCAAAAGATTTTAAATCTAAATCCAGCTAGCTTACAGCACATTCCACAAGTCTAATCACCAAAAAAAAATTCAAGAATGAGCTCACTTTTATTAAATAAATATATTTTTGTATAGAATTAATTTCAAAACTTTTCATCAAAATCAAAATTCTTTAATGCGAACAGCCTTTCGTTCAAAGTGCCTGTAAGCTAAATAACCCGGTTTGTTTGAGGGTCTCTTCTGCAGCCCGAAAAACTCTCGTCTGCAGCTCAAACAAGTTTTCTAGGACCCGCCTTTTATGAGAGGAATTAGGCCTATTTGTATTATGGCAACAGAGATGGAAAAATTCACAAACTGTGACATCATAATCTAAAATTTTCCTTCGCGCAAATGATACTCTCATTTTAATGACGACGTAATTCCCCCTGAAATGGCTTTTTCAAATTTGGTGTCAAAATAGTTCTGTGGCAAACCATTTACTCTCCAGTAAGCAGGCGATAGTACTACAGGACATGGTTTCGAATCTCAGAATAGCAATTCATTCTAATCCAGAGACAAATTAGTTGATAGTGTTTAGCCATTCTCGGATCATCTAATATTTCATAGTTCGTTAAACTTTGAAGTTTTGGGTATAATTAAGGCGTTTAGGATTTTGTGACTGGATAAGTGGATACCTAAGACTCATTTGCCTCTTTTTATCAGGAATTACGAAAAATTTTTTACTTTCACCACTGTTCTGGGCTTCTGGCGCAGTACCGGTCAGAAAAATTTTCTACTTTCACCACTGTAGGGGATGCAATATTGATTTCACCATATCGAGAGTGGGCTGCGGGGTGAAAAACGGATCGGGATTTGGGAAACACTATTTTGAACCAACTCGTGGGCCTACATTCAAACGGTGTCAACATTTTTGTTTACTTTGCAGGACCACTTGGACGTTGATGTGATGGAATATCAAAAACATGTAATTGAAAATTTGGTCAAAAAACAATTGAAGTTATATAAAGTGAGATTATTATTGGAACCACAGACTTATTGTACAATTACACAAAACTGGCTTAAAAAATATTAATAATTTAGTTGGCCCGATTTCTTCGATATTAGCGCAGCTTGATAGTCTACTTTCTGATTGCGGGGTTTATTCATTGTTTACCCCAAGGGATAAACATTTTTCCCGGACGACTTAATAATACAGTAAGAACTTGCATACTTCTGTATCACATCATCATTGGAAAAAAAGTGACTGAAACAGTGACATTGCATTACCATATACTCCCAAAAGAGGCTTTTTGCCGTTAAAAATTTTTGCCGTTAAAAATGGATACGCAGGTAGCCTGTTTTTTTGCCTGCAAAAAAAATGGAAATAGACACCGGACAAGGTAAAAGGTGAAATGGAGATTATGTGGCAATGCTAATCGTTTTAATTTCTATAGGAAGAAGTTTTGGAAAAATGTGTGAGAGATCATCAGCAAATGAAAGACAAAGAAAGCCGTCTTGTGCAATGGTATTTCAAAAACATGGATAGGTTTTTGGATACACTGAATGCGTTTGAGCAGGTGAAAAGTTTTAAGGTTGTGACTGTTCGCCATGGCCTAGTGGTTAAGACCGTTCGCCTTGGAAGCTGGAAGACTGGGTTCTATTCTCAGTCGGGTCAAACCAAAGACTTTAAAACTGGTATCTGCTGTTACACTTGCTAAACGCTCAGCAATTAAGTGTAGCGAGGAGGATGAAATAAACAGAGAATACAAATACGCCAGTGAATTCTTGACAAAATGTAGTCCTGGCATTAAAGGACCTTAGTAGTTATAAAGCGCCATAAAACCACACAACAAATTAAAACGTGATGCTGGTCAACATGAATCACTGTTGCACGGTGTTTTTTTAAGGCGTTTTGAGAAACCGAAATGTTCTCTCAAAATTGTATTCACAGCGGTCTCTCAAATTCTGCTATAATAGCGTAAATTTAAAAATTGGCCGTCTTTCAAAATTGCTTAATGGTTCTTCTAGCCAAACCCTAAAAAAACACTGCTGTTGCATGAGGCCGTTAGCCCCGGAGCTGCACATCTTTTCTTTGATGGAAGGGAGGTCAGAATTACGTAAATAATGCTTATTTTGCTGTTTTGTGCGTCTAGATTAAAAAACATCGATATAGTAATGTCCGTGTTAATGTGCATAGTGAAAAAAAATTTTTTTTGGGGGGGGGCTTACTTATTCTGCCTTGATGCAGCGCACGACGGGCTTCGCAAACACGCAAAAAACTTAATTTGTGTTTGTGAGCGTAATTTTGAAATCTTGAAACTTCTTTCCCAGATTCAAAATCTAGATACTTTATTTGTAAATCTTTTACACATTTTTCAAACATTTAAAGAATTGTGTTCACAACAATAAAATTTAGTTCAGAGCCTATTTGAGCAACCCCCTTTTCCCTCTAAATGGTAACCTTCCCAAGCAGAAATTCTGGGTTCGTCTCTAGTATAGTTTTGTGCCTGCTGATTGGGAAAGTCGAAAAATATGAACGCGCCCACACATTCACGCTTACTTTTGGTAACATACCAGTTATATTTTTTAGATTTTAGGGAAAAAGTCAGATGAAAAAGCAGGATCTGGGGAAAGTAACACCGCAGCTATTGGTTAACACGAATGAGTTGTTTGCGAGGAGGAAGCCAGGCAGAAAACTGGGTGTGCAATTCAAAATGTGCCCAGCACGTCACAGCAGCATTTCTTTCCTTGATTTGAATGTTTGACTTCTATTTTTGATAAATATTTTATGAATTGTTTAGACTTGCGTAAATATTTATTGGTATAGCTTGTTACATATTTTTTCTGCGTTTTATACTATTTTTAATATACTTATTTTTATTTATATTGGCTTGTTTACATTTTGACAAAATTAGGAGCAATGGGCGAACATGTTCCATGCTTGTGAGCTACTTAGTACTGTAGTGTAGCACCATTCAAAATGATGAGCTTATATCTAGGGACTGCTAATATAGGCAGCGCCGGCGCTAGGCCAACTGAGCCCCCCCCCCCAAAATCTTCACGTGGGGGTTCCTTTATCCGTAAGCAAATTGGAAGGTAAAAGTGATTTTACACAGAATGTGATTTTAATCGGATTTTGCATCTACATACCCTAGTTTGAAATCTACGCACGTATTTTGATGCATTTTCGTACGTAGTTTCCTTACGTAAATTGCATCGTATTCTGTGTAAAGCAGGGGTCGGCAACGTCTTAATTCCAGTGTGCCAATTTGTAAAATTTAATGTCAAAATTAATGTTTGTGTGCAGATAAGAAATTGCATTACATGATAACTGCGTAAAAGACTTCCCGTTTTTGGCGATACATTCTGCAACTTTATAGCTGCATGTACTTTCCGTATTTTGATTTGTTCTGCGAACTACTTTTTTGAACTGCTACTCTGTTTTTCGTAAGCTACTCTGTTTTCACTCTTCTTCGAATCATCTTTAAATTATTTTTCCTGTTTGGTTTCAAAATGACGTTTAGTACTTGAGGTACGGCAAGCGACATTTTCACAGCAGAGTGTAATGTACAAGTGTTTACACTGCTCTGTCATTGCGACCGACAAATCCAACATCTGCTGTCCAGTGTCCACGACTTTTGAAACAGTCTCGCATCTGATTTTGACCTCTTGACTGTAGAGTTCAGCATCGCGGTTAACGTCAGGGTCAAGACTGTCGAGAGCCAATAGAGGCCCGGGGCCACATACCGAAAAGGGGCTTTCGATGACGTCATTGCTAACTTAAAAACGATAAACGATAGAATCAGTGTACTGTATGCTTTTCTGTAAATTCTGACCCCATTTTTGCCTTTTGAAGTTAGTTTTTTACCGCATGGTGGTTTGATGCGAACATGCGAAAGAACAATGTTTTGGGTTCAAAAATTGTAGGCCACAAAAGAGAGAAAATATTTTACAGCCCTTTCTTGCAACTTTCGTCGCTTACGCTTTGATGCTCCGCTCTTACACTTTCTTGTTGACATCTTAATTAAAATATAATCCATACCGGCACTCTACTTCGTCGAATTTGCAGGTCTGACCATACGGCTGTATCTTCATCTTTGTTTACATTTTTTACAACATGTGCCATATGGTTTATTGGTTTTTCACTAATCACTTTATGGTTGTATGCACATTTTAATTTTAACTTTTTTTTCTTTTCTCACAAGGATCACACAATTATGGAGATATGGGATTGTACACCTAACAAAAATACTTTAGTTTATGTCAAATTGCAATAACCGTTTTTCGCTCGGAAAACTATGGTTTTCAGATAACATGCGAGATAAAAAGCTAGCTGCTATGTCTACTGGTTTACTAAGATGTAATTTTGGGATTTGCCACGCTTCAGCAAACTTTCACATAGACCGATGGGGCAGCTACAGACTTTTTACACTGATAATATTTTCGCACTTGTGTAGTATGTCATTGTCAGTCAAGAAGTTCAGTATCTCCCATTTTCAGAGCAGAAAAATTCCTCATTTTGAAGTTTTAAGTGCCACGATGTCGTGGATTTTGCAAGGGAAAAATAATCAGCAAAACTTTTTCAGCGACTAATTGATGATTGCTTTCTTCATTAATTTTTTATTCTACCGTCACGAAAAAGCGACGGAGGCGCTATGCATAGGACAAACCAGACTCGCTTAGGAGTTGCCTTTTTACCGATTTTTCCAGTAGAGTTTTGCTTCTTACTTCTTTAATTTACTGCTCGTTACAGTCGTTAGATTCCACCAAGCAGGAATAATTATCGTGAAGTATCTAATCAAGGACGCAACAACAACTTTGCGATCATGGTCGTCCTAAAAACAACGCTTCGAACCACTAGGCCACGCTGCCGACTGCTTGTCATGGTGCCTAGCGAAAGGCAAAGTAGCTCTGAATGCCATTTAAGTTTTATGATATGCGATGACTCAATTGCGTATCGAACCCACGCTACAAACTGCAATGCAAACGCCTCGCAAAAAGCAATTTAAAAAAATCCAATTGACCCCGTTAAACATTGAATGCGTACAATTTCGATTATGCGCTTGATTTAATTTAACTGTTCGTCATTAAAAACACTGCGTAGCTGCGACGCTGTGTTATGTTAGTAGCAGTTACTAATTGTAGCTAATAAGCTGTTTTTGTTTGCATTGCGATAAGCAAGTTAAGCGCTAGCTGTTACAGAAGCAACAGAATATTAGCGAAAATGAAGTACAGTACAGTAATAATGACACAGATGCAGATCATTTAACTAATACGGTAGTTTCACTTTTAAAGTCATCTCAACTTAAGCAGATAAGTGACTTAAATTCAACTGCAGTTTTGTTGCTGAGCAGCGTTTAATCTTGTACAAGATTGCCTGAAGGTTTTGAACTTATTATTAATTTTTATGAAGTATGAAGTCATCATTTAGAGCGAACAGTCGCAATTTTAGGAAGTTAAATGTAAACAGGACAAGAAAACAATCTAGCCTAGTTGAGGCCATACATTGTTGGTAGCACTCTGCAGCTTGAAATAGGTGTGAATTTTGATATTTTCAAGCTGGTAATTCGTCGAAATCAAGAACAACGTTTCTTATCTTCCGCATATCATCAGTAGATGCTATTCCATCAAGTTTGGAAACTATTCTAGAAGCGAAAGTGTTTGATATGAAGTAAAATAAGAATTAAAAGTGAAAGAAATAGCGTTGTTTTATTCGGTAAGAATCCAAGGGAATTCAAGGGCGCGAAATAAAAACAACTTTTTGCAACAATGCGTGATTTCTACCTACCAGTTGCTATAAAATAGCAAATTCTGTGTTGTTAGTGGATTCAGTGAATGGCGAACGTCGAAGTTCGCGCGAGCAATCGAGATAGCGATTACCATTTATTTACAATGTAGCCTACTGGTAAAAAAGGGCTTTTCTCGTGCTGAATTTCCACTGAAACGAAGTTATATTCTGGCGCTAATTTTCGCTTCAATGGCAGTGTTTTGAAAATTTTGAAGTTCAACTAAACGTGCGTTTGAGCGGTAAAAACAACAAAAGATTGTCATGTGAAGGAAGCTTTGGCTTGAAGAAAATGTGTAAAACCCTTGAGGGAAAGTGTCTTATCTGAGATGCTATTAGTGTGATTTTTATTACCTCCAACAGTCATAGTCGTCAGACCAAACCGTGATTTAGCTAGTTGCAGGTTCATTTGCTGTTGTTGTTGCTGACGCGACATTATCATATTCCGAGTTTGCAGAAAGCCGTAAAAAGCGCCCTTAAGAAATTGATAAGAGGCTTAAACGATGTTTAAAATCATTAGGCTCGATTTGTTCCTACAAGAAAGCAGCCTAATGAAATAAAAAAGGCTTAGTGCACATGGGTGAGAAATGACAGTTGGGAAAAACAGAATAACAACGGGATTGGCTTAGTTTTGTGGAATCTCGAGGCCCGCAGTTGTGATAACGCTGATTCCAGTTTTGTTGCTTGGGCTGGACGTATGTGATGTGAAAAAAGTTAAGGAAGTGTTTCTTTCCACCTGAATTCTTGGTCTCACTCACGAAATGAATATTAGAGTGAGAGAATGGAGGAGTAGGCGCGTTAGCGACACCTAATTTTTGATTAGTTCCACACTTTTAAATGGGAGATGTGATAGTAATTTGCGATTTGTAATTGCTAGAATTAAAATAAAACTGATAAATAGTGCTATGTGAATACCATGTTTACAAAGCTGACAAATCTGTTCCCGAATTAGCTTTGTTAAATAAGCTACTAAACACTGTTTGCTTAATATGATGTAACTGTTCATTGCGAACTCGTGGGCGTCCACCGCTATAAAACACCCACATATTGGAAAATTAATAATCAACTTAATCCGTGCCTTCTTATTTCAGTAATTTCTTTGGACACATTCTGTCTCATAAAATGTGATGTGGTGGCGTTAGATTTACGAGCGGATTGTACAATGGATAAAAACGTTTCATTCCGAAATAAGCGGAGTATTGCTAATGGATCAAATCAATCTTGTAGCGGATCTTGGAATCTAACACGTCCAAAATCTTGGGGTGAATTTCAGTCGGGCTTAAAAACATTTCAGCCAATTAAAAGACCAACAGCGTCCACAAAACCAAATGGAAATCGGGAATTATCTGATAATGCAACAATCAATGGCAACGGATCGATGAAAGGGAATGAAGGTAAACAATAAACACAGACATGTTCGCATAACTCTTGTACTGGGGGGGCAAGATGGGAGTTTCCTAAAAAAAGGTCTTACGCGACAGTTTGTAAAAGAAATACGTAATTACAGTACGGTGTTCCAAAAAAAAAGTCAAAAAACAATCGCCGTTGGGTGCTGCTTTCATTTTGTTAATGCTTGAAACACTCGGTTGTAAATTTTGCAATATTTTTAATGGTTGTTTGCAGTCGATCACTGACACTGTTTCAGCACAATAGCGCATTTACATAGAATTACGAACCGCAGTACGTCATGCAGCTCTATACAAAGAAATCTCTTGTAGTTCTAGATTACGGTGAGCGGCCACTCTGTTTAAGCAATCAATGGTTTTAGCTAGTAAAACTAGGTTACCAATTTTGTTTTTGTAAAATTAGGACAATTTGAATAGATTGTTCCTATTTTGTTTTTGATATGTGTAAAGCAGAGTGGGACTGCAACTTTTATTCCATATTATCAACTTTTACGACAAGAACATTTTTGTTTTCATTTTTTCTTGCGAGGTTACCCCTTGTCATAAACCTATGCGGAAAAAAAAGCCTCGACAGAACTATGCATCCAAGCTAGATTGGTTTCCAGCGCAAAGTTATGTTCAGAGATCATAGGTTTAACTGCTACATACAGCGCGTAGTTTTCAGAAAATTTTGGGGGATACAAATCGCAATAAGCCAGTTTACGGTATTTTATAAAAATGTTTTAAGCATGCTTCATACTAGGCTACGTCAAAAGGGAGGGGGAGCAGTCTCCCCCATTTTGGCTACGTCACTGATTACGTAAATCCAGGGCCGGATTTAGGGGGGCCCCCACCATCCGCCACAAGTTACTTGTACATTTGTGCAGTGTTGGGCAAAATAATAATATTGTCTTGAAACAAATGGATTTGGTCCAGACGCATCGTTACTCCAAAAGCCAGGAGTAGGTCGGATTGAGATAATCATGTTTAGTCACGATTTTACTTTCTGTTTATGGTAGCCGTATTTGTTCGTTTATAGGCCAGCAATATTGAGGCGAATCAGTGTTTCAAAAGATTTATCGTAATTAGTTTTGAAGGCAGATTGCTACCAATGTGGCAGGATAAAGTCACAGTGGTGTTACAGTTAGGCCTAGTTGGCATAAAAGGAAAAAGAGGTGTAGCCGTATTAGTCATTGCGAATATTAAATCAATAAGATAAAGTGGCACGTTATATGGTTAACGAAAATATTAGTTAATTGCACGAGGTTAACACTCAAACACTGGCCTCTTTAGGTGCTGCAAAATGACAATAAAAAGTTAGTAAACTATTAGCGGCCCCTTAAATTTATGTTAGCGCAAAAAGAAGCAAGTGAATAAGCCTGCGCATTTCCTTGATCTTCTCTACAAGTATTTGCGACCAGAGATACTCAACAACCGTAGCTTTAAAGCAACATGTCTAACCAGTTAGTAACGTAAGATAGGTGGAGGCAATGTTAGCAGAAGAAAAACTAAGCAGTAAGAATACGGATTAGAGCGAGAGGAGCTGCTTCCTGTTTAAAAACGAGGACAACATGAGAAGCAAGCGGTTTAGAGCAGAAAATAGTTGACTTGATCAGCATATACTATAGGCTACTATACTAACTGAGTAGCGCGGCGCAGTAAGCCTATACTTGCTGTATAATTTTGATCTGGATTCCGATAAGTTATGTATAAAAAAATAATATATTTTAGTCATAGGTTGGTGCCGAAGCTATGAAATTAGTGAACCAACAATTCACGTATAAACAGGAAATGCTGATAACAACTTCAACTCCACAGCAAGTTTGCATTACATGCGGCATACGGCATACATACTTACATGCGGCATACATACTCGTACCTTGTTTGGGCGCTATAAAAGCGGTGGTGCTTCATTTGGCCTCTTTTGACGGGAGGATAAAGAGGTGATCGACCACCGGTAGAAATGTCGGTAGACGGTAGGGATGGTAAAGCGAGATTACTCAGAAGATCGTTATATTAAGCAAGTTCAGGCTACTTAATTTAAGTTTGTCGTAGATTTGAGACAGTTTCTGCATATTTATGTTAGTGATCTGAGAAGCATGAGAAGAGCAAACGACAGACATTTTTCCGGTGAAAGAGCGCTTTATAGTGAAGCTCAAAAACGAAAAAGCGCTAAAGAAAAGCAACGAAAAGAAAATGAAGCTATTGCTAAGTTGCAAAAGGTTAACGATTTTTTCCACAAGTGAAAGGGTTGAAACCGAAGCGCATGCTTACAATAAGCCTAGTGAAGTATGTCCAGAATGAGCAGTCATATGATGATAAAGTTGTAACAAAATTGCTGGCGCAATCAACAAACGATCAGCAAGATGTAACTACAAGTGATAATATCGTTCCTTTTCCAATGATAAGAACGCTCCTTTTCCAAGTTAAAAATAATTAAAAATAGGTTACGCACATCCCTGACTCAAAGCAGACTTGTTCACTTAACTGTCATGAGCATGGAGTGTGATATTCTACGGGAGCTAGATTGTACAGCCATCATCCAAAACTTTGCAGCAAGAAAAGCGAAAAAAGTACCTGTTTAAAAGTTTTCTGTAATGACTGTTTAAGTTTTTCATTCGTTTAGATGAGGGCACAGTGTTTCCGGACGCACTTGACTCATACTAAATAAATAAACACAGAGGCCAATAAATTTCTTTTATCTAATGTGGCAGGGCCCTTTTTCAAATTGTAACCTAAGCGAGAGGGATTTAAATTCTGCTTTGAGTTTGATTAATGATTTTTATTGATAATTTTTACTAAATGCTTTTATAATATAAGCTTAGTAGCTTAGCATGGTGTGCGTGCGTGCTATTCACTCGCAGTATTTATTCTGAGCTTAAGCGCGCGTCGAAACAGTGTCAATTGTTGCTCTTGGTGCCCGGAGCGTATTTAGGGGGGGAGGCATTGTGCCATGGCCCTCCTTTTGACTTTGACTTTTAGTAAAAAAGAGCAAATGCTGCTACGTGACTGAAATATGTCAGACTCTTTTAATGGTTTTTGTAGCTTACGGTCAGGGGGGGATCCAGGGGGTGGGATGAGAGTGTATCCCCTCACCAACCGTTTTCACCTTTGTTCTTGATGTATACAATTTTCCATATTTTTGAACCTGTTCGACAGCAATAAGCCTTAGCCTACGCCTTAAGCACGCATAATTGAAAATGTGCGAACAAAATGCATCATATTTGGTGATGTAGGACTACTCGTTAGGGACGAATTAAGGTCAAAAAATTTAAACAAAATTGGCCTGAAAAATATTCAAAAAACACTAAAAGAGCCTTTACAGCATGTAATATTTTAGCATTTTCCCGGGGGAAGCATGCCCTCGTACCCCCTAGAGCCTTTTCTGTTTCTCGATCTACTTCGAATTAGCTCTGTCGAGAAAAACTACGCTTAAAAAAATAAATGTTGAAATTATGCCCCCCCCCCCTTTTTTTTTAAATTTCTTGCTGCGCCACTGCTTCGTGCACCGGTGTAGTTAGCCTTTGATGACAGTTTTCTTTTGCTGCTTGTACTGACGACTAGCCTAAACTTTAAGCATTTTGTTGAAATATGAAGGATTTAATTTTTACACCTTCAAACAATGGGGCTCCACCAAACTTGGGCCCCAGGGCACTCCACCACTTAAATCCGGCACTGCGTAAATCAAATTTTGCTTACAACGTAATTTACTATCTAAACAATTATATAGCTTTGCTTACGTTGGTATTTTGGAACTCAAGCAATATAATTTCTTTATGTTAAAACAGATATGTGTGTGAGATGTTTTAAAGCTTGCTCACTTTATTTTCAGGTACGCATTCAACAAAAGTGATTTTACGTGAAAAAAAAGTCGAGCCAACGTACCAGCCTCCCCGGCCCTTTTCCGAAATACTGATGCCACCATCGATCATCGAATTCAAAGCTTCTCAGCCGTTAAAATTGCTCAAACTTTCGACAGGTGATGCTTCAGATGAAAAAAATACTAAGAATGTTTTTCAAATTGCTGCTGCAGCTAACGATAGCTGTGAGAATGTTGATGGCCCTAGTGTCGAGTTTGAAAATGCGTTGGAAAGGTCAATAGATTTGTCACCGCACAATTCAAGGGATGAAAACAGATCAAATATCAATTGCACAAATGGTTCTGATACCTTAAACGTTCAACAGCCTGGGGGCTTCGCGGCAAGCTCAGTAAATGGTTCAAATAGCAATGATTTGTTTTGTAAACAAGGGCTTCGGGTAGCAGAAGATATTGACCAGAGCGAAAACAGATCTGAGCAAGATTTGAGCGCAGAGCAGTTGATGTACAATGATGTGTATTCAATTAGAAAGCAAATAGATGCTGATATCGACGACATTGATTCCATCGTTGACAACTTAGAACTTGTTTCTAAAGAAGCAGAAACGAAAACTAATTCGGAAGCCTCGTCTGCGATAGACACTGGTTTTAATTCATTGGGAGATTCTCAATTTTCAGTTGATGTGGCTGAAGTTTATTTTGAAGAAAGCAGCATGCGAAAAATTGGTAATTCAAGACTTTCTGTGACAAAAGGTATACCTACTCCTCTTCGTTCTTGTTATATGAATACGTACGAAATTAATTCCGATCATGGCAATACATCGAGAGATTATTCATCTTTTTCACGTACATCAGGCTCTTCTATGTCTGCCAGCATTTCTGAAGATGATAATATGTCGGGGTTTTTAAGCCTCGATAACAGTTTGCACTCTCCCAACGGTTCGAACCCAGTATCTAGTCCAATGGCTACTTCGAGTAAACGTGGTGATCTTGCAGAAACTTACAAAACATCAGCTCAGCTGAACTTGAAAACTTTTGAGAAAAACAGTGATGCTGTGAAAAAGAAAAAACAAACCAATAAAAGCAAAAATGCAAGGCAAGTTGATGTAGTATCAAAAGAATTAAGTTACATCGAAAAGATCAAAATTTCTACGAAAGAATGGAAAGACGATTACGATGTACCAAGAATCATTAACAATGCGTCAGACGACGTAACTAAAGACTATCGGTCACGCGGAACGTGGCCTCGTCACGCAAATCGCTCGAAGAAAAAGCGAAATCAAGCGGAGGCTGACGAACTTTTACGAAAGTTTCGGGAAACTTCCGAAATTTACCGAGCCCGATTCCGAGAAATTTACGCTGAAACGAGACGAAAAATAGAAGAAACCATGTTTGGACTACGCGTTGCTGTAGCCAAGAGCGGTTATAGCTCAAAATATTACAGCGCAGATAAAGTAAACAATCCTACCTGATTGTGGATTTTAAATTCAAACTGATGGTTTCTCAACAAATACGGTACCTCCATCGCCTTTTTGTGTAAAATTAGCTTACCAAGTGTTACCCCGCTTTACGTAGACCTACTTTATTCCAACGGTAGCACATTCATCAGAAAATGTGATTTAGTTTTACTGCAAAAAAGTCGTATTTATGGAGAGTTTTATTGCTTTGTTTCACAAACTTGCGATGCTTTTTGCTTGCACACAACGCTGTGCACCTCTTGTTGCTTTGAATTAGAGCATTATAGTATTTGAGGACTTCGGTTTTTTGCTATAGCCTACTGCTTGACAACTTTGTGTATGCACTATGTAGTGTCAACAGTTATTGGTGGGTTTATTATTGGCTTAATAGTATTTTTAACTCAAGTCAACACTAGTTATCCATTTTTCATCAACTATTTGCATTCTGCCCCCTTGTATCAACAATCCTGTTAACAGTAGCCTATTATGCTGCTGTAGAGCTGATTTCTTGTAATGAGTAGGCTATATGAAAACTTGCTGCATTTGTTGCGCAACAGGCTATACCAACCCAGTGGTTGACCATTCAACAAGTTTGTGGTAAACAGCTACAGGCTTGGAAAACTTTCTAAACGCTTGCTAAAAATAGCTTGCATAATGCGGAAAAGTCGGAAGAACTTAGCCTATTCTCTAAAAACGGGCATAATGTAACTTTGTGAAACAACAATTTCGTGCAACATTTAAACACTTTCATTGATCAAACCTGATTGCTTTTATTTGGTATAAGCCAGCGTTTCCTAAACTGTGGTACGCGAAGGATTTGCAGGTGGTACGTCTAACATTCAGAAATTCATTTATTTTTTTATCAATGTTGATGAATGCAAAATATAAAGTCATTTCCATTAAACTTTTCATAAAAAAAAATTTGCGTTACAATTTTGATTTATTTTGTTTTTTTATTGCACTATTGCGACACAATGTCCTTTGCGTCCACGCATGACTCAGCATGTGGGTTAGGGGTGTCCAAAAAAAAAGACCTTTTGAATTTTACCCTGATCGCAGCTCAACCCGTTCAGTGACCTAAAAATGGCATAGAAAAAAATATTTTGCAATCGGACCAAGTTTACCACTTGCGCATCGGCCTTGAAGATAACTACAATAAATGCATAGAACTTGAGGATTCCCCAAATGTGAAACTTTGGTTTTTGATGTTTTCTAGCTATTGCGGTGGCGTGAATTTCAAATTTTTTGCCTATGTGTATTACCCTATGTGATCTTTACAGTTTGTGATGTCATGTGACATGACGTCACAAACGACGAAAAAATATTTTTGCGAAAATGAGTGCTTTTTTTAACGCTAAATGTTTATTCTGTGGTGCTATGCAAAAGTTTTTTATCATTGGATTATTTTGATCACAATAACGATTTATCGTTGGCATAATTGGAAGGTAGGAAGGTTGTTGATGTTGTTCAACAGCTTGCAGTAAACTCTCACGTTGCTTGTCATTGTCTATTAGTACAGCAGCGTAACCGCTGTGCAGCTTAACATCTCTTTCTGCTGCATTATTTACCACCTTAACAGAGCAAACAAAGTCTTGGGCAGTTTTGTAAGATTCAAAAGCATCCCACGTAAGTGAAGGACTGCTGAAACAACTATAGTTTGCATTTAACAGTTGGAACAACAGCCATGACTCTGGTCGAATCATATCGTGAAGCTCAGTTGCATGATCAATCGTAATTACCCTTGCAACAGGTATGCCTCGGCGAAATTCATCTAAGCGAGCGGCGAGATGTTTCTTGTAAACTTTTCCACTAATTTTCTATTTTTGTTTGTCAACTCATAGAAATCGCTAAACATGGCAAAAACCACAGTTTCTTCACTCAAGAAACAATCGAAGTTTTCAAGTTCTTTGAATGCTCTTTCAGCGATTGTTTGAGCAAAGTTTTGGTATGTGATCATGTCCTGTTAGAACGTTAAATCTTCAAATGCAACATCTGTTCCGACGCTGGATTTCATCCAAGCTGAAACATAAAATAGGGTCGGAAATTCATTAATTTGTTTTAGTTTTTCATAAAGTCTTCGCTGCAGTTCTAGCTTGGCTGAATCCAGCGTCGGAACAGATGCTCCATTTGAAGATGACTATATACAAAAACTTTGCTCCAACAATTCGCTGAAAGAGCGAGCTTGCGAACCTCGAACTTGCGAATAAAAACGCCAACGATAAAATCGTTATTGTGATTAGAATAATGCAATCATGAAAAACTTTTGCGTAGCACCACAGAATAAACATTTAGCGTTAAAAAAAGCATTCACTTTCGCAAAAATATTTTTTCGTCATTTGTGACGTCATGTCACATGACATCACAAACTGTAAAGGTCACGTTGGGTGATATACATAAGCAAAAAATTTGAAATTCACGCCACCACAATAGCTAGAAAACATCAAAAACCAAAGTTTCACATTTGGGGAATCCCCAAGTTCTATGCATTTATCGTAGTTATCTTCAAGGCCGATGCGCAAGTGGTAAACTTGGTCCGATTGCAAAAAATTTTTTTCTATGCCATTTTTAGGTCAATGAACGGGTTGAGCTGCGATCAGGGTAAAATTTGAGATGTCGATCTTTTTTGAACAGCCCTAATGTGGATGCTTGGTGTGCGGTACACTTAAAATTTAGTTTTGTTAGTGATTAAGTATGAATATCAGTACAGCAAAAACAGAAACCATGTGCCTGTCCAGGCAATTAAAGCAGTGTTCTCTCTGACGTCTCATTTACGAGTGATGGCAGACAAAATAGCGAATTGGATATCCGCATCGGAAAAACAAGTGCGCCAGCTCCACCGATCTGTGGTACTGACACGGCAGCTTTGCTGTTGCACCAGGGCAAAGCTATCCATTTTCAGACCAGTCTATGTTCCTATGGTGACTTATGGCCATGAGTGTTGAATTATGAATAAAAAAGTGAGACCTCGAGTTCAAGCAGCCGAAATGGGATTCTTGCGAAGAATTAGGGGTTTGACCTTGTTGGACAAGGTTAAAAATGCAGGTATTCGTGAATCTCTAAACATCGAATCGTTGCTTCACCGACTAGAAAGATTGCAACTGCGTTGGTATAGACATGTGACACGAATGCCCCAGGAAAGAACAGCCAAAAAACTGCTTTGTTCAACACCGATTGGTCGAAGGCCTAGAAGCCGTCGCAGAACTCGATGGCGAGATTACATAGATCTTAGTTGGTCTCGCCTTGGCATCCCAGCAGAGCATCTATCCTTTGTTGCAGAGGATTGAGATGCTTGGAGGCCCCAACTCGAGCAGCTGCTGCCCGCGCGACCCTCTAAGGATATGCGGGTTTAGAAAATGAATGAATAAGTGGATGGGACTATGTTCTTTATCAGCTGCGAGCACCAGATCAGGTGAACAGAAAATTCGCAAAAAAACGCGAGTCACAACCCATTCGAAACCGAATTTACTGGTCACAACACGTCACGCAGCACGGTAAAGTCTGTAATGGACGAACTGCGTTGGTGCAAGGATCAGCTTATGTTATCATTTCTATTCATGGAGTAAAATTAGACAATTTTTTTCCTGATGATTTTTCCACTGGAGAAAAGATTTTTTTTTTCTGATTTTTTTTGTGGTGGTAGATTGAAAATTAAATTAAAGCATCGACCCTGTCCAGTTTCTGGCTTCACTGCCAAAGTGACTTCTCAAAAAATTCTTCTTACTCTTGCCACAAAATTTTTTTAGCTTTTCTGCGGGTCTTATTTGTGTGAATGTGGTTTCTCAGCAGTGCTTTCCATCAAATCTAAATACAGAAGCCGTTTGGAACTGGTACCAAATCTTCGTCTCAATCTGACAAAAATTCGTAGTGACATTGACGAGCTTGTTGCGCAGAAGCAAGCGCATCCATCTCATTAGAGCCGGCTGCAGAACAGTCGACTTAGGGGGGCCAAGCGTTTACAAGGGGGGGCAAAGTTTGAAATTAAGCACAAAAGCCGCTGTCTTCAAAACAGCAGGCTTGTTGATTGGGGGGGCCAGGTCCCACTTTGGCGCCGGCTCTGCATCTCATTGAATACAAAATGATAATTCAATAAATTGCCTTTTTTCTTTCATTAGACAAACACGTCATAAATACATTGTGCGAGTATTATTGTTGTTGAGGTTTTTGCGTAAGCATCTATAATTTTTATGCTGAAGTGGAACGGTGAGTTTTTGAAATTGCATTAATGGTACGTTCATAAAAAAGTTTGGAAAACCCTGGACTAAGCACTTCAATTGGTTTGTCAGTGCCATCTCGTTTTGAACATTTAAATTCACACTAGGCAAAGCAGACTTGATGCAGGCTACAGCGTTTTGCTTTGCAGTTTCAACATTTTCGATGTGCGGGTTCGAAAATCACTCAACTTTTTACAATGAAATTTCCAAATTAAAAATTGTAAATAATGAACTGGATTTGATCAGCGTTCTCCATTTTTTTGCATGAGGGTGTATCCTACAAAGGCTACAAGAGACAAATATAGAATTTTTTATGGGGTGATGCTTAAAATCGAAATGATCTCGTGCTGTGGGCTTAGAAGTAATAGGCCTTTATCATGCAATAAAAACAGCCAGCTGTAAGGCACTGTAGTCCACTAATATTTATTTCACGAGCTGTCGGGGGCGAATGCCCTCTTTTTCAGGTGATAATAACGGAACTGCTGATGCTAAATGAAAAAATACAAGCGCCGGTAAACAAAAATTACGGTTATGACAAAATAATAATCAGTAAAAAAATTAATATTCGGTAATAAAAATTATTATTAAGTAATAATCATCATGACATGTAGTAAGTTGTAGAAATAGAGATTGCATAGCAATAGAAAAAAAGATACCGGTAGCAGTGAAGCGGAAAAAAGAAAATAATGCCGAGCAAGGTGAGCTGAAGCAGTAGATAATAACGGAACCGCTGATGCTTACAATGAAAAAATATAAGTTAAGAAAAATTACAGTTATGACGATAAATATGCGTCGACTATCAATCAATCAATCACAACTTTTATTTCTGACCGCCAACAATAACCAATCAGAATAACGCATGAAAATAAAATGGCACAGAAAAAGGAATATGCAACAAAAACGCAAAACGTTGAAACATGCCAGTTACGAATAACTGTGCATGGTTGCACAACCTAAATCAAAAACAAATACATACGCAAAAAAATGCAGAAATTATGTATGCCTACACCGTACAGCAGCCCTTTATCCTTTAATTCCCAATAGATTTAGTACTAACCGTTTCTAGCACGTAACCCTTGCTGAGGGGGGCTTACAGGTACTACATCTTGCCCAAGGGTGACCTGGAGGGAGTTGTGATAAGGTACCCTCATTAATCCGACTCATCAACGTTGAGCTCACAACCGGATGCAGTTTGAGCTCATACCCAGGAGCGATCAATTCTAGACGATTATTAACGGACTAGTCCAGGGGTCGGCAACCTTTTGAGAACAGCGTGCCATTTTTTGATGGTGTCAAGATATAAACTTTTCCGCGTGCCAAACGGTTGCCCTATTTTCCTCTGAAAAAATCTGTGCAAACCAAAAAAAAAGTCTTCACGTCGGTAGAGGTCCCATTTACTCAGAAATACTTCAATGATTGAGTAACTTTTGAACCCACAACGCTGACACTCGCTCTTAGATTCAAAAGTAAAATTGTTAAATCTTAAGAGCTTGAACTTAGCTTGCGCACGGAATCGCTTCGCGTGCCTTGCAAAACCTTACGACGTGCCGCATTTGGCACGCGTGCCAGGGGTTGCCGACCCCTGGACTAGTCTATAACCGCACTCACATAATAAAATTTCAATTTTAATAGAACAAGACTCTTTATTAAAATTATCGGGGTCTAATGCTTTAATTAGTTACAGGTCTATTGGTTATTATACGTAAAAAAATTAAAAATTGCATTTTATCAGTACACTCACACAACACCGGCATCAACGAATGTTAATTTGGGGTTAGCACAGGTCTGAATTTGGAGGATTTTACTTAAGATGACATACTCATATATTATATAATAAATAGCATATTTCATTGGTTCATACAGTCTATTATCCAATCTTTGTTGTTTTGCTCTTCGGTCATGGCTTATTTTTTCATCCAGCATTACTTTACAGTATTAATCTTTTGGAGTTTTTCGCCTTTAATTTCCCATACTTCGACCTGGAATTACAAAAACAAAACAGCAGCACAAAATAACTATACGGTAACGCGACTAGCTGTGAGTACATAGCTAAGAATTTTACTAGTTTGAAATAAGATGCGCTTTGGCCTTACGAGCAAATGATCGTAATGATTTACTTTCTTTAATGATTGTGGGTAGCTTATTCCATATCTTTGGTCCCAAGAATTTGATAGATTGCTGGCATACCGTTGCTCTGTATGAAGGAGGAATATACTTACTATTGCTTCTTGTTGTAATGCGAGTTGCTTTTATGCTGAACAGACCACAGTACCATACAGCTGTTTTTATTGCAAGGAAGTAGCGTTCGACACGGCTAGAACTAATTTTTGATTAGTAATAATATGTATATCCACAAATTGAAGGGGGCTCGAGCTCTCTCTGAGAGCGCTAAATAATAAAGTATGGGTGATTCTGTGGTCCCTGGCCACCCTTGCCAATTTGCTTGTGCTCAATTTAAACGAGGAGGGTAGTCACTGGCTATCCTGTGGCGTATTGGAGAATGGCGGACTGCCACTCTGAGCCACTGACGTTTTTTGAGAACAGATCTTAAATTCGGTCAAAACTTTAAATATATTTTGTTCGTGTAGCAGATATGAAAGATGAATTAAATTTGGGTTGATAAAAAGGTTGGCCACCCTCGCTTTAAACGATTTATGACGCAGAATATCGTAAATCTACTTAAGTACAGTAGTTAAAGATTGTTTATTACATCTTCTCCGTTGGCAATTGAATGTATGGAACAACTTAATATAACCTGGAGTATTAGCAGCTTGCCCTCTTTCGCCACCGCGCTTAGAACGTTAATTAGACCTTGCAACAACCTAAAGTGGTAAATGATAGACAGTAGACACTCGTCTCCTCCATGTTTGCACTTGATCCGGAAGCATGCTTAACTAAACGCCGAAAACGAACTGTGTTTTAAATAATGACGAAGATATTGAGGGTAAAAAGATATCAACTAAATAATTCATGATTTATTGTCATTTCTGAAAATATTCACAATCTTTAAAGCAAAAAGCACATTTAAGCGAAAAAGCATCATTGCAAAAACAATACAACAGCTTGGTTCTCGGGTAGCTTTGAAACTCATTAATAAAATCTTTCATTCAAATCAACAAAAACGCGAAAAACAAAGATGAGCAGAAATTGAAGAAATATGAAAACAACTTATCACGTACGTTCAACACTAAATAGAGTACGCAGTCACGTTGCTATGCTTTGGGTAATAGTGTTTCAGTTCTACGATAAAAATAAAGCTCGATAAGCGACACTCTACCAGTTTAGATAAATTGTATGTAGCCACAAAGCTATACAGCTATTTGGTGTCAGGTAAAAACAAGACAAAATCAACAGCGCTGCCAACAGTTATACGACTAACGATTGCAGCTTTTCAGTGGCCCATCTAGAGTCAAATTTAATCCATAAAAATTAATCAAAAAATATTTCAGATATTAAGCACCATCACCACGAAAACATTAAACACAACTGCAGTACAATACAGGGTACGAAATCCATTAGCCGAAAAAAAAAAAAAAAAATACCAACAACAAAGCAGACAAGTCCTACACTGAAACTATACCCTTCGTTTCCAAGTAAAGTCAACATCATTATTCAACCAAAAATGAAAACAATTTAACAAAATATAAAATTAAGAAAACTCTTGTCAAATGTGATTTTTCATCTTAATTACCCCATCATTACAAACACATAGGAAGTACATAAGAAGGGCTGTGAATGGCATTCAAAATTACAGTAGCTTCACTTGTTAGTCAATTTCTCATGTTTTTATTAGCTTACGAAAGTTAAAACCTGATCGAAAACTACACCAAACCTATAGGAAGTACATGAGAAGGGCTGTGAATGGCATTCAAAATTACAGTAGCTTCACTTGTTAGTCAATTTCTTATGCTTTGAATAGCTTACGAAAGATAAAACCTGATCGAAAACTGAACACTCACACTGTAATTGCCCCTGAATCTCAGTAAACAAGTCTACGTCACTTTTTGGGTCCTTGCATAAATTCTAAATATATAGTCACTATCACCAGTATCTTTTTAGTATTTGGAATAAATTTGCGACCCAAGATTTTGAGACCATTACGAATGTAGTAAAAATAACGCAATCTTGTTTACTGGTTTACGTAATTTAAGCAACGCGAGTATTAAACAAGCAGTAAAAAGAAATAAGCATTATGCAGTGAAAAGCATAGATAAGATCACTTAAAACCATTATATACTGATCAGCAG
The DNA here is from genome assembly GCA_964006365.1 of Trididemnum miniatum. Classification (NCBI taxonomy): domain Eukaryota; kingdom Metazoa; phylum Chordata; class Ascidiacea; order Aplousobranchia; family Didemnidae; genus Trididemnum; species Trididemnum miniatum. The sequence goes on from OZ023239.1 coordinate 15,194,631, forward strand.
AAAAAAACAAGACGCACTGTTGGAACAATTTCAAAAAGAAAACCTTAACCTGAAAGTACGGTTCATTAAAAATATTGGCCAAAGTCCGCTCGACCCTTCAGATTATAATGCCGCCAACAAAGTATGTACATTTTCGTTTCAATTGATCGTTTCAGCAAATTAGCACCGAAGCAGAATACTTTTCAGTAAACTTACAAAATTTCTTGGAAAATTTAAAAACCATTTCTTTTTTACATGATTCTAGCTCGCTACGTTACTGCGGCTGAATACAATGGTATTACAATTGTCTAAGAAATGCACTGCTTTAAATCAAGCGATCAATGCCAGCTCCACAGCGAAATACACTAAGCTCCAAAAGGCAACAACTGCTAAATTAAGTTTTTGCCGACTTTTTGCCCAACCCCAAGCAAATTTACAAAATCCTTCGAAATAAACCCTAATTGTATTATATATGTGTCAGCGGCATGGCCTAGCGGCACCGCGCGCAGGTGACAGATCCTACGTGAAGTTTAACATAATTTGAAAACAGCCTCAGTTATTATTTATGCGATAAACATTTTTTGGGATGCTCAGCAGGCATTGTGCATTATTGGATGTTCATAGCGTAAAAGCCCTCTGCTAGACTGGACTTGCAGAGATACCAATGTCAAGGAGAGCTCTCAAAAGATGACGACATTGTCAGTTGCACTATAGGTTCTATATTATACTTCCCAAATGACAGGACGAGCGATGTTACAAAATAATGTTTATGGACAGTTTAGTTTGTAATGTCATTTATCAAAACGAAAATCAATCTCATTATTTTAGAATCTGATAAGCAACACGGCAATTATTGGATGGAAAAACGCAAATAATTCTCATAATATGTAAAATAATGTCAGATTTCATCGTCAGAACTAAGCAGGTTGAGTCTCTCTCCTTTGGAGACACCGGACGTTGATGATTTCGAAGGAAGATTCCGTTTAGGGGCTCCATTAGATGAAAAAGCGTGAGTTCTGCCGGAAACTACGAAGCCATTGGAAGTTTTAAACTCATTTTCAGAGGATTTCTTCACAGTTGCGTCAAAATCACCAACTTCTTCATCAAAATCAACTGGTACATTATGGGTACCATAATCCTGATTATGCTGCTGCAGTTGGTTACGATCAGAGCTGCTATGCTGGATGTAATCTTTATACTTATGAGAAAAGTTATGAATTGCGTCTTGTAACATATCACGAGGATTAATAGTTTCACGAAGAGAACTTGATATACTTTTCATCTTGAAAGCTTCATCTAAAACATTAAAAAATAAGTTACAAGACCCTATTATACATCGACAATATTTCATAAAATCTTTGTGCAACCAATGTAGCTATTTAAGCTGTAGCTCGAAACATAGCATTACTTAATTGTGTGGAAAAAAGGGGTTTTCCTAGGCTTAATATCAGCTATCGTAATAATGCGGCGTTACTCCCATTTCTACTGCATCAAAGATAATTAAGGTTTGATCTAGTGATGTACCAATACTAGGGATGTGCCGATCAATCGGCATCGGTGAGTATCGGCAATTTTTTGAAAATCGGCATCGGTAAAAAATAGCCGATACCTGATCGATTCTTCAGAAAAAATCGTTTGCGGATTTTGATTGTTGTTTTCGAAAACTGTTTCATATTTCTTTTCCTTAGCCGTCTAATTTCATTTCCTCTAATCACCAGCAATTCTCATTACCCATTTCAATAAATTGCTTTTTTACAGTGAGTCTGCATCACATTTGGTTTTCTGTCTGAACTCTTGTGGGCCGGTTCGGACAAGGGATGTGCCGATTACTCGGAATCGGCATCCGTGAGTATCGGCAATTTTTTGAGAATCGGCATCAGAATAGGTATTTTTTCAAGTATCGGCATCGGAATCGACATCGGCAAAAAATTTGGAATCGATACATTCCTAACCGATACCAGCATTTTGAGTCGTAGCCGATGTTGCCGATAATTTTTCATCCACAGAATAGCATCATAAACGCTTTTATCAACAGCACCCAAGAAGGTATTTCAAAAAAATTTTAGCGCAGCCCTTTTTGGTGGTCGTTTCCACCATGCAAACCACACAAATTATTATTTTTTTCAAGTAATGAAAAAAAAAGATGGACCAAGTAGTATTTATCTACGAAAATTCAGCACAAAATAATTGCAAATCTGAAAAGAAAATTGGAGAAATCTAGAGGGGAAGAAATTTCTATAATGTTAATAGTAAAACTATAACTAAATTTTTTCATGTACATTCTGTGCTCAAAGTATCGACAGTTATCAGCTGCATTTGACCGATACTACAACCCGATACTTTGCGATACCACTGATACCGAAGTATCGGCACATCACTAGTATGGTCCACAGTAGACGTACTAGCAAAAAATCGAAATCGCAAAATGATCCAGCTGAAAATAACTTTCCCGTTTTAGTATTTCTTGGTTAGGACTTAAATTATTACCCCGGTATGCTTATACGATAATTACCCTGTCCACATGTCCATGAAAATTGGACATGTGTACGAAGTAAGCATAAACTAAGAAGAGCTAATATTTTAACTATACGAGCATAAGTTGTGGTTTAAGCAATATTCCAAAACTTTTCGTCTATATGCAAAATGAGCCTAGATACCAATAATCAATAACTTAAGGTCATTGACAATATCGAATCGACTTTTTTACAACTGCTCCAGCTCCGCTGAAGAAAATGATATTGATCTTCAAAACAATAAATGCGACGATACGACAAATGAAATCAATTCGCATTAGTATAGCAAGCGCGACAAATTAAGTATTGGTAATTAAGCACTACATGCACTCACTACGTTCCTGTGATAATTGGAGGGGGTGTTTGGATGGGGGTTTGGGTATTAAACACAAAGCTATGGGGATAATGAGCCCACAGTCTGCATGCAATTTCAAGCAAATGAAGCATCACTTCAGCAAACTTTAGAAACAACCATTCACGAAAAATTTAAATAACCACAGGCGAAAAATTATTCGAAAGTGTAACACAGATCAAAGTGGCCCGTTACACACCACAAAAACTACTTATAAAAAATAATACATTTAAGCAAAATCTCTAGGCTTTATCTAGTTAACAATTACTATACATTGACAGGCTAGACACTTTAGAAACGTTTAACCCTTAAGCTACACCAGGCGTAGTTTTTTGTAGCTTTACTAGGAGTTATTCTCTCACTAAAGCAGATTGCATAATAACCAAGCAGTGGCCTGGTGTTGCTCAAAAGCATAATGTGTTCAACATCGAGAAACATTCAAGCATGCACAATAAAACAGCATTTCCTATTATACATGCAAACATGCGTTCGTTAAGCACACGAGCCTTATGCATCATAACTACCACCAGCGTGCATTTCGCTCACTTCAAGTTGGCGTAAATTATTAATAGGTATCGGAAAATTGTTGAAAATATGCACCGTGTGTTAGTGGCTATGAATCTACTGTTTTAGCTACCACCAGCAGTCCAGCACTTAAAAATCATACTTAAGATGAGTGTAGTTTCTATAGGATGGCGAAAAATTATGAATAGCATCCTGGACCATATCAGTTGGATTCACTGTGTCTTTTAATCGAGACGAAATAGAGAGAGTCCGGGTGATTTCTAAGAAGACATTACAAGATTTTACAAACACACAAACATATCTCAGCTTCACAGGGATTTGCTGACTTTAAGAGGAACACAAAGGCATGCTGTACGATATACTACATCAGGGGCGTGCCCAGGAATTTGAAGGGGGGGAGGCGCAATTTGAAGCCGTCCGTTTTCCGCCCAAAGTCAAGTGAAGAACAAAAAAAAAGGTCAACACGTCCGCACATGTCCAATTTTCCGGCCCAAAGTCAAGTGAAGAGCAAAAAAAAAAGGTCAACACGTCCGCACATGTCCAATTTTTCGGCCCAAAGTCAAGTGAAGAGCAAAAAAAAAAAAAGATCATCACACCCTCAGATTGTCCTTCATACGTATATCACCTTTTACACCACGAAAGTTTTGTGCAATTGTCTGCGGGCCCCTGTACATGGTATTTGCTATTAACTAGACTAAACAGCAATTGCGACTAAATGGAGACCTGTCATAAATGAAACCCTAAGAAAAAAGACATCATAATTTTCCGCATCGTTAGAAAAAACAGCCGGAAAATGCAACTTCATAACGATGGCTACCGAACTTCTTTGAATGAAATTGCGCAGAGAAACGCAATTTATTTATTTAAGAGAAATACAAGCAAGATACATTTGTTAACATTGGGGTGTTTCAATAGTCTATAGCGAAACCTTTCGGAGTAAGTCATCAGAAAGAATATTTTTACTACTTTTCGCTTTTCAATGTCACGATGGGTGGTGGGCTTTAATGATTTAAACGGTTTTAAGCAAAGATAATCTTGAGTGGTATTCATAAGCTGCATTTACAAAATCCTGAACAGACGTCTTTGATATCACAAGATACGGTGGAGCACGGGATCACGTGATGATGGAAAAAGCAAACTTTTAGAGATTTAGGAATTACAAGGTTGAAAATTCAATTTTAAATTGGCAACATCCTATCAGCGCTATATCAATTCTTGATCTATCAACATGTAACTTTACTGGAAGAACAAAAATCGACTTAAGGGTAGGCTAAAAATTAAACAATCCTCTATGCCAGACCCTTCTTTCAACCCAAACACGACTTTTCAGCGTGATGTACTCACCGATACGACAGGGTTTTAAAGTCTGGACTCGAATTAAGAGCTTCGGTTAGATGTCGCAACGCCGAAGAGTCGTATACTCTGTTTCAGCATTACATTACACTTGCCATCAAGCCTAATGGAATAATTCAAAAACTAACACAATGATTGGTTAAAATCAAGTAACATTACGATAACGTTCACAAACACTCATGCCAGTTTCGTTTTGAAACATACGAAAGGAAGATTCTGTTTCACAACAAAACCATGCGCAAAATTGCACATGCTGACCTAGCTGCTTTCTATTGTACTTCACTATAAACAGGGTGTGTGCTTTTGCATTGTTAACAGGAATCACAGATATTAATTTACCCATTATTTGCAATTTAGTCACGGCTAAAAATCATTAATTATTACAGTAATCAATTACAGCACGAAAATGCAAATGCTTATACAAAGGATTTTTTTTTTGAGGAAAATATTAGCGTTGTATAAGAAATTTTTTAAAGGAAAATATACGTCCTCAAAACAAAGCTGCAGTAATCCGACTTTTGTTCTTAAGAAACCCAGTAAGTTTTTAAAAACAAAAATCAGGCTCTATAGATTACTATATATAACTGAAGAAAGTGGAATAAAAACAGATAATACATACAGTATGATAAATAGGGATGTCAGTTTCAGAATACCGAATCTTACGGAACCGGTTCCTATTTTGAACAGGTTCCGTTTTTAGAATTCAGTTTAATTCTGCAGAAAAATTGCGTGTGATATATTATCAGACGCTGCGCACTAACGCAAGTGCGCGTTCGGCCTCGTGTGTGTGATCATGCGTTGTTCGTCGGAGGCCGCAACAAATTTATGGGAGGCCATAAGTGTAGTACGCACCGCATGCATATATACTAGAGCAGTATTTTTCCATCTGTTTCTAAAATTTAAGAGGGACATGCCCGCTGTTAGCTCCATGACTACGCCACTGCGTGTATGTATGCTTCGAATTTACAGTGCTGTAATCCTTGTGCTGGCTATAAATTCATGAAAAATGAAACAAATGGTTGATTTAATTTGTTTTGCAGTAGTCGAGCGGTTGCGTGCTAAACTGATATCAAAATAGCACTAACGGCCATTTTACAGATTTAGGATTTGGTTTAGGATTCGAAATTCTGGATTCGAAAAAAAAAATCGGAATTATTCTAGAATACGTAATTATTCTGAAATGGACATCCCTAATGATAAAATCACTACAATACTGCGGAGGGAAATCAGATTAGTCCCTGGGTAAACTTCGCTCAAAGCGAAAAATAAGTGAAGACTTGCCTAGTTTAAGCGCGTAATGTGAACGGCGATACAACTGTATACAGTAGATAATAAAACTCTTAGCCGGAGAAATTTATCTTATGAATCAGTGAAAAATTAGCTTCATGATTACTGAATGCAAGGTTTTACAGAGCAATAACATGTTGCATGCATTGCAATAGGTAGGTAACTACAGCTGATCCAGCTGTTTTCTTTTTAAGTATTGAGTAATGCTGTCCATCAATCAACTGCATCGATGCCATAGCAAGTATTGAAGATGCTGAATGCCAATGAAGTAACTAAGCCTATTTTTATTGATTTTCAATTTTTCACACGTTGCAACAGCATTTTTCGTTGCTTTTGAGTTTCTGGCCATATTAAATTAGAAAAAATATATATATACTTTCTTTCGAGAATATATTTATTTCGCTAGCCCTTAAACCAATTTTTTTAAATCTTTGACGGATCAATTTTATTTGCTTTAACTTGCTAGGGTTGTTACAAGCTGCGCTGTACAGTGTTATGCTGATTAATCATTTAAGTAGACGTATTACCATCACACGCATATTTTCGCTATACAGTAGAATCCGCTTAATACATCCACAGTTAATAAAACCAGCCGCTTTATGCATCCAAATTGCCAGGAACAGAATTTTTTATTCCTTTTCCATCGAAAAAACTTCGGCAGTTCGGCTAATAAATCCTGCATCCGCTAATAAATCCAGTTTTTATTACAATCGTTGCTAATGCAAAATCAAATACGTCGGTATAAACCAGGGGTGGGAAACCTGCGGCCCGCGAGACGTTTTAATGAGGCCCGCGTTCATAAGTTGTAATCGATTACATAAATTATTTCCTTGACATGACCTTGCCAGAATTTGCCATTCATTTCAACGTCGTGCTCATGGAGCCATGTACTGTAAAAGCATAATTCTTCATTTGTGACTTAACAAATATTATAATTAACCAAGTCTTTTTTTCTTGCCTGGACTCGCATGCTGAGCACACACGGCACGTACACACATATAGTGACATCACAATCGCCTGAGCACCAGGGTGACCAGGCCAGTACGACGCAATTAAACTGCATTTAGTAATTGCTGCAGTTACTGACCGCGTCGCAAATATCTTTGAAATTGCAATTAAATTTTGAATTTGCAAAATGGCTTCAGCTAAAAAGAGAAAGATAGGTGACGAATGCAGAATGTTCAACAAGCAAGGGGAAAACTTTTATTTCTTTGTCGAAATTAGTGAAAAACCTGTCTGTCTTATTTGTGGCAAACATGTAGCAGCAACGAAAAAGTTAAATCTTCAGCGCCATTATGAGTCCTGCCACGGTAATCTTTATAAGTTGACAGGGCAGGCTCGACAGGATAAGATTGACGTTTTTAAAAGGGGTTTGAATGCACAGCAAACTGCTTTGCAAAGGTATTGCAAGACCGATAATGATATTATTCAAGCTAGTTATGAAGTTAGCGAACTAACTGCAAAAAAGCTAAAACCACACGTAGACGGAGAATTCGTTAAAGAATGTATTGTTGCAACTGCTAAGTTAATAGCACCAGAGAAAGTCGCTGTTTTTGAAAAAGTAAGTTTATCGAGAAGAACAGTTTCAGGTCGGATTCAGGAAATGGGAGATAATATTGAAAAAATACTGAAGGATAAAGCTCAAGATTTCGAATTTTTTGCATTAGCCCTCGATGAGACTACAGATATAACAAAAACAGCTCAGCTAGCGACTTTCATTCGAGGGGTAACTTCCGACTTTAAAATACAAGAAGATTTGTTGTCATTGGAATCCATGATGAAAATACACACGTGGCGAGGGCTTGAGAAATTTCTCTTGGCAATGGGAAAATTTAATCTTCCGTAGGAGAAATTAAGTGGCGTTGCTACAGATGGTGCTCCAGCTATGGTTGGTTCACAAAAGGGATAAACAGCACTTCTTAAAAAAGAGCTGACTGGTTGCGGTCTTGCTGCAGATGACTTAGTTGAATGCCATTGCATCATCCACCTACGAAACTTGTGTGCAAAGTCACTTCAGCTTCGTAATGTCATGTTAACAGTTATAAAGTGCGTCAAAAGCAGAGGTCTTAACAGCCGCCTATTTAAAAAAATTGCGGAAAGACTTGACTGCGGATTACCTCAATTTTATTTACTATTGCGAAGTTCGATGGATGAGTCGTAGTGAAATGCTAGCACGATTTTATATGTTACGAAATGAAATCAGTCAATTTATGGATATGCAAGGAAATCCTGTGGTTGAACTGAGTGATAGCCGCTGGTTATGTGATCTCGCGTTTATGGTTGATATTAGCAAACATTTGTCAGAACTCAATATGAAGTTGCAGGGACCTAATCAGCTTTTAAACTACATGTTTGCAAAAGCGAAATCATTTGAAACAAAATTACAGCTGTGAAAAGTACAACTTCAAAATAGTAACACCACACACTTTCCATCCTTACAAGAACAGAAATCTTCTACCACAGCGAAATATGCCCTTGAGCATGCAAAGATATCTGAGACATTTAGTGAAAGATTTCAGGACATGAAAAGCAAACAAATGGTGTTATATTTTTGCCGCTCCATTCAATGTAGTAGCAGCTGATGCTCCTAGTAACTTTCAACACGAAATAATTGAACTTCAGAGTAATGATACATTGAAAATTGTGTACCTTAACACCCCACTGGTAGAGTTTTATCAACGCTACTTAATTGGAGATGATTTTACCATCCTGCGGAAACATGCTTTGAAATATGCGTCTCTCTTTGGAAGCACCTGCTGCAAACAATTTTTTTCCAAACTGATCTCACAAAGAGTCGGTTTCGCTCCAGAATAACGGGCGAAAACCTAGCACAGCAATTACAAATTGCAACATCTTCGACTTCAGCGGATATCGCACGCCTCGCAAAAGAGAAGAACTTTCAGCCATCTCACTAAGAGCTAGAATAAAAATCACTTGTGTATTTTAAGTGTTTTTGTGCGGAATTCGAAAGTCAGGTTGATGTTGCCGCCCGCCACTAATGTCATGCAATTCATGCGGCCCGCAGTACCAAATAGGTTCCCCACCCCTGGTATAAACGGAAATTGTGAATTATTAAAAAGCAATAGTTCAATTGTGTCTTAGACAAACCGAATTTGGAATAGCAACCACTGGAATTTTACATCATTTCGTTAAAACCAAAGCAGTTAAAAAGTTGGTATTCGTGTGGATCCAGGATAGAACGAAAAAATCAAAACGAGATAAAACTTGTACCATAGAGCGGGACAGCGCTGTTTCGGGCTATTAGCCTTCATCAGCCGCACTCAGGTAAAAGGTACCCTCATCCATCAGAATGCTTGATCTTGATCAGCCAAACACCTCTCCAGATTTGTATACCCCAAAAGAAATTTAGCCTTTGTGGTAGGTAACAAGTTACCGTAGTACCATTCCAGTCAAATTGCCCCATGTGGCCGAGGTACAACAATAAAACGAACGTCGTCCTTCCTGGCCTGCTAAATGGGAAGTCAAAACGATCTATTCTATCCTCGGACCCAACACGTGGAAGCAGATTTTTTTGAGTAAGTAAGTGATGAAAATCGTTAATTTGAGCGTATTTTACCCCCAGGGGTTGCTTTGGATTGCATTAGAGAAAATTCGGTTATTAAATCCGCCGCTTATTAGATCCCAAATCGGCTGGCTCATGGTGGATTTATTTAGCGGATTTCACTGTACTCGTTTTCGACCTCATAAAATCTTATCAACTTCTAGCGCAATGTGACTGCGGATAGTTGTAAATTTTACACCTTGCTTGAAAATTCTATGTCATTTATCCGAGACCATGGTCTATGTAATGCTCAAAGATCGCTTTCCAAACATGCTAGAGTCGCTTTCCAAACAAGATCGCTTTCCAAACATGCTAGAGTCTTTTGGAAACACTTCAAAGGCCAAGTTGGACCTAACTATGGTTAAAGGCCGACTTCACACTGGAAAATATCGAGGCGGTCGAAGCAGCTCCACTTTTTTTTTTGATTTTTTTTAAATACTGCGGTAATTTTCCTATGATGTTCCAAAGACTTATAGCATAACCGTCTACATTTTCGTCAAACACAAATGAAACAAGTGCATTAGCGAAAATGCAGCATAAAATCATTTTTGTAGTCAAAAATTAACCTACCCCACAGTCAAAAACAGTGCCTTATATTCTACTGGTTAGGTGAACCAATAAAAAACGTTGCGAATACAAACAACACGAACACATGCAAAGACGGCTACATTTTAGGCCAGATGGCATCAAGTCAATTTGGTCGTAAGAACCGGTAAGAATTACAGCTTAATTTTACACATCTACGAGGTAATCGAATCAAATGCTTTATTAACATCCATGCCATTCATAAAATCGGTGTTATTTCAAACAGCAGAGATTGGAAATCTTGAAAATTGCTCGAGACACGAGCATCGTTTGAAATAAACTCATTTGTTCACGCCATACAACAAAAAATTATAAAAAATAAAAAAGTAGGAAAAGTTGTTACCTTTGTCCCGTTGTTTTTCTCGATAAATTTCGTAAGAGAATGCATAGCGCAAAGCAATGGCAGCAAAAAACATCTCAATGCAAATGATAAAGTTTTGAATGGCTGCGGCTACAGTAAGACTTCCAATTGTAGTTTGACCAGCATCTCCACCAACACTGACAGGAGTAATGGCGCCGGACGCCTCCAATATACTCAACAAGAAACCTAAAAGTGAGTAAATTAACATACAGCAGAACAAAAGGAAAAATAAGCGAATAATTTCATCACAGTTTCTGAGGAAGTGTTTTCTTTCAACATACAGTAGAACGTTATGCTTTGCTTCCCCAGTGGAGAAATGGTTGCCCAACGAACAGGCTTTGCGTAAGTGTTGCCAGGCCTATCCTTGTATCTTAGCTCATCATAATATCTGCCTTGGATGACAAAGGGGCTGATCACTCTTTTCCTGATCCGCGTAAGTACAAAAAATTCTTTATCTTCCAAAAAAAAGAAGCACAGAAAGCACCATGTATCAGTAGAAAATTAAAACTAACCCACACGCGGCAGTTCTCTTGACCTTCTGGCATATATCATCACGGGCGAGAAGGCCTAGAATAGGGTCAACAACAGGGGCGTCGAACCCGTGGCCAGCCAAAGCTTTCAAAGCGGCCCGTTAAATTTTCTACATTGGTCAGTGAATTCGTTCTCACGCGCTGACACGATATTTTGAATTACGGATTCGAGTCCTTAAACAGCATGTACTGAGATGTCCAACCAATGATCCAGAAAATGCAGCGCGAGCATGTACGCATGTGTACTGTTTCGATTGTTTTGTTTAATTAAACTTGCACTTATTATGTCGTCATACTGAAACATGCTGTCACCCCATAGACTACTATAATAAATGGACTGGAAACTAGACATAATGCGCATTATATAGTAGTCCATGGTCGCCCGTAAGTGAATACGCGTTCGCATTTCTGCGCGCTTTGCACGTGCTACGACATTTTACTTTCATTTTAAATTTAGTATTGAGTATGGCAAGCAAGAAATGAAAAATAAAAAAATACGATATGATTTTTCAAATTGTTTTTATAATCGCTTATATTTGTCGCCAAGGTACTAAATTACAGCCCGCGAAAATTTTTGAAAAGCAGATATGGCCCGTCACTCAAAAAAGTGGGACGCCTCTGGTCTACAATGATCATGGCTAGACAGCACTGATTGATGACTGGACAAGCGGCTTTTATTAGGCCAACCTTGCAATTTGCACTTGAAGTGGAATTACCACACCAAAACGACTATAAAGAATGATGTGGTGACATAAAAATTTTGCGAAGCGATATTTTGTTATATAGAACAGCTGCCATGTCTAAAATTAAACCAAGCTAGGCTTTGCACATTGAAGCTTTAGGTACATGCATGAAATATTAAACGTGGCGCGCCGCGTGCTTCGTCATCATGACATCACACGTTTGGTAACCATAAAAAATGTAAAGCCGATTAGCTAATGAATGCAGCAATGGTTGGACTATTGCTCATTTTTCATTCAAAACCAAAATAACCCTACATAATTATCACAGTACAAGCATAATAGGCAACAGCTAACGTTCGATAACATCTGAAAAACTAAGCAAAAGCCAGTATTACTCACCTTGCCAAAACGATAAAAAAATCACTGACTTGACAACGAAAAACTTCAGCACTGGTTTGTAGGGTCTTAGCATAGAACTAGTTGCCTGGTAGAAGACTACCAAAGCATACAAAGCCAGCGTAATGGAAAAGTTGTAGATAAGAGTGATATAAAGGTAACCGCTGTTGACACTGCAACAATATTTATTATTTATCACTGTACACTGCTCTGCAATACATCCGACATGACTTATCACAGTACAAGCCGTGAAACAATGATAATCTCCACGTAAAAAACTACCAAGTCGCGATTATAATAGACCAAAAGTGTGAAAAAATATATATTTGGCTGAGTGGTTACGATTGCATCGTAAAGCCTATGTAAAGTACATATAGGGAAAGCTCGATACTTTCTAGAGTAAGCACATTGCTGTCTCTGATCATTATTCCCGCATCAATTGTCCACGTTCATAACTGTGCCAACTGGGTGCAATTTTGAACACATGAATACCGTAGACTCGTGACACACATCACGCGAGTGAGTTTTTGAAAAAGTGTGAAAATAATTCTCAAACGTCAAGTAACTTTACAAGCTTGACAAGAAATAAACACGAAATGACAAGAAATAAACAATAAACAAGAAATAAACACCTCATGAACGCAACTAGTCAAAACTGTAATGCGCATAGATCAGGGAGCTCAGGGTGCGTGTTCAATCATGGTCTTTAATAAAGCAGTAATAAACACACTAATTAGGCAATCTCTCTCAACTAGCATACTCAACCTTAAAACAATTTTGAGGACACATACATACTTCGAATCAAAAATATTTTGAATTTCAGATATATATATGGAACTCCTTGTGGACCACTAGAAATTACAGGTGGACCAATAGTGGTCAAGTGGACCAAGGTTGAGAATCACTGATCTGGACGACTAATTTAAAAGCTTGTCCAATTTTAAAACCAAACTTACGACACTATGTATTTTCCTAGGTGTTATACATTTAGAATTGTTTGCATACTACAAGAGTCATAGCAGTGCAACTATTTGGCGTTGATGCTAACCAGGCGCGAAAGATAAACCGTTTAATAGCAAGATATCGTTATCGTAGCTCTTACATACCCTAGCAGCGACTAAGGGTCCAACTATAACAATAATTGCATACAGCTTGTACCGCACAAAGACGAAAACAGCTGTTTATTGTCCAGTATCTGCTTAAAACGATATATATTTACCTGAAATCCCCATCTTTGTACAAATTATAAGAATGCAATATTAGCGTGATTATTGCAAGAGGAGGTTTGATTATACAAAATTGCAGGGTTGCCTAAACAAGAAAAGGCTTAAGCAAGGAATTAATGTTAATGCTGCTTAAGCAAGGCTAATTAACTGACAATTTTTTCTTGTCAAAAGCAAACTCGACTAACAGCGTAAGAAGAAAATTACATAGATTATGAAATACAAGATACTTTGATACCCTCAAGCACTTCAGCATCAACAAATTTGCCTCAGCAAACGTCAAAAGGCGCGTGCATGGTGCATAATGCAAAATTGTGAGCTAACCACAGCTTTCGCGCTGTAAGTTCAAAAATATCAATGAAAACAGCGTATTTTATTAATAGCCATAAACCATACAGTGCTTTGCATCTGTAACTAACACTAACGATTCTTACCCGCTTGCAAAACCTCAAAGTTCCAATGGTATAAGATCGACCAGCCAAACAGCATGTACAACTGTAATAGCTTGTTCTGCGAAAGAACAATACGCCCAATTTATTAAGCAATTCAAAACCGAGCAAATAACAGCAATGCACAGGTCAAATTCGATCTTCCTAGCCAAAAATGTGTTTTAGCGAGCGACAAAGCTATTGTTAATAACGATCTTTGAATTGAGAAGCAGGAACCGATAATCAAATAGATCAAGACGCTAAGTCAGTTGCGATAATTCAAAATCATTTAACATTGGCTTCTAACCAGAACCGGAATCTACCTTTGGTCATGCTATTGTAGTCAGATGTTACTAGTATTGTTTTTGATTCATTTCTATGTTGCCATAACATAATGGGTCGTTTTGTAAACGTAAAAAGTGTGTTTTCACATCCGTTTCGTGTCCCCTTAAACTTTAACCTCAGAAAACTAAAATATTGAACGGTGTAGGACTAGGTAACGTATATTTCAATAAGGGTATATACGGTTTAAACACCTAAAATTGGAGTTGAAGTATCTTTATCGCAAAGCAACGGAGTCAAAACAGGAATTACCAGGTTTTCAGACTTAATTACTCCGCAAAACACGAACACGGACAACTGACCGCCGCAAACTGGTCGCGAGACAACTGGCCGCCATGCAAACTGACCGCGAAGCAAACTCGCCACCACGACAACTGACTGCCAAAGCACGAGGCTCGAAAAACCACTTCGCACCTTACCGCTTCGCGACAATTGTTTACTTAATATCCGAATTAATTTGATAGTAACTTCGCACCTTGCCGCTTCTCGAATAGTTATTCACTTAATGACCGAGTTAATTTGATAATAACTAGAGTTTGAACCTAAAGCTCCAAAAGCGCGTTCGCTTGAAAGGTGAATTGCAGCATAATAACGCTTCTATTTCTGAATTGAAAGTCATAATATATTAAAATGATTGTAACCGCTCAAATTATGAAGTATAAATATAAAAGCAATGTCCCATTGTGGTTGCTCGATGGGAGTGCTTGGGAACAGATCTCACATGAAAGCATTTCAAGATACATTGATCAAAAACGAAGTAGTAATCATTTCAAAAAATTAACAAATCTTCGAAATATCAACTCCAGCAGAAGGAAGTCTAAACATCGTATTTGCGATTAATGCAAAACGTTTTTCGAACCTCTGGGAAATGACTGTGATGTCGCGGTGCTCAAGGCTCACAGCAGGAGTGCTGTGCATTAGTTAGATAATTAAAGATCATTACGTAAATAACTATTCGAGAAGCGATAAAGTGCGAAGTTGCTACCAAATTCACACGGTCATTAAGTAAACAACTATTCGAGAAGCGGTAAGGTGCGAAGTGGTTTTCGAGCCTCGTGTTTTGGCGGTCACTCGTCGTGGTGGCGAGTTTGCTTCGCGGTCAGTTTGCATGGCGGCCACTTTACGACGGTCAGTTGTCTCGCGGCCAGTTTGCGTCGGTCAGTTGTCGTGTACCGATCAAACAAGTCTGCTCAAGATATGACGACGTAGAGAGGATCACACTTGCTTGCAAAAAAAACACAAAAGACAAGAAACAAAACAATGATGAATAGAAAATGCGTTATTTCCTCTACAGCTAGTAGGTATTTAAACACATTGTACTCTGTAGACGAGTGTGACCAATGACACTGTACTGTTTGCGTAAAATGAATAGCATGTAGTTCACGATGCGTACAACTTTTTGACGTTCAATCCTTTTTCACCCTGATAAACTTACCGAAACGGTTTTCCTCTTATTTCTGCCATAATAGCACCTTCTCCACCAAGATAACCTTCGTAACACAAACTAAGAAAGCTGTAAATGACAAACGCTGCAAAAAAATAAGAAGAGATTAGGCCTACGAAAAAGAAATGAAAAAAATGACCGATCATGGGCAACTACAGCAGTGACTTACTTTGTTAGAGACGACACGGTTGCTGAGAGCATTCTGGGCCCAGGGGTAAAAATATTCTAAAATAAAAAAGGTTCCCCACCCCCGGCACGTTCCCATAGTCTCATAAGTATGAAGCATTTGTCCCGCTTTCCCCCCTCAGAGCACGAGTGCAAAATAGGAGCCTATATTTGAGCTTAAACTTGTAAAAGAATGTACAGAATGTTTGGGCGTACCAAAAATCGATGAGTTTTTCCGATTTAGTTCGGGGTTTCATAAAACGTGAGGCTTGGCCCACTGACCCTAAATACGAGGGGCATTCAATAAGTAATGCACTCAAGTGCATTGCTCGTACAGAATTTTACCAATCTAGCGTATGTTTGGCACAAACATGATAGGACACACCTTTTTGCGATTGTTACATGTTTTTCAATTATTTTCGGATTTTTAAAGCTTTAACTAGTTTGTTATATGGCTGCCCCTCTTGAAGCTCGTCAGAGGCAAAGATCGAGCAGTAATCAAACCGGCTGAAAAATGTCTTCTAGGATAATAACTTAAACTATAGTAATGTAAAAAGATGGGTACAGCGATTTAAAAAAAGCACTGAAGACCATGAAGAGGTGGGCAACGACAGCATAGCCGATATGCTACGTAGTGGTCGCCCATCCGCCTCTATCAATCCTGATGACCAAACTTGTGGATTTTTTGCCTAAAGGGGAAACCATTAACTCTGAAGTATAAAGTGAGACTCTTAGGAAGCCCAAAGCAAAAATTTGACGTGTTCGGCCCAACTTGAACATGACAAATGTGCTCCTGCAACATGACAATGCACGTCCTCATACAAACATCTGGACAATGGAGGCTATCATTTTATTTCGATGGACTGTGATACCACATCTGCTATATTCTCCTGATTTGGCACCGTCAGACTACCAACTCTTTGGTCCAATGATACCAACTGATTTCAATAAATAGTTCATATCTCGAAAACTACTGAAAACGCAAGGAAGCATGTCATATTTGTAACCACAAAAACTGGTTACACGTATGACATGCTTCTTTGTCGTGTTTTCACTTGATTTTTGACCGCCCCTTGTCAGGCGGATGAGCTGACACTGCGCACCATGCGTCTCTTCACTGATTTTAAAACTACTGAAGATAACGACCTGATTTTGTGCTCAAAATGTGCGGCATATATGATTTCCTATATGTTGTTAATGCATCATTTTCTTCTAGGGAGACCACTTCTCGAAATAATGTATATAAAAAAACTGATTTTTACTAGAATTTTGAACTTGATTTTTGCTTTTCTGTTGATTTGCATTGTTTGATAGCCTATTTTCTACATTAACTATCCTTAGTACCACAAGTAAAATGACTTTACAGCACTTATAAAAGTCCACAATGCACATCAGCAATCTTCTTGCCAAATTTGAATGGTTTTAGTAACTACTGTACCGGTATGTGCAAGTATTCAAATCTATTCTTTTCTGTACAAGTACACGATTTATAGGCGTTCCCATGGCAAAGAGGTTAAGAGGTGATACTCAAATATGGCTGTTTGGTAAGTGCCCGTATGTTGTTAGTGAAGAAAAGCAAATAAAATTTACCAGTGCACGGCCTCCAACAGTTGCAGATGTCTTTGTGAATTATTGTGGTCAACATTAGGGATGTGCCGAGTCCGAGTACTCGGCCGAGTATTTAATTGATACTCGGCCGAGTATTAAAGCATTATCATTTTGACCATTTTTTTGCTTTGTATCCGAATTTGAGTAGAAATTAGGACTTCTACGGACGTGATGACCTTTTTTTCGCTCGTCACCTGATTTTGAGTTCATATCTTAACATCGTAGATACTCGGACTCGGTCTAGTAATGTCGTGAATACTTGTTACTCGGCGAGTCCGAGTAATTTTCCTTGAGGCACATCCCTAGTCAACATCAATATCTTCAAACAGAAACAAAGCGACAATCTAATAGAAGAGATGCTACTGCAAGAACTACTTCTGAACTATTATTATGGTGGAAAAACATTGGTGTATTTTCATTAAAAAATGAAAAAACTTCGATTGACATGATAATTGCATTACACCATGAATGGAAAAATCTGAACAAAACGAAAAATTTGCAAAATGAATTTCAGGAAAAGGAAAGAGTGGCATTCTTGCGACATTGTGAGAAACCGTTTTGGGTAGCGACTGCTCAGCGGGAAGAAAAAGCTCAAACAATACTGATCCTGCAGTAAAAAATGACTATGCCTTCTTACAAGAAATAAAAAACGCAAATCACACAGCAACAGTTGGAGGCTTCAACAGAAGATACCAGAGTAAAGTTGCTAACAAAAGAAAGAGTACAGATGAAGAAAATGGGCGCAGAGAAAGAGAAGCTCAGAGAGCACTGGCAGAACATGAAGAATGTTATCCAAATACCAGAACTAATGCTTCTGAAACTGATAGTGAAGCAGATATCATAGAAGAATCAAAGACTAAATACAAACAGCCAAAGTCATTAGTGTTACTGTTAAGTCCTTCAGTGTGTGCTGTAGCGGACAAGCATCAAGTCAGTCATGGTCTTTCATTCTTCTATCATATCTGCTTCACTATCAGTTTCAGAAGCATTAGTTTTGGTATTTGGATAACATTCTTCATGTCCTGCCAGTGTTCTTTGAGCTTCTTTTTTTCTGCGCTCATTTTCTTCATATGTACTCTTTCTTTTATTAGCAACTTTACTCTGGTATCTTCTGTTCAAGCCTCCAACTGTTGCTGTGCGATTTGCTTTTTTTATTTCTTGTAAGAAGGCATAGTCATTTTTTACTGCAGGATCAGTTTTTTCTCGTGCTCTTCGTTCCCACTAAGCAGTCACTACCCAAAACGGTTTCTCACAATTTCGCGAAAATGCCACTCTTTCCTTTTCCTGAAATTCATTTTGCAAATTTTTCTTTTTGCTCAGACTTTATCATTCATTGTGTAATGCAATTATCATGTCAATCAAAGTTTTTTCATTTTTTAATGAAAACCCACCTCTGTTTTTCCATCATAATAATAGCTCAAAAGCAGTTCTTGCAGTAGCATCTCTTCTACTGGATTGTCGCTTTGTTTCTGTTTGAAGATATTGATGTTGACCACAATAATTCACAAAGACATCTGCAACTGTTGGAGGCCGTGCACTGGTAAATTTTATTTGCTTTTCTTCACTAACAACATACGGGCACTTACCAAACAGCCATATTTGAATATCACCTCTTAACCTCTTTGCCATGGGAACGCCTATAAATCATGTACTTGTAGAGAATAGAATGGATTTGAATACTTGCATATACCGGTACAGTAGTTACTAAAACCATTCAAATTTGGCAAGAAGATTGCTGATGTGCGTTGTGGACTAAGTATTGTCAATACAGAAAATACGCTATCAAGCAATGCAAATCAACAGAAAAGCAAAAATCAAGTTCAAAATTCTGGTAAAAATCAGTTTTTTTATATACATTATCTCGAGAAGTGGTCTTCCTAAAAGAAACTGATGTATTAACAAAATATAGGAAATCATATATTCCGCACATTTTGAGCACAAAATCAGGTCGTTATCTTCAGTAGGTTTCGAGATATGAACTATCTATTAAAATCAGGCTCGTTTCCATAAAAATGGACAGGGGGGCACCGTAAAATGATACTTTTTTTCAAAATTTTAATTTATTTAGGGTCAGTGGGCCAAGCTTCCCGTTTTATGAAACCCCCAACTAAATCAGAAAAATTCATCAATTTTTGGTACACCCTACAGTATATACTGTACACGTTCAAATGCTAAACAATAGACACAGGGAAGGAAATTTCAAATAATTAAATTACCCTTAAAAAAGGAACGTTATAGCATTATTTTATAGCTACTTTTTTACGTGCTATCCTACATTAAAATGTGCAAAACCTAACGGTTGTAAACGAGGTTTAGTAGGTCGGAAAAATTGTAACAAAAAACAGATCTAAATTAAATGTTTATTTTAGTAAAATATGCGTGTATAGAATGATCAGAAATATTAAAAAACGAACTAGCTTTTTTTAGCCAAAGCAATGATGCAATTAACACTCTACAGTACTTCGAATTTCCCCAGCGAACTCTTCTACTCTGAACATTGACAAAATAAATTAGCAAGTAAGCTAAGAAATCATAAATCATCATACCACAAAACTGTTTGTTGGCAGCTAAATAGTAAGACTACATTCTCAATTTTTATAATGAAAGCGACGCATCTTGATCTAATTCTTGATTCTTTCTAACGTTTATGAAAAAAAATCGCACACAAGTTAAACTCAACCCAAGGTCTAACTGACGACAAAGTTTAAAGAACAATAAGCTTACGGTGGTGGAAATGAACAGTGCTCTCTTAGAGTATACATATTACACAGTTAGCATTGCAAAAATCTGAGTTCCTTAAGCATAAACATTCTTTTAACAAGCCATTTACAACATTCTACATACCTTCATAACAATTTCTGATGGTATCAAAATAAATATACAAATCGTTTGTTTGGAAAAGCATAAGACTTAACCAAGAATCAAAACTGTAGATAGGAACAAAAAACAAAATTCGCACAATCCAACGTTGCTCTGCAGGAACTGTGTAGAACTTCAAATGCTTGTAAATCTGAATGAAAAACATTAGCTAAAATTCCTGATACACATTGCTTTATCTATAAAGGCTCAAGTAAAAATTTAAAAATTTTTTTATCATTCTCTCCAATCACCAAAGGTTTTGACACAACTTAAGATGCAAGTACATACATTTATCTTTCATAGAATGAATGAAATATGTAATAAAGAGCAAGTATCAAACAACACGAAAGTTCAGCAGTAGTACTCCAGCATGACCCTTGGAACAGTAACATGAAATGGTTGTTTTAAGGGCTCATCAACCCCACAATGTCGAATAACAGCAATTCAGCCAGCATTTCAACATCAACATCATAGTAAAAGTAAGCACAGAGTATATCTGGAGGGAAAATCTGATTCATCTTGCTCAAAACCACTGTTCCCTTAAGTTTTTAGCAAGTGTGAATTTGCCCAAATATAAATTAAAAAAAAAAAGTTGCCCAAAGATTTTAGGGATTTGAAGAAAGTTCCTCAAAGTTGAGTTTCCAGAGTATGAAACTTTTGTTTTGCACCAAAATAATGAACACCTTGATTCAAAATTAGTCAAATATCACCATTCCATCAGCAAGCTTAAAAAAAAGTTGGAAAATTTTGCATAAAATTTCTTATTTTTCTCAAATTTTGCATCTTAGAGGGAACACCGCTCAAGACACATATAAAAATTATACTTTAGCTCCAGTACACTTACATGATGACAAGCTATGAATATTGCTAAAAATGTGAATACTCCTGAAATTCCTCGACATGCAGCAGTCTGCATAAATACTTGAGACTCCATCATTGGAACTTCAATAGTGGTGGCATTCTGAAAAACATCAGAGATTTTATCAACTTGTGTACACAATCATGATCACTAGATACATTGTTGCATTAACCAACTTGTGGTTACCTGTGCATAAAAACCTTTTAATCATAATCTACTTAATTAGTAATTAAGCAGCCTAATAAACTACATGTGATTAAGTATTTTCGTAGGAGAGCAATGCCCAAAGTGAACCTATCAACTCAAACGTATTCACAGTTACCAGTGAAAGTCAGAAAACAAATAACACAAAAGTGGCTATTTTTACAGGCCCATTACATTTGTCTCTTTGGTTTATTTTATTACTTCATCACGTTCTTGTGGAAACCGGGAGAGCTCAAAGGGATACGGTAATAAAAGAAACCAAGTGCTTATTTGTACAGGCTTGTACATATAGCCTCTGCCAACATATAAAGTATTTGCAAACAAAATAATTATGCTGTATCAATTAATACACCTTATTTATTTTGAAAAAAAAAAAAACAAGCTCCACTGTCTAACATTTTGCAAGCCCAGAACTATGAAGTTGTCTTTAGACTGGATCTTTCTAAAGTTGGACACCCTCAAGATCAACATTTCCAAAAAAGGATTAAGTGTAATAAGTAGATTTAAAATTTAAACTCACTGGTTCTACTTCAGTTGGAACAAGATTACTTTGCAAGCTTCGCATTTTCTCAAAGCAAAAAGTATGAAAATATGTTTCGATTTAAGTATTTTTATGTAATTCAATGCAAGAATACATGGTACCAGTACTGAATCAATAGCAATCTACCAAAACATATATTCAAGAGTACTGAGTACGAAGAGTCTTACCCTGTCCAGTTTTAGTGGGTTTTAAGCCCACGATTCTTGGTTCTAGTTTCTGCATCATAATGAAATTCTTGAAATCATTATCACTTTTTTTAACTAGGCTTTGAGATCTAAAAATTGATCATGATGCAGAAACTAGAACCAAAAACCATGGGCCCAAACCCATGAAAATTGGATACGTGGACAAGGTAACCACGTACCTAACAGTACATTATCACGAATCTGACTTCACATCACAATGAACTGTGGCATCACAATGCTGCAGATAAGATTGGCTGGAAATGCATTGGTTTAGATATTAGTAGGACTTTTTCACAAAAACGCGTTAAACAAAAAGGCACTGTCTAGAGAATCGGCCCAGTTTCCGTAATCCACATACAAAACGCTGCTGCACTGGACTGCTTTGTTTGTTTCTATACAGTATATATACATGACGTTGCTATTACGTGGGACTGGTTTCCATTATCAAAACACTGCTGCACCAGACTGCTTGCTTGTTTCCATAAAAGATTTGCCGATGCTCTAGACCAGGGTTTCTTAACCAGGGGTGCTCGCACCACCAAAGGGTGCGAGAACTGTTCCTAGGGGGTGCGGGGATGTTGAATCATTAAGATTGGTTAGGTCCACTCCATATAAATACAAAAACCCATTTCATATATTGCTTTGGAAATTTGCAAGAGCAGCAAGTGCTTTTGAACTGCCTCTGTGATAAAAAGTATTTTCTCACTGTAGTAGTGAATAAGCGTTTTTTATCTCCTACCTTATAATCGAACAATAGCCTTTGTGACGTGATTAGAGCTCGTGTTATATTTTCACCTACTGAATTATTCGACTGTTTTTGTACCGAGTCTAGGCAGATAAACTTTACAGGAGTTGCTTATTTACTTCGTTGAATGAAAACTTTATTTCAGTTACTTTTGATTAAGAAAGGTTGTCAGAAGGGCCGGTTAGAATTTTTGTTTTGGACTAAACTTTAATACCACAAAGCTTTCTTTTAACATGCCCAAAAAGCGAAAATGGAATGATAGCTATGTCCAGTATGGCTTTACTTTTATTACCGAAAAAGATGGTACACAACGTCCGCAGTGTGTTCTTTGCTGCACTACGTTCTCAAATGCAAACTTGAAACCATCGAAACTTGATGAACATTTCCAGAACAGACATGGTGGCAAGACTGCAGGAAATGACATTGCGACATTACAAGTCAAGAGAGCTAGATTTGATCATGCCGGCACGTTACCTTCGTATGGATTTTCACCACCAGAAAAGCCACTATTGAGAGCCTCTTATGAAGCTGCATATCAAATTGCTAAGTCAAAGAAGCCCCATACGGTTGGGGAGGAATTGATCAAGCCATGTATTCTTAGAATGGCAGATATTGTTCTTGGCAAGGAAGCTGTAAAAAAGCTGCAACAAGTATCTTTATCAAATGATGTTATTCACAATCGAATCGTCGATATGAGTGAAGATATCCTGGAGCAGGTTGTTTCTGACATCAACGCAAGTCCTGTAAAGATTTCACTGCAGGTTGATGAATCAACTGACGTGTCAAACTGCAGTCAGCTAATAGCGGTAGTCCGATATGTGAAAAAAAGGAAATTTGAAGAGAGTTTTTTGTTTTGTCAGTCGCTGAAAACTACATCGCAAGCCAAAGACGTATTTGATATGATAAAAGAATTCTTCCTGAAGCACAAAATTCACTTAGACAAGATTGGTTCTATATGCACTGATGGAGCACCAGCCATGTTGGGCAACCGTTCAGGATTTGCTGCATTACTAAGAAAAGAAATTCCAAACTTGAAAAGTACCCATTGCTTTCTTCATCGGCACGCCCTTGCAGCAAAAACATTGCCTCTCAAACTAAAGAAAGCTTTGCAAATTTGCGTGAAGGTTGTGAACACAATTTGTGGCCGTGCACTGAATCACCGATTGTTTCGATTGTTTTGTGAAGAGTTGGGTAAGGAACACACCGTGCTTTTATATCACACCGAAGTAAGGTGGCTGTCACGTGGTCGTGTGCTGTCTCGTCTGTTTGAATTACGAGATGAAATTAAGGAGTTCCTCTGCACAATGGGAAATGAAATGGCTGAATATTTTGAAACAACTGAATTTATTCAAAACCTTGCCTATTTGGCTGATGTGTTCACAGCACTCAATGAGCTCAACCGCTCTTTGCAGGGACAAGGAATCAGCGTAATTCACGCATGTGATAAGCTGTCTGCATTTAAAGAAAAGCTTCAGCTGTGGATTAGACGTGTAAAACAAGGAAACTTCGTAAATTTTCCTTCCCTTCAAGAAACACTCAAGGAAAGTGCTACCTTGCATACAGACCTTGTTTCAACAATAGCTGAACATTTGCAAATACTTAGTACTGCATTTGATGGCTACTTCTCGTGTGGAGAGTTACAAATCTGTGACTATTGGATCCGTCATCCTTTCAAGGTGAAATTGGAAGATATTGATGACAGTAACGACATTATGGAAGATCTCATTGATATGAGAAGCAATACCGCAATTAAAATGGAATTTGCCGATGATAGTCTGGAGCACTTTTGGGCTTCTCAATTAGAAACATATCCTGTTTTGGCAAAAAAGGCTCTTACTGTGTTGGTGCCTTTTGCAACAACTTATTTGTGTGAAACAGGATTTTCTTGCCTGGTTCATATTAAAACAAAAACCAGAAATCGTTTGGATCCTCAGCACGACATACGAGTAGCACTTAGCACCAAGACACCGAGATTTGATGTCATTTTAAATGAGAAGCAACAACAAAAAAGTCACTGAGACACAGTAAATGTATTACTGCAATGTATGTTTTTTTCCGAGTTAAATGTTATCAGTTACTTGAATAAAAATCAAATTACAATGGTTTTGTTATTTAAGCAATTCTAGAAGGGGGTGCGAGAATTGGTTTGTGATTTGAAAGTGGTGCAACAAGAAAAAAGGTTAAGAACCACTGCTCTAGACACTTCCAAACAAAAAAGGAAGTGGCTATTTTAATGAGCCCGTAACATTTGTCTCTTTGGTTTATTTTATTACTTTGTCTCTCTTGCATAGAATTGGGAAAGCGTGAAGGGATAAAAGAAACCAAGCACTTATACATTTGTGTGGGCCCGTACAAACAGCCACTGCCTACAAAAAATAAGGGTCTTGCTAAAACCTGCAGGAGCACAAGGACCGCTTTTGCAAGTGATTTACGAACACAAGAATTGCTATGAGCCCTAGTGAGTTATTACCTGGGGGGATAAAAGTCATTAAAGTTATATTTTTTTTGGTGGCACAAAAACTTATGAAACCAACAATCGCAAAAAAACTGCATTGATACAAGGTCTATATAAGAAGTTATAAAGTTATATTTTCTGTTTTAGGTCATAAAATATGACCATTGATTTTTGTTACGAAATACAAATTATTAATTCGCGGTACTACCGGAGATACAGTTCCAGTAGACTTTAAATTTGATAATTTTATGTTGAGAGGGGCAATGAGAATTTTCAAGTTTTCGCTCCGACTTTCACAAAGCATTTGAAGCGACTTTTTATTATTAGTTTAGAAATAAATTATGCAAAAATCATTGTGGAGATGAGTAGACTAGATATTACTCCAATATGGCATGCCAAGTCGCTAACATACCAGCCTACATCAGCATCTGTAGAACAGTCATTTTTGATGTTAAAATCCGTGGTTCATCAAAACCGAAATTTTACCGATGCACTCGTCACATTCTATTATAAAATTGCATTCAACCGGTGAATAACTTATTTGTTGTAAGATGCACATTTGAATTTTTCTACGGACTTTTGCAGTTTTGAGTGAATTCTTTGTTCTTTTGAGTAGGCTATGTTCTGGTTCAAAATACATGTTTAGACTTGCCATATGAGATGTTCATTACGGAAAACAGCATAAATTTGCTGTTATAAAAATAAAGTCATATAAAGTTATATGTTTCAAAAATAAAGTCATATTTTTCGATTTTATAGGTCATAAAAAAATTGCCCTAGTAATAACTCACTATTGCCACTAGCGGTCCTTGTGCTCCTAAATCATTGCAAAGGCGATCCTTGCGCTCCTGCAGGTTTTGGCAATACCGCAAAAAACGATGATTAATTTTAGTTGGTGTCATAGTTTAAAAAAGTGATTATGACATGAAGAAATTGATTATGACGCAGCAACTAGAACCAAGAACCATGGGCCTAAAACCCACTAAAATTGGACATGTGCAGTGTGAACAAGGCATTTACTGGTATATTCTCACACATCGGTAGTCCAGACTAGGCATTGCCAATTGACAGGCAAGCACACCACAGATCTAATGTCAGATCTAGTCAGCAGCCAGATATTTACATGTTTACTGCAACAGACTTAGGGCCTGTAGCCTAGTCTACTCAAGACTATCACAATTTAACCAGCTTGTTGTAGACGAGAGTTTATTCTTGTCTATCACAGAACCACACCACAGAGCACCAGCACTGGTAACTAAGTCTGAAGTCTAGCAGTCTAGGGTACCAGGTTGGGGGTATTGTAGTGTACCGGTACTGTGGCACCAACACTAGAACACTTTGGACAATAATTTTAGTGTTTCAGCTACCGGTATCTGACTGCTGCCTACTGGCATCTTTCAGTCTATCTCTGAGGATTACCATACCGTCTTAGTTTTCACAATGGATTAGTTTTGTCTGTTTGTGAAGTCTACCATTGTAGGCGTAGGCCTACTGCTGAGCTTTAGTAATCTAAAAGTTCAGGCAACCTGGCAACTCGGTCAAAATGCCAATGCCTTACCAGCTTACTAGGTTATCCTTCACGAAAAGTCATACTGACAGACCAAAGTATTTCCAATTGGTCATAGACTACTACACAGACGCAGTTCCCTTAGCCCAGTGCGGTTCAGTCTCTCTGATGTGTTTGTATCGTAAAATCAATAGCGTCATAAACACATGACTCGTCATGCCTCTGCGCATAAAGACAACGCGACCTAGCATAAGCAGACATAACCAAGGAAATCAGAAAAGCCAATAACTTACTACGCTTAAGCAAATGACGTCAGAAAAGCACATCAAAGCTGCCATTTTTTTTACTAAATTTACGAAAGCGAGTACGGTAAGTTATAGTTCTACCACACACAGGCGTAGCCAGGGGGGGCCAAAGGGGCCAAGGCCCCCCCCTGGAATTTAAATTAAATTAGAACCTATCGTTAACAAAACAAAAGCTTGAAACTTTTTGCGCCTCTGTTGTATGATTATTGACTTCGAGCAGTTTATGTTGGTGAAGGAAGGGGGGTCTGGCGTAGCTTCACATATTCTTATACTTCTAAATTTTATAAACATCGCCAAACGCCGAAGTTTTTTTGCTACGTCGCAGGCGCATGATGTTCTGTAGACAACACGTTATGGTAATTGGAATGAATAAATGTCCCGTTGAGCACTCTGTTGAAGTAGTACGACGCACTGTTGCACACTGCTGCGAAAACATCGCCTCTTCGATCAAGAAGTTTAACCTACTAATGAGAGTATTATATTTAAAATTCCGTAACTGCGCGATGCGTTACAATTAAACTTAAATTATATTCCAGCCTTTCTTTATAAAACTGTGTCAGATCAATGAAATCGCACTGTCAGGACGCTGCCCGCAACAACCGTTGAGGCTGAACGGTCATTTTCGTGTGTGAGACTAGTGAAAACTTGGTTACGTTCGGCTGTGGCCTCCGATCACCTGTAAAAATTGCGCGACGTGCGTGCTTCACTGCCAACAAGAAGTAGTAGATGAGATAAGACCAATCGAATATTAGCAACCATGGCTGGCGAAAAGCGCCGACGAATGGACTTCTGAGCGTAATTTCGTCAATTGATACAAACATTGAACTTGAATCAAAAACTTAATGAACTTAGATTTTGACTTTATCTTGTGGTGATCACCCCTTACTAACTTGGTAACCTTATCTATGTTATACGCACGGTATCTCGTCGCTTTCTAATTTTCAACAAGTAAAATAATGTAGGCCTAAGCGTTCATAAATGATGATAGATTAATGTGTCTGGCAGGAGCGTATTTAGGGGGGCCTTGCGCCATGCCTCCTCCCCTTTTGATTCTGTCTTTTAGTAAAAAAGAACAAAACTAATGGTGCCAAGTCACTGAAATATGCCAGACTCTTTTGATGGTTTCTGTAGCTTATGTCCAGGGGAGGATCCAGGGGGGTAGGATGAGGGGTAGGCAATGCATGCTCCCACCAACCATTTTCAAAAATGTTTCTAATGTATACAATTTTTCCATAATTTCGAACCTCTTCGATAGCTGTAACTTCCTGAAAGCCTTATGCCTTAAGCACGCATAATCGAAAATGTGCGAACAAAATGCATCATATTTGGCGAAGCACTCAGAACTAGGGCCAAAAATTTAAACAAAATTTGCGTGAAAGTTATTCAAAAAGCAATAAAATAGCCATTACAGCATGTGAATTTTCATGTGAACAGTTAATACTGTAGTCAACGTGTGTCAGCTTGACATCAATTTGTTATTGTTATGTTACTTGCTTTATGGCACAAAGCTTATAACCTCTTAAGTTGTTTGGGATTATTGCATACGATATCCGTTTCTATCCGTCTTACGTTCGTTGTTTCTGAATCGCAACACTTACTACCATAAACTAATAGTCTAATAATACCATGTCATAACTTGCAGTGCTTAATGTATATAGGCTTGTGATTTCTTTCTTGCTTGCAATACTTAATGTGTTAATAACTTTGCTTTATTTCTATTTGATTAAGATTACAACAAAAATTAGCCTAGTTCTGCCGCAAAAAAATACGCTTGAGAAAAAATTTGGAAATATAATGTCCCCCTCCCCTTTTTAAATTTTTCGCTACGCCACTGGTGTCTGGGTCAAGAGCATAGTGTGTGACGATTGCCCAGTAAAAACTTATCACCAACTGGCTGTTTTAGAGAAAAAGTTAAAATTTTAGCGTAATTTAGCGATCAGTTTAGGACTTAGACAGAAATTCCACAAAATTTATGATTTCATTGATATGAGGGAAATAGGCTGCATTGCTGCTATAAATATACGACGTCAGATTTGTAAGTTACAAAATTTGGCCCCCCCTCAATTTTTTCTGGCTACGCCCTTGCTACCACAGTCTCTATTGTAGAGACTGTGGATATGGTTCTACGAAAGAAAAAATATGAAAAATCAAATAAACTAACATTCAATAACTGAGGTTATTTTCAAATTATATTGAACTGAAGTAAACAGTAACTCAGGGAGAACGCGAAGTAGGCTTGCGCTCTGCGAGTCAGCAGCCACTCCGTAAATATGTAATTGCATGTTTATCAAAGACATCCACAGATTTGGATTAGGATTTAATTGGACCGGATTTTAGCAACTTCACTTGATTTTAACCGGATTAGGTACAGACAGATACAGATACGTTTATTTGTCGGACTATATATGGTAAACAACCAGTGGTGGGCAAGTTACTTTTAAAAAGGAACTAGTTACCGTACAGTTACAAGTTACTTCGCAAAAAAAGTGACTTAGTTACGGTTACAAATTTAAAAAAGTAACTAGTTACAAATTACAGTTACTTTTTTGCATGCCGCAAAACCAAAAAAAATATCAATTCTGAACATGTAGGCCCAGAGCTCCATGGTGTGTATTCAAACCAAATTCATTCATCTTTATATTGAAACCAAACGGAAGTAGGCTACGATTGTGATACGATAAATGCTACAGTAATAACAATTGATTGCCTTTCAAAAACGATAGCATTTCAAAGTGATTATGAGTTATATCACTAAGCCAACAGCACTTCAGCTTTAAAATGCTTTTTTTAATACTAAAAAGCAGAGGTGGGCATAATTTCGCTAATAACGAAGCTAACTTTTTCATTAACTAGCTAATTCGTTAAATTTCTTTTTAAAATTAACGTATTGAATTAACTTCCGTTAGTGCTTGATAACTTCCGTTAAATTTTTGTGAACGCTTATTTCCCTTATTGTTGGCTAAGTTTGACATCGATAAGCTAGCAAAATACGACCAATGAGGTCAAAAAGCGAGATAAAAACAACAAAACATATTGCTGGTGAACAGAAAAATTGCTCAAGTTCTTACGCAAGGATTGATATTGAAAAATTTTAAGCTTTTTTTTAAAAAGAAATGCCGATTTAAGTCAAAATTAACGATGTAACAAATTTAATTAACTTCCGTTAATTGGAGCTGAATTTAACGAATTAACGTAAACGGAGGTATATATCTGTGTTAACGAAGTAGGCCTAGTGGTTAACAAAGCTAACGTTTTGCATTAACTTGCCCATCTATGCGAAAAAGTCGTTCAACTGCAGCATTAGAAGCAGCGGCGTGGCGAGAAATTTCACAAGAGGGGAGGACCCACTAATTCGACATTTTTTTCAAGCGTAGTTTTATAAGGCAGAACCAACTTGAAGGTGATTGCGAAACAAAAAAGGCTCTAGGGGGGTCCGGGGCATGCTCCCCCAAAAAACTTAAAAAAAATTCACATGTTGTAATGGCTGTTTTTGTGCTTTTTGAATAATTTTCGGGCAAATTTTGTTTAAACTTTATGACCTTGACTGTGAGTGCTTGGCCAAATATGGTCCATTTTGTTTGCACATTTTCGATTATGCGTGCTTAAGCTAAGTCGTAACGCTTATTGCTATCGAAGAGGTTCGAAATTTTAAAAAATTGTAGGCCTATACTTCTCAAAAATATTTTTGAAAATGGCAGGTGAAGGGGATAGGCCTACTTACCCCTAATCGTACTCCCCCTGGATCCACCCCTGGCCATAAGCTACAGAAACTATCGAAAGAGTCTGGCACACCGGTACCATTAATTTTGGTATTACTTTTTTGACCCCCCTAAATACGCTCATGACTAGAGGGAAGAGCAGTATCGTAATGAATTAAAAGTTCCATAAGTTCTTCGTGCATAAAAGCGTTTGCATCAACAGTTTGAGAGGGCGAGGCGAAAAGGAAGTCCTCTGTACTTCATCGACATTGCTAGATCTTCGTGGCTTTGATTGTGCGAACAAACAGCCAAAAAACTGTCACATAAGTAAGTTGAGCTTGCATCACGGTCGGTGTCACTACTTGTCGAAGTATCTAGAGCAGTGTTTCTCATAGTGGGGAGTGAGCAATATCGCCCCCTTGTGGGCGAATGAGAAGCACCAGGGGGAGAGAAGCAAAAGGGGGCAAAAGGGGCGAAGGGGCGCGATTTATAGCTTATGAACCGTGTATGACCTTTTTTTGCTTTTCACCGCATTTTCCTTTGCGAATTGGGTAATTCCCATTCATCAGCAGCTCTCGCCCTGGCGAGGTTTATCAGAACACAACCTTATTAGGGCGAGGGGGCGATGATGTTATGCAGAGTACCGTAAAGGGGCAATGGCACAAAAAAGTTTGAGAACCACTGATCTAGAGCATTTTCGGTTGCCTTGTTTAGTAGCCTACATTGATCTTTTTTTTTTTCAATTCGGCCTCGGTTTTAGTGGGCTCGTCAAAGAACCAAGCTCATTATTACGAATGGAGTGACATTAAATAATTTTTTTCCATTTTTTTTAACGGAAAAGATGCCCCATAAAAGTAACTGTAACTTTTGAGGTTCTATAGTGGTATCTAGTTACAAATTCCGTTACTTTGGCGGAAATGTAACTTAGTTACAGTTACAAAAAAAGTAACTGGTTACAGTAACTAGTTACTGCCCACCACCGTAAACAAGACACATAAAATAAATAAATACAGTAAGCACACACACAAAACTGCCAAACCATATACAGCCAGACTAAGAAGCACCGATTGAAGAACCCTGAAGTTATCTAGTCAAGGTGCTTCCTGGTGAGATCTACGATGACTGAAATATCACGCTGGACAGAAGCGAAAGGCAACAAACAGATAGCAACGTGCGAAGCTTTTGCAAAACGCAAAAGAACAAAGCCAGTTACAACACGTGACTGAAGGTTGTACATGGCATCATGATCATATCAGAAAAAGAAAATCAAGGTAACTCGATAGCTGGGTCAAACGTGGATAGAAAAATTGGTCGAACATGGAATTTACGCCTTTCAAAATATTGGCAACCAATGCTAGTCATAGCTTTTGATCAATATTTTTTTTAAACCGGTTTTTGAAGGAGTAGGCCTACCAATTTGGGTCTTTCGTTGATTTATCGATTTCTTCCCATGGCTTACAGCCTCTATGACTTATTAATTCTAATCCCATGTTTTTTTTTTACCCGAGGTCTGAAATAAACAACATTTTGTGCCTGTCTGGTTTTATGTGTATGTATGTCAGTTATTTTTACAAAGGATTCTGTTAGAGACTTCGGTACCCGGTTATGGTGGAGTTGATACATAAATTTAGCTAATTCTGATTTATTCACATCTCCAGATTTCAGCAAATTCAGGTTCTTATATACCTGTAAGACCGTCATATGGCAATATTTGCTCCTAAATGTTATCGTTCGAATTAAGTTGTTGCAGTAAGACGGACTGTTAGTTCTTGAATACATTTTTTTAGCAGTGTTGCCCTATATAGGCTACTGTAATTATTCCGTATTGCATTCTTGAATAAAATTATTAAGAAAAAGTACAGCATTTGCAGCAAGTCAATAGGTAAAAAATTCTGAAATCTGTAGAACATTCCAGCATAACGCGCCAATTGAAACGACAGGTGTTGTGTGTGTGTGGACCATTTCACGTTGTCATCAATGTATATTCCTAAGTATTTAACCGTTTGTTCACATTTCAGCAAAAACGGATTTAGGTAAAGTTGAAGGTCGCACTCACACGATACATTCGGCTGCTTATTTATAAGCACGTAGCAACTTTAGGAACTGTTTAGGGAAAGTTTTTTTGTTTTTTTTGACCAAGCATCAATATTTCGTAGCTCGTTGTTCGCTCTGCGTTCCAGATCAATCATGTTTTTATCGGAAAGCGATAGATTCGTGTCATCGGCAAATAGCGTAGTGTTAAAATGTCTTGCTTGAGGTAAATCATTAACGCACATTAAAAAAGTAGGGGGCCTAGGGAAGAGCGTTGCGGCACCCCGCACTTCACTTCCAATAAGCTTGACATGTGGTTGTCAAAGTTTGTGTATTATTTTCTACCGGATAAGTAACTCCCGAAGAATTTTAAGGCAAGACCACGAACCCCACAGTATCGCTCCATTTTTTCTAACAGTGTCGCATGATCCACAGTGTCAAATGCTTTTGTTAACTCTAAAAAAATTGAACAGATGTGGAGACCAGCATCGACATTTTTCAACAACTTTTCACATATATAGCGCATATTGTATGGACAGTTGAGGAGTTTTTTCTAAAACCGTACTGGCAGCGTGATAGCAAATCAAATTTTTCAAGGAAAGAGTAAAGGCGAGTGAACATAAGTTTTTCTAAGATTTTGCTAAATTGGGATAAAAGAGAAATTGGCCTGTAGTTAGTTGCTTGATTAGAGTCCCCTTTTTTAAACACTGGGACAACTTCAGCTGCTTTTAGAGCATCTGGGAAAGATCCTTGCTCAATGCAGGAATTAAAAAGATCACAGATAATAGATGAGATTATTAAATTGCTATATTGTAAAAACTTAGTGTCAACGTCATTTTTTCGTGCTGCTTTTTCCGAGTTCAAATGGCGGATAATAATCGACGTTACCTCTTCAGGCGTCGCTGGGGAGAAGAAAAAAAGAGTTTTTGATAGACGTTGCGTCAGCAGGGGTTGAGGGTTCGACACTCGGAGGGATGGACTTAGCCAGATTTGGTCCAATATTTACTAAGTACTTATTAAGTTCCTCACAGATATTTTAAGGATCTCGAACAGTTCGTTCTTTAACGAGAAGTTCTGTAGGTGTAATTTTTTTTAAATATTTGCTAACTCATTTATTACGTCCCGTAATTTCCCTTGATTATTTTTTATCAGGGGAGGGCTTAAAATTTAGTTCTAAGCAAGTCCCCTTCAAAAGTATGCTATAAGCCATAACTAACACTTCTAAAGCAGTCTGAAGTGTTTGCAACTTAAAAACCCTTGTTCAAATCTACATTGAAATTCCTGGGTCAGCTCTAAAAATGATTCATTTCTGAATCTAAAAATCATTTCAGCATTATTAAAAGTTTATGGCGTCATATTGGTGCAGTGTACAAGCTTAAAAAAGCCACATACAGCTTATAATTAAGTTAGGACACTACAAATGGAGACATTTTTTTATTATATATAAACTGGCTGTATTAAAATGAGTAGGCTACTCGTGGACCAGAGGGTTACAGGCAAGGGTGGAAACTTAAACCGAAACCTGAAAACCCGGTTTTCAAGGAAATTTTGGAAACCCAAACTGAAACTGACACCTACTTAGCCAAAATTTTGAAAACCTAAACTGGAACCAAAATCGAAGGTTTTGAGTTTTAAAAATTGTCATCACCATACAAAATTTTCTAAGGTTTTGAGTTTTGAAAATTGTCATCACCATGCTTACCAGCACAGTTCCTTTAGCGCTGAGCGTCGAATAGAGAAGCTGTGAATACTAATTTTTGAGTCTTTGGTTTCATCAGACTCGGAATCATACTCAAGTCGACAACTTCTGACGCAATTGCTCTCCTCATTCGGCCATCTGAGCTTATCATCGTAATAAAACAAAAACGCCAAGAAGTAGAGGATTTAAATAATCCGTATTCTCCGTAAAATGACTTTCTTGGATGAAACTTAAACCGACACTGAAACCCAGAAACCGAAGCTGCGCGTAAGCAAAACTGAAGCCAAAACTGGAACCGATTTTTCAACAGCCGTGAAACCAAACCTAAACTGAAACCTGACATCTGGGTTTTAACACACCGAAACTGAAACTGACACCCTAACGCCTAGTAGCCAGGTTTCCACCCTTGGTTACAGGTTATGTTACTCGTTCTAAGACCACAAGAGTTCTGGGAAGCATACTATGGCGAAATATAGTAAACTGCTGATGCACATCGTCGACAGCATGGCGCAGTGGTTAAGAGCGTTGTTGTTGCTACGACCATGATTGCAAAGTTAATGGTTAACTCCAACCCAAGTCTCATTGTTGCGTCTTCGGATCAGATACTTCCTGATAATTGTCTCTGCTTGGGGGAATCTGACAAGCAGCGAAGTAAAGAAATAAGAAGCAAAAGTCAACTAGAAAAAAAAGGCAACTCCTAAGCGAGTCTGGATTCGTCGCACGTTTAGTGCCTCCATCGTTTTCAACCGACAGGAGGATAAGAAACCATCGTAATTCATCAGCATCACTTACCACTAACACACGGACTTGCATAGTACGATATTTTGCTAGTTTGGGGTTTCTTTCCATTTTTTGTGGTGTTGAGGCCGCCCATTTTCGTTTCTTGTTTTTGTTTGGTGTTTTTTTCGGTCGTTAAATAAACTACTAGAATACATCTCATTTAACTTTTTCTAATCATTACTCACTTTACCCCAATGGGATAATGAGAGTTGATTCCAACTATACATGTGCGTTATGACAATTTACTCCACGGCAACCCAATAAATTTGCTAGATTTTACTCGACCTACTTTCAGCTAGCCTACATCAGCAATGATAAATTTGGCCAATGCAATTCTCTGCCTGGGGAAGTTCTTATGGAAGTTCAGGCATTCATTCAACTGCACCTCCAGAGTTGTTCCAATCTTGCAAGCTACTCTTCTCCAAATGGTAGATAGCTTTGTGAAATAAAGAGGGCGTTATCATTATCATCCAGTTTCAATCTAGTGTGTTTTGGCCCTGGTTGAGGGTGGGTGGATGCAACTGATCATTCCCTCAACGATCACTCTCACTCTCTCTTTCCATCTTGTGCGATTTGCAGCCTCGTCCACCTCCAACCCAATTTTATTTACACTCTCTTCAACTTGTCTCCTCCATTTCTGCTTCGGTCTTTCTCGATTTCGTTGCCCATTCACTTCAAGCATCAATGCCTTCTTCAGAACGTTATCATCATCCCTCCTAACCACATGTTCATACCACAATACTCCATTCACCTTTGCCATTTTATGAAATGCAGTGGTTCCCAACCTAGGAATAAATTACCCCCAAGGGGTAATATGTGATTCTTCGGTGGGTAATGTAACAGCATTGTCAAAAATATATGCCTGAAGGCACTTTTTTTTAGCTCTTCACCGATATTTTCACAAAAACACGATATCTGCAGACAGGAGCATATTATTTAGGGGGGACCATTGTGCCATGCCCCCTCCTTTTGACTCTGCCTTTTAGTAAAAAAAAAAACTAATGGTGCCAAGTGACTGAAATATGCCAGACTCTTTTGATGGTTTCCGTAGCTTGTGGCTAGGGCAGATCCAGGGGGGTAGGATGGGGGGGTATGCATCCTCCCACCAGCCAATTTCAAAAATATTTTAGATGCATACAATTTTTCTTTGATCTCGAACCTCTTCGATAGCGATAAGCCTAACGCCTAAAGCGCGCATAACCGAAAACGTGCGAACAAAATACATCATATTTGGCGAAGCACTCAAAATTAGGGTCAAAAAATTTAAGCAAAATTTGCCTCAAAATTATTCAAAAAGCACTAAAATAGCCATTGTGGCGTGTAAATTTTCTAACATTTTCCGGGGGAACATGCCCCCGGACCCCCCTACAGCTTTTCTTGTTCCTCCAACAGTTTCAAATTTGTTCTTCCGAAAAAAATACCCCTGAAACAATGTGAAAATTATGCCTCCCTCCCCTTTTAAAATTTCTCGCTACGCCACTGCATGCAGACGCGTGGATCTTGTTTTTGTACTTGACCGATTGACATAACTGAGGTCAGTAATAGATTGTTGTGGGTAATTAAGGATCAGTCACATCAAAAGTGGGTAATGAAGAAGAAAAGGTTGGGAACCACTAATCTAATGTTTCCTCCAAACCCAGCATTTCCATTAACTCCTTATTATTCTTTCTATCCGCTAATTTCACTCTACACATTGATCTCACCATGGCTCTTTCTGTTCTTCTTGAGATTGCCATTTCGATTTCTCTCAAACAGGATCTAGGCTACATATTATTTGGAAATGATGAAGGTATTCATCACTCATGAGCTCGACTCTTCGGATCCTATTTTGGATTTGGCACCGATAAGCAACTTGGATAGTGAAAGAGATGTTGGCACTATCAAGTACAAGTTAAGATCCCTGGAGCAAAGCAGTTGGCCATGCAGCAGCAAGTCTAATGTGAAAGCTTAAGTGCAGTACTTGATTTGGTAGCACTTCAATCAAAAGAAGGATTTAGAAAACATTACAAATTTCTGAAATCGTTTTGAAAATTGTTAAAGTATGGAATGATACGCAGATAGGTCTCTTGAAACAGGGGCTTTCGTCCAAAGTTAAAATCGATGATCAACGTACTTATAGTTTCTTAAAAACTTCGGATAATCATTTTCCGAGCAGAAGATGTAACTTGCATCGTTTTATTTCTTAGCAATGATGTGACAGCTTACACCACAAGAAAAGTCATGTACGTAGGCCTACCACCAAGTTCGCTTTGCTCAAGGCACTTGTTTCTCTCTTCCAAAATCTAGTGAAGTTTTTTGTTTGATTTAAAAGTACCATCGCTTAGAAACAGCTGCTGCGTATGCCAAGAACTTGAAAACGTACTGAACAGCTGTAGCAAAGTGCAAAGAAATCCACTGCAACATGGCAGACTTTGATAAAGGTGCATGTTGATGAATTAGGCTTAGCATATAATGATGAGGGTTGGTTCTGCACTTCCATTACCTTATATGTGCAAAATCAGTAGAAAGCATCAAACTACTAGAGCAATTCAAAGAAAAAAAAAAGAGAAATTTGGCACTGATACATTTAGAATTAAAGTGAACAGTAACTGACCAGCGTACTAATTGCTATTGTAATCGTATACCACCATGCTTACAAACTAATCAAGCTATATCTAATGAAATAAGTTTGTTCAATAGCCTACAATGTTATTTTCATGTTTTATTTGAACAAGGGTTATTAAGGTAGGCCTATAGAGCAAAATTTTTTGTATTTTTGTGATGGTAGCCCACAGACTTCTAGCATAATTTAAATAGGGACTCACTGGCGTTTGAAAAAAAAAGTTGCAATTAAGGTGGGGCACCCATGCAAAATCACAAAATTTAAAAAAAATTGAAATTTTGTTTTAGGGGATTTTTTTGAAGTTTATTCCTTCAGAAATAACTTTCAGGTGAGTTTAAGTCAGGGAGTCGAACCGTTTGATTTTTCCGGTTCAGGTTTGGTTTGGGTTCAACAGCAATTTGAAATTTCGGTTCAGTTCCGGCTAAGGTTCTCATAAATTGAAACCGTTCGATTTGGGTTCGCTCCTACAAAAAATATTTCAAAACCGGTTTATAAAGTTCCGGTTCTGGTTCACAGTAAAAAATGGTATAGATTTAGTAACACTAGCTAAAAAATGAAACGTACAACGCAATTTTTCTTTACATTGACTGGCCAATATAATGCATTAACTTTAACTCGCAGTAAGGCCAGTAGGGATGTGCCGAGTCGAGTCCGGGTACTCGGCCGAGTATTTATTAAGACATTACTCGGCCGAGTCCGAATAGGCTATTAATTGATACTCGACCGAGCATTAAAGTATTATCATTTTGACTTTTTTTTTGTTCTGCACCCGATTTTGAGTCGAAATTAGTACTTTTACGGACGTGATGACCTTTTTTCTGCTCTTCACCTGATTTTGAGTTCATATCTTGACGTCGCAGAATAGATACTCGGCCGAGTAATGTCGTGAATACTCGTTACTTCGCGAGTCCGAGTAATTTTCCTTGCGGCACCTCCCTAAAAGCCAATTAACGGTAAAAGACTCTTTCACCATGCATAGATTACTTACATAAATGACTATCATTTTGAATTCAAACCAGCTTTAAAGTGACACGGAGCGAACCGCTTCTTTCATTCGGTTCGGGTTCGGTTAAGGTTCTCAAGTACTCACATTATTCGGTTCAGTTCCGGTTCGCTCTTTGCGATTTTGAAAAATACGGTTCGGGTTCGGTTAAGGTTCGACAAAAATAGCTTAAAACCGGTTTATAAAACTCCGGTTCAGGTTCGGTTCGACTCCCTGATTTAAGTTGAAATTCAGCTTTTTTGGTGGAATAAAGCTAGGTTGATGCAGAGTGCCTCCTTAGCAACGCCCATAGCAACGGAATTAACACTGAGTAATTTATTGTTCAGTTAGGTCTAGTTAAAGTAAACTTTACCAACATTTCTTGTAGGATTTCTCTGAAGTCTTTGCCTGATTTTGGAAGGCTTTTTGCAGAGTTTTTATCCTTAAATTATCTTTATTCACTGGCTAGCTATACCACAAACAATTGTGAGTGGGAAATCAAAAAAAACAAAAAAGACCAAGCAAAAACCGAGTAAAAGGTTGTAAAAACACAAAAATGAACTGACAGTGCCCCATCTCAAACTACACCTGCTAGTACTATTGAACTTCCAGAGATAAAAGCACCCCTCTTTTTGTCTAAAATTTTATTCAAGTCGCATAGCACAGTCTCGGCGAAAAAGCTCTGCTGGGGCTGAACAAAGAAAAAAAAACTCTCAGAGCCATCAAAAAAAGGGTTTCAAGATGAAAAACAAACTGAGGAAGGAACCACATATGCAAAAGGAGAATTTTAGAGTCAGTAAATTATGTTTTAGTACACTTTAATGCATGTTAGTCTGTGTCTGCACGGCAGAGATGTTTAGGAGTCGGAGCTGGAGCCGGAGTCAAGCAAATTTTTCCGGAGCCGGATTGGACTCGGAGTTAAGTTTAACGTCAAAACTGTAGTAGGAGTTGAAGCCGGAATAACCATTTCTTTAAGTTATTGTTGTAATCAGGGTTGTAAGTCCCTACTAAAAAAGTAGCGACTAGCGCATTAGTCGCTATTGGGCAAAAAAGAAGCGACTTAGCAGTTGTCGCTAGTCACACGAAAAAGTAGCGACTAGCGAGTGACAGTCGCTACTCGCTATTTTTGAAATTAAATAACAGCTGATGAAAGCGGCAACATCGATAAACGAATTTGATTTTTTTCCTCTCAGTGCTTTCCTATACAACCATTCGAAGAGCTATCTGCAACAAGACCTAAACTAAATAAGGATGTTGCACTTCTGAAAAAAGAATTATGTACAAGAGAAAGTTAGAACAGCGGAGATAACACAGATCGTCACGTCTTGACACATTATTCTCTATGAAGAGAGTTAAGTTGTAAAACCAATAAATGTAAAAGTGGAGGACTGAGAGATAAATTGCAGAAAGAACTTAATTGTGTGATTATAAGTTAAAAATAGCACAAAATAATCATGGGCACAAAATAATCATACATGGGCTATATCTACCATGATCTACACATAGCAATCGAAGGCGAGCATTGTCAAGTTTTCAAAGTTTTTATCGGTTAAAAGAGTTCTTTGTGGTGACATTACCCTTTTACCAAGGGAGAACAATCGTTCCACTGGTGCGGAGGTCGGCAAACTGGTATTAAAATCAATGAAAGGCTTTTCAAGCCAATTAGGAACGGGTCCGTCATCTGGTTGTTCTTTCGCCCATGCAATCCATTTGTCATTGATGCCAAGAGTTTCCCTTTGAGCCGTAGATACTGCCTTAGAGTGCATTCGGGAAAAGAATACTTTTTTTCGAGGAGGTTCTGGCTGAGATGGAGCGGTAGTGGCGTCTTGAACGATATCTGGTTGCATTGACTGGGTGGAATAGTTGTTCAGAGATTTCCGAACTAAGCTCGTCACCGTCTCCACGTCTTCAGGAGGCACCCAATGGATCCTAAAGCTTGGATGAACAGCGGCTGCTACTATGCAGTCTTCTGAAGCGATGTCATTAGCAAATCGTCTTCGCAAAGAAGCACTCAGGTCCGACAAAAGTCCTGATGTATACGCTCGGTTTTCATCTTCCAGTAGATGGGTCCAGCTCTCCAAAGTTTCGTATAAAGTTGGCAGCAAATACCCAAGCGACACCTTATCTCCTTGAAGGATATCCAAACCACTGGCAAGAGGTTCCATCACCTCCAAAATCTCTTTGAGAAAGGTTGCTTCATCCGATGAAATAGGAGACAAACCTAAGTCAATCAATAGTGAATTCACAGTTGCAGGCTTTGTATCATAAAAGGATTTGACTCGTTTCAAGGCATCAAAGAGAGAATTCCATCTGGTAGCGTTGTGAACCACAAATAAGCCACCGAGTTCAGCTTTAATTTTGTCAGAAAATACGGTCGAACGGTTTTGTTTGTTAAATAAGTCGGTTAGCTTTCCCATCAATTTTCTAAACACTCTTTTGCAAGTCGAATTGGTAAGGGCATTTTCTGCATCTTTGCTGGCAACCAAGCTCAATCTATGAGCCGCACAACGGAAATGTCGAGGTAGGCTGTAAGGAGAAGACAAATGTAGAATGTCGTCATCACTCAAAATATCATCCAACGAAGTAGGACTCATTGCGCTGTCACCGAGTTCAGCTTGATTTGGAGTAGCATCATCTCGATGCGTGCTGAAGTCTGTAAATGCTTTAATGAAGTTTGATCCGGAATCTGTTACGCAATTAAAAACTTTTTCGTCGTTGTGAATACCATAGTCCTCCAGAACGGTGTGTATCAAATTGGCTAGTACGTCATATGTACATCGTCCGAGGACTCGCTTAATGGCAACGCAGGCATGTTTCATTTCCAAAGATTCGTTATACCAATGCGCTGTAAAGCCAACAAATCCTTTTCTATGCGACGTCCAATGGTCAATGGTCAAGCACACCTAAAAAGAACAAAGTTACGCTTATTAGCGTTAACAGTCCAGCTTACATTACCGTGGGCGTGGACAGCCTAGAGATGTAAATGAAAAAAATGTTTTTTTTTTGAACGAAGGTGCTTTTCGGATAGCTTTATAAGGTTCACTGATTTTACAAAATTTAAACGTGAAGTTCCATAAATCAAAAAAATTCAAAATTCTTGTGTATTGTGTTTTTCGTTGGTTTATTTGGAACATACAACCTGGGTAGGTGCCTGACATTAAGAAAAAGTCGATTAATGCGCAAATAAAAGAAAATTAGATTTCACTCTATGCAGAAGTTACCATGGCATAGATAGAATGTACAACTTATTTGCAGCTTACACCACGGATGC
This sequence comes from Trididemnum miniatum, assembly GCA_964006365.1. NCBI lineage: Eukaryota > Metazoa > Chordata > Ascidiacea > Aplousobranchia > Didemnidae > Trididemnum > Trididemnum miniatum. Next base: position 15,236,690 of record OZ023239.1, read on the forward strand.
ACCGCAAATACATACAAGCCAATACAAGTTAACAAGAAAGTAAACGCACTAAAAATACACGACAAGGCCCTGTTTCGAGCTTATTGCTCTCATCAGGTGTGTGTACTATTGCTGACTAAAAGACAAAACCCACAAAAACTAGAACGTACTGGTAGTATTAACAATCTGCGGTATTTCCTATACCGTAATGCTAATGGCACCACCAAGTTAAATGATATCCGGACTCAAAATATTCCCGCCATTTGAAATACAGCCAAAGACCAAAGTAGCCTAAATCAATTTTTGAATTTTTTTTTTTTTTTTTGTTTTGATTCTGTCATAAGTTTTTATTTGCACGTGTAATAGTCCTTGATTGCTTTTTTATATATTGTTCTCAAGATAGTGACGTATAGCTTTCAAAATAAACTGCTTTCAGATATTTTTGAAATTAATAAAGAGTATGTTTTGTTACCTTACCTTGCTAGCTTTAGTAAAGCTCTGCACGAGTTTCTGCTTCAGCAATGTCGTTATCCTTCGACATCGCAAAGCATAAGCATGATGAGTTTTAATGCGATATCCTGGAGCCAACTTTGTAACGAATTCTTTAAAGCCAGAAGATTCGACATGATTAAAAGGTAACGCGCATCGAGATAGATAGACGGAGATTAGATCGTCGAATCCAGATTGTGTCATCTTTTTTTCAAACATTGATGGAAGAGTAGTTTGATGCGATGATGTTGCTTCATCAGGAGTTGCTAATGTTTTTGATGGGGAAGTCGCAGAAGCAGCGTTATTTGAAACGTTCTTACGCTGATCATTAGCTGCACATACGGCATCAAATCTCTTCACTGCATGTACGTGCTTACTTTTAATATGGCTTTTTAAATTGTATCGTGATCTGTAAGACGATGCTACGAGCTTAACTCCAGCGCATTTTTTGCATTTGAAATTCCAGGAGCCAATTACCGCTCCAGGACTGTGTAACTCATAAAACTCCGTCGGAATGTAAAATGTAGGATCTTTTTTCTCTGTTCTGTCGGTGCTCACGGTACTCGCCATCATTGGCAATAAAAATAGCTTTATAACTTGAACTTGCAATAAACGCTATTAACTAAATTTATCTGGTCATACTATGCATCTAAAAAAAAACAAAAGTTACTCTTTTTCTTAGTTGGTTTTTTATTAGATTGACTCTACTGAGGCTTAAACCTGCAGAAACAAGGTAAAGCGACTATCTACAGACTGCAGAATACCCTAAAGCCGCTACTACCATTGACTAATAAGTTTAGCCTACAAAATCATGCAGCTATCCTAAAAACTTCACTTTCACTCTCAGTCTCAGCTTACCGATTCTTCGTTATGTTAGTGATTAGTGTCTACCGGTACATTACAACACCACTCCACTACAAACTGCATTCACATTGAGTTTTATTTTTTCAATAATACCAACCCAAGCAACACTGCTTTCTTCACACGCTGTGCTGCAACGGTTCTTTCAAAAATACATGAAATACATTCTTCACGAATTTGAGCAGAAAACTATGACATCACAATGGACGTCAACGTAACGTTGCTGTCCGTGAGGAATACTTTTTAAACTAAACTGTGATGTCACACTACGGTCACACCATATTCATCACACTTGCCGCGTCAATCCGCAAAATGAAAATGGAAATAAACTTCTGCAGAAATGAACACGATGTAAGAAAATGAAGTAGATAAAACCAATAGCGACTAGCGTTTTAGCGACTATCCTAAAAATAATAGCGACTACGCGTAGTCGCTATTGATTCAAAAAAGAAGCGACTATACCATAGTCGCTATTAAAAAAGTAGCGACTAGCACTAGCGACTAGCACATACACTAGCGACCCTCCAAGCCTGGTTGTAATGTACACTGAACATTGTCAAAAGTTATGCTCGCTGTGAAGCATTGGTTCGCGCACAGTCTCTAAACACCAGTAATCTCATTTGCATGAAATTTAACATAGGCCTAAAGTTTGGATAACATTGTGATTGCAAAGTTTGCAAAAATTCTTCGAGTAACAGGAGTGAAAACAGGAGTTGGAGTTTTGATTTTTGACGTAAACCGGAGCAGGATTGGAGTAGGATTCTGTAATTTTGGAGCAGGATTGGAGTCGGAGTCTCAAAAAAGCGACTCCGGACATCTCTGCTGCACGATTATCATTGATTTTCTCGGAATACAAAAATTTACCTTTTTTTGATTTTTAAACATAAATAATTCAGCTATATGTGAATCAATCTCTCTCAAAATTTCAATATTAGTCAATCATACAATTAGGCAGAGCTTCTGCCTAATTTTTTTTCAAAATTGGATTGGTTAAAATCTGGTGACCATATTTGTTGAGTTTGCGGAATAAATATATAAAAAAAAATACAAAAAATAGCATAACTTTTTTTGCAGTTGAAGTATTGAAATTTCCTGCCATGGATCTCTGGTTGGGGTCCTTAAAACTGTTGATTAAAGTTTCACTGAAATTGAGTGTAAGAATGGGGAAATATTTCTGTTTGAAAATGTAATGCGACTCACCACTAGGTGACAGTTTTGTGACAATGTGTTTGTTTTTGAAAATTTTTTTGGATTTTTGTTGATGTGTTGTCAACTGAATCATTTTGCTAACTAGTAATCTTTGGTAAAACGCCAAATAAAATTTTTTTAATTTGCATGGGTGTCCTACCTTAAACCCCCTCTGTTTTTATTCATTTCTGTAGTTTCTTTGTTATAAATTTCTTTGGCAGATTTTATCGCTCTATTAAGGATATTACGATACCTTTTATATTCAGTTAGCGCTTGTTCGTCAGGATTTTAAAGTTTTTTGCCTTTTGGATTTGGACTTAAATCAATCGCAATAAAGTGCATAAAACTAGCTAAAATTGTAAAGGAATAACCGAATTCAACATAATTATTATCATTGGTAATTTCTCGATTTTGGATTATTTAGGATTTGAACTTTGTGCTTACAAAATTTAGGATTAGAATTTAAGCTTACGGATTTGGATCGGATTAGGATTTTGAAAAGTAAAATCTGGACATCTCTGATATTTATCCTCCCATCTCGAGAAAGTGATCAATGCGCAATAAGAGCTCGTTTAGGAGTTGCCAGTCATCTGTCTACCTCACCAAGATGAGGGAATCCCGATAAGTGCCTTTCCCAACGGCACAACAAGGTGCACTAGTAAACTTGCCGGCTTGTTCTTCGCACTTACCCTATCCACATGTCCAATTTATGTGGGCTTGATGTCTTTTTTTTTTTTTTTTTTTGATGTCATAATCATTTTTTTCAATTACGACACCCAAAATTTAGTTGTGACGCAGAAAATCCACAGGAACAAGCCCACATAAACTGGACATGTGGACAGGGTATCTGTCCCTTTAATGCGACTGTGGTGCTTGAGCAACTAGTCTCGCCTTGAATCCCTCTCGTTCTGCCAATTATCTATTTCTGCACTCCAATTCTTCAATATTCAACTCCGCGACACTCCGTCTTGTCATCGCCATGGAGACATCATTCTAGCCTGCAAAACGATATTTCAGCTTACGTGGAAGAAATGACGTCACGTCGACTGGATTAAACCGGTTTGGACTGGTTGGAACAATGCTCTTGCAACTTAATACTTAAACGTGTCCAGACAAACAAAGATGCAGCAGACAGCAAGAACATGGACGTTTGGCCGATATGAACTGAACTGCTTAGACTAAAAGTTATGATAAATTGATCGAGGTTTTTCCTTAAGGCAGAGGCTAAGGTTACGTGACCGTAACATTTGTCTCTTTGGTTTATTTTATTATCCCTTCACGCTTCCCTGATTGTACGAGAGCGTGACGAAGTAATAAAATAAACTAAAGAGGCAAATGTTACGGTCACGTAACTTTAGCCACTTCCTTTCCTTAATGTTTCGTTAGCCTAGTTGTGTATGAGGGAAAGGCGAGATTAGCTCTGAGACCGACTCGTTTAACGTGCGTGTGTTAAACTAGCCTAGTTAGTGCAGTGTTATTTATGGGGGATGTGTTGGACTTAAAAAACCGTTGCTTTATGGATAGCTTAGCAGTTGCGAAGTTTAGCCTAGTGCGCCGATACTTTTGATTTTAACTTCGGGGGATTATTTCGTGAAAATTACTTTTTTTTTGGGGTGAAGGTTATTTTTTAACGACGTCAGGATAATCGGGGTTCTGTTTTTGTTTGCAACTGTTTTTGCATTAACTACTATTCTATTTGAATAAGGTATCTTGCCTACTTGACTTGAACGAGAATTAATCTGATTAAAATGGTGTTCTTAATGATATCTTGACTGTTTAATTGGAAGGCTATAAATCCATCCGCGTGCTATTGGTTGGATGGTGGACACGCCGAGCCCAAGAGAACGATTGTGTACGTTTGCCGCTGGGCTCTCTTCCCAAGGGACGGCCACAGTTGACGTCATAGTGGAAGCGGCCGCTACACGACCATCTGTTATGTATGTCCACAAAAATGCTACAATGCGATAGAAAAGTAGGATCCCCGGCCATCTGCCGCCATAAACTTCAAAAATACGGTTTAGTCTACAAATTAAAATGCAGTTGCGGAAGCACATACATTGGCCAAACCAAAAGAAACCTCCCAACAAGACTAAAAGAACACAACCCTAGCTGCCTACTCAACAAGAAACTGATGTTACAAAGCACTTGACGGAAAACGAAAACCATCGCATAAATTTTAATGACGTAGATATTTTGACTCAATCCAATCACTGGCGAAAACTTCTAATCAAAGAAACCCTGTTAATTCAAAGCAATTGCCCGAACTTTAACGTCGACCAATCTTTCACGCATTTATATATGTTTAATACTTGTCTGTATGTAACAATCAGTTTGACGTAAATTATGTTATTTGTGATCCTACCATGTGTTTTTTAATGTAAAAATAGCTATTGCGCAATTTATTTCAATGCTATGTTGTAATTTGCTTTTCTGCTCATTTTACTTTTGACAATGGAATAAGTAGTATCTCGAAACGTCGAGGAAATAAAAAATGCACTCGTTTATTCTGACTGCATGTTTTTTACTCAGAATAGTAAGAAGTTCCAAGCATTACGCTCCGAAGAATTGAAAAACTTCACACAATCATTTGAAACAAGTTCAACGAAAAATGACCACAAATCTTATCCAAAGCAACAATTAGGCAAGTCAAAAATGAATCATAATCACAAATATTGCAACAAATCACACATACAAAGTACGATCAACGCATAATTAATGACTATGTCTCCTAAACATCCTAATCACCTCTTGTAGCAGAAATACAGTTTCGCCAAATCGATCAAACAGTCCTCGTCTTTCACGGGACATAAGTAAATTGAGTGTTGGGTTTACAATAGTCACTTTACTACGTCCTCATAATAATAAAAAAAAAGATAAGGCAACAAGGTGTACTGCACAGCAAGCCAAACATAAATCACTGAAGTTCAAGGTATGTGCGAAGCGAAATGTGATGCTCTTAGCTAAAAAAACAATTCATAGTTCAACACGACCATCATTTCAATACACCAAGCAATTGTGAGCTAATCGAGGACCTTTGGGTGGAAAAGTTTCTGATGTCGAAGTCTAGCCTACTAGTAATGAACAATTCTAATCATTAGGGTTGGACAGAATTTTTAAATAACACAGCAAAACAAAGCCCGACCTAATATTTTTTTGTGTAAAAGTTCCTAAATTATTAGCCAACTCGTAGACAACGAAAATAATTATTGCAGTGACTCTTCTGCAATTGGTATTACGCCGAAGCGTATAATGAGTCATGGGGCCCGTTCTCCGAGGATCGGCGCCTATTAATGAGCTATGTTAACTTTGGCTAAACAAAAAATAAATAAAATTAATCATACTGGAGGCACAATGGCACGTACAGACAAATTGTTGTCGATAAAGTTGTAAAGACGCTATGGCTGAGCACTGCAAGTAGGCTAAGGAGCAACATATATAGAAAATTACATCGATGGCACAGATCAAAGCCAAATGGATTAATATCAGCACCAATAATGACTTCAAACAAATAGCTTTGCGTGTCTAAGAGTACTGCTAATATGAGGGTAAGTAAGCAGTAGCACTGGGCAGGTGGAAAAAACATTTTGCGAAAAAAACATAAAATTTCCAGATATTGCACTGATTAAAAAAATAACTGAATCACAATGCGGACAACAATGTCCATACAAGCTGCAAGTGCTAATCGCAAAATTTGGCAAATCAAAAAACAAAACCGATTAATCAAACAGGAAGCAATATAGAAAACACTAATTGTAATTTTCAAGCACGGAATTTTCCTTCCTTAATAAGTTGTGCCCAAACTTTGCCAGTTGGAAACTCAAAATCTTCTAATGACTCCACTTTCATAACAGAGGAATAGCCAGGCTCCTGCAAAAGATAATCAAATTGAAAGGAAGGCAGCGCAGTTCAGTTAATAAGAACTTTACGTAACAAGTAGAAAATCAAGAACCAAATCAACGACATATCTTTACCTTTGGAGGCATGTACGAGTTGTTACTGATGAGGACAGGTTGTTCAAAATGTTCATGTAAGTGATCCACGTATTCGCACATGCTGAAACGCAAAGAAAGTCACAAAGGCGTCGGATTCAATGCAGTTACACCTGCTTACCGTCCTTCTCTACTACCCGACACAGAAAGATAGTCAAACATAATAATATGCTGCACTAGTTCACATAATCCAACTCCGCCGGCGTGAGGACAAACGGGAACTGCATATAAAATATCACGTTTTTGCATTATTAAAGCAAATGATCATATTTTCCATGTACTTTACCAAACTGTTAATGTGGTGAATGGTACCAGAAAGTGATAGGCGGTACAGAACTTATGAATATTTTTAAACTTAAAAATATTAAGAAAAATCACAAAGTTCAAAGCTACACAAAACAGTTATGACAGGAGTGTATCTTGAAGCCTAATGCGAAAACAGCTTTCTTCAAAGCTATTCTTGAAAAGAGAAGTGTAGCACAAAACAATCAACAAGCAAAACGTTACTAAACCCAAGCTGCAGCAGTGTACGGTGGTTAGGGAAAAAGACGATTATTTCAAACGCCCATATCAACGCAGCCCCATTTTTACACATGATTAACTGTACAATGCACTTAAATTTACTTTGATTTACTTTAAAACACAAAGTTGATTTACTTTGAAAAAGCTCCACCAATAAATGAAACAAAAAAATTTAAACTTTTTCGATAATGAAAACAGTAAGGAAAAAAAAAAAGGAATGAGGTTTAATAAGCACTAAGCAGTTAAGCTACTATCACCCTAGCTACTCTACTGTTGCTGAGCTACTCACTGTTAAATTTTTCCGCCATTAATAAAATAGCTAGATTTTCGTTCACTGAACCAACGCGGCAAGAATCAATTTGAAGAAAACTAAGCGCATTAGCTTGAAGAAGTTGCTTGAAAATAACGCGATTTTGACACTGTTCGCCAGTAGCCACTCCTATTCCATATGGCTCGAGGGCCTGGAAAAATAAAGGCTTTAACATAATTTTAAATCATATGAAAATCTTCTTGGAAGCAAAGGGATATGCTAAACCAGTGAAAGATCTACAGTTTTCTCAATCATCTACACTAATCAAAAAATCATCAAATCTTTTAACAAAATTCTCGTTCGCAAAGCTAAAGTTGTAGCTTATTTGTCATTTTACAATAACATCTTTCGACAAAAAGCAAGTACATTTTCTTGCAAACGTTTGGGCACATTAAAAAAAAACTCTAGAAAAAAAATCGATGAATGCTGGGTACCTTAGCAATTGCTGCGTGGCCTAACACATCATCCGGACTTGTTGGCTCTTCAATCCAAAGAGGTTTGAATTCTACCAGTTCCTTCATCCAAGAAATAGCCTCATCTACATCCCACTTTTGGTTTGCATCCATCATCTAAAAGATTTTAGCTTTGGGTTAGGTTTTGGTTTCTTACATTACCACGTAGTTGCCGGAGATTTAAAACGTGTATTTCAGAAATTTGATGTTGAATTTTTCTTCAACGAAACCGAATGAAAAATTGCATAACTGAGAACACTCATTCCACCGTATAAAGCATATGCCAATTAATTACTCAACATAACTGCTATAGAAAATAAATCATCCAATATTAAGCCGACTATCTTCCTAAATTTGCTTTTTACTACTTATGCCTTGTAGGCGCTGGATTGATGGAGAGTGGTTCTACCAATACGAAAATCGGGGTTCCAGCACCAGTTGAGTAGGAAATCGCAAGTTGGTGGTTTAAATTTGACATTTAAGCTAGGGCTAAGATTCGGCTTAGTTTTCAACCTCACCAACGCTTACAGTGCCTAGGGCTTATAGGACATAGTCCGTAGTACCCGTTGTAAATTGATAAATTTCTATACCCAAAATTCACACTGACAGGGCAAGTAAGGCATTACCAACATAACACCAGCTTACTAATTGCTTATCATATCCAATGCAATCTCGGATTAGTTTGCAGCGTCGTTTATCATCTTCCAAGTTCGTGCCTACTTTCATTTTAAACCTAAAGAAAGAAATGCATCAATATTAAAAATACTGTAGCATTTTTTTCGCTTCAAAACTGTAGTATTTTTTTTTGCGGGAAAAAAATACTGCAGTATTTTTTACAAAAAACAAATACTGTAGTATTTTTTCACGCACGAAATCTGGTCTCCTCCTTTAGCCTGGGTGTCAACTGGTGCACAAAGCGCCTTTTTTAAAAATTCGATAAATCCCAAAAGAAAGCACTACCAGTCCTATCCATTTTGAGAGACCACCGACCTCCTTGCAGAAAATTAACGTAAAGGCTCTTTGCAGATACAATGAAATATGTTCAGTACATCCAGGTGCAAAACTTTGACTATACAACGTTTCGATCGCAAACACGACATATTATTTTATATACCTGGTCCAACCGTCGTTTAGAGCAGTCTTGCATTTCTGAAAGCAAAAGTTACTTAGGTCAATTGAAGTCGCAAAAAAAAAACAATCTAAATTTTATGATATTCATTACCTGATAAAAAAAAAAAAAATTAGCAACTTTGCACTACAACAACATTCTTCAGTATCACATCAAAAACAACTTGTGCCTTCACAATAGTAGAAAAAGTTACTGGCAAGACTGACAAACAGACATTCGGAAAAAAGGACAAAAAACAGATTGCAGTAGCGCTATACAACTGATCTTTCACGCAGGTACCTCTCTAAGCGTATCGTCCGAGTAGCCCAACCATGCAGTAGAAGTCGTGTAGGCAGGATATCCCTCCTTAAGTAACAGTGCCTCTACAACATAAACATAGATTTATATTTAAAGACGGTAATAGCGGGAGAAAAATACTTACAACCTCTTTCTGATTGACTTGATTTTTTCTTCTTTAAAATAGATAAAGCTTCGTCTTTTGTCAAAACGTCAGTTCTAAAAAAAGATAGAACTCATGAACAACATTGCTGCTACATGTGAACATTTCAAAGCTCACATGTAACTGAAATCAATCAAACGGACGATTTCTTCTGGAGTCATATCTGCAAGAAGTTTCCAAACAGGCTGCAAAAAAAATTCGAAAAATGTTTAACATACTCAACTGTGAAGGGCAGCTCAATAACACATACAACCAAAAAAATTGTATCAAGCGCTAGTTCCAAAGTTTATTTTTCCCTTAGAACAATAAACTTAGATTGATGAGGAGGAAAATCTTACCTTCAAGCTTTTACAGATTTTAACAAAATAATAACCCATAAGCCTTGAACGAAATCAGCCCAAGATCTACACTAATTTTTTGTATTTGGTGAATTCTTTTCTCACTTGAGCGTAGAAGTTTAACCGCATTTGAATACAATTTACCACACATGCATCTCTGCTACTTAAGCTAATTTGTTGGCATCAGTGTTTTGCCATCAACGGCAGTCAATTGGGTTTTGAAAAAGCATCGGATTCGGCCGTTTTCAGTTTTGAAGCGATTTCATGCTATATTAATGCAAAAAATAATGCGAATTAAATTAATGACTACTTGACTGTACTCTAGTATTCCAAGAGACCTTAGTATGACTCGACCAAGATTTTAATTCAAGTCTAGTAATAACAAAGGGTGCGCTTTTACTTTTTGCACATCAAATAGATAATAAGCTTACTTTCTTTTCTATCTTTCCCCATATATCCCACAAGGCGTTGAATATACCAGCGGCAGCCATGTGAACGACACCTTTTTCTGGTCCAAGCTAAAAGAAGAGAACATTAAGCGCACTAGAAAACCACCATTGATATACTGCGGAACTAAGCAAAGTTTGCTTGTTACACCGGGGCCGAACAGAAAACTTTATGATAGCAATCATGAAGCCACGTTACTTCTTTTCAACAAATTAATTAAAATTTCTAAAATTGCAGTTATTTGAGATGATCCCAGGTGAGATTAACTTTATTAACTTACAGACTAATTTGATTGTGATCATTAGGGCAAGTTTTCGTTGCACTAAAAAAGTATAAAAGTTGCGTTTATTTTTAACAAAAGTTGCAATTATTTTTAACGAAAGTTGTAAAGTTGCATGAAAGAATATAACGAGCGGCGAAATCAGTTGACAAAGTTTGTGTCTATCATTGACATGAACATGATTTATTTACATACACTGCTAAATATTTCCAAACATCGTCCTGAGCAAAATGACGGTCTTTGGCTAATAACTGCTTTGCCCAGCATGCAGAAGCTCATAATTACAGAATACAGCGAGTCTATTGTTACAGAACAAATGACGCTGGAAGAACTCATTCATTGCGCATTCTGAGACAATTACCGCTTGCATTAAAACAAAGTAGACGCAACCCACACTTACCTATACCTGGGAAATTATTAGTAAAATTACACATGGCTGTTCTGTGGTAACTGTTTATACTTTTTTGTGAGATTTTTTTTAATATTTCGTAAAAGTTGCAACAAAAAATTGCCTTTAAAAATAAAAAAAGTTGCAAAATAAAATTAAGGCAAACAGCTCCATACATGCTGTAATAAAGTTTTTTGTTATTTAGGAAGCTTCCCGAAGCTGTAAAAAAAAGTTGCAAAAACTTGCCCTGGTGATCATATGTATACAAAAATTCTTGTTACAGTTACGATACCTACTACAAGGTGAAATTGTTTGCCAGAAAAGAGACAATTTACATTCGCAAATAGGTGAAAATTGAAAAAAAACTTCAATAACCGCATGCTTGCTACTAACCCATCGAAGTTGACCTTCCTGTGTAATCTGCCGCCAAAAAACTCCAAAGTTTGAAAATATATCCGAAAGCTGACGATCGATTACGAAGTTGCTAATTACCTCAGCTGCCTTTTTCACTAGTTGCAAAACAGTTGAATCAATTAACCGTCGATTGTAACGAAACAGTGGAAGACAAAACAGGCAATATTCAATAAATATTTTTAAAAAAATCAGGATGCCAGTATTAAACTAATAATTTTTGGCGTTAATTTGCAGGAAATCGGAACCTCGCCAACATATACATGGTAATGTACAGTAAAATACCTCACGCGACACAATAACACATCCAGCTGATACACATTAAAAACAAACTTCACCAGTGCAATGTAGTAAACACTACCAAAGTTGTTTAGAAGTAATTACAGTAATAAAAAACGATCTGACCCCTATATTGCGACGGGTGCGCCTGGCCCAGCGGACCCGCACGCAGCTTACAGATTCCAAGAGTACAAGACGGATTCGATTCTCGAATGAATCCAACCGCATTTAACAAGTGCGCCAGCTGACTCGAAGATCGCAATCTCACTTCGCGTCTCCTTCATCACCGTTGAATATTCAGTACAATATGCTTCGGAAATAACCTCAGCAGTGCGCAAAATCACGTGGCGTGAACGTACTACATGTCTTATCCTTTTTTTTTCATCATACTTGTGATTTCCACCCAACCATTGCGTAATTCTTATAAATCCCTAATTCGACTCTTGGCTTCGAAACCCTTTGGTACGATCTGCGATGTAGGCTATAGCATGCCTTACCAATGTCATTTCCTCTTCCAAGAGTGAAAGTAAAGCCATAACCAGTCAGACCATCGCCAGCATCAGTTTGGACTTCCACGTACACTGCAGAGTAATCCACTTCACCATGCTGTAGTTAAAAACTAATCAATGCGAAAAGAAAAACTTAAGCGATCAATATATCTTTGGTGTTGCATTGCCCAAACACAAATGCAACTGTTATCATTAAGCCTCATTCAGTAAACTACAAAATGCGAATTCTACAGTTCTATTACTTTTTGAACAAAAAGCGATCATGCCAAAATAAGTTACGTGTCAAAATGATTGTAGCATAAAAGATTTACTTCTTGAAGTCCTGGGCTTCAAGCTAATGCACTTATCAGTAAATTGAAGATAAAATAAGCTGAAATAAGGGTCAGCAACTTACAAAGGTACCAAAGCGATGTTTAATACTCAAACAACTTAGCTTGATCTTCTAATTTAAGTGATCAAAATTCATCTCAACTATATCGACAACATGGTAAGTCAATTAATCAAATAAACTAGCAATTAATTAAACTGCCTCAAAATATTACCATGGCATCGGATCCGTGGTGTTCCAATGAAGTGGGAAAGCGTATGTCTCTCAGTAATATATCTGTTATTTTTACCATCATCACAAATATAAAACTCTAATTCGATTAAAATGAACCTAGACAATCAATAGTAAAGCACACAACACAAACTTCAAAAGCAACCACAAAAACAAAAGCAGGCTTATTACGCAGATAAGCATACAACGCAGGTGTAAGTAATCTTCTGATAAATTAAAAGTACAAGCACATACAAAGTAACTATAACGCTCATATGTAGTAAGTATCATTCTCTTAAATCAAGAACGCTGTTTCAGACAATTGCAGTTGATAAGTCTTAACAGGATATAAAAGTTTGCTAACCGCAGCAAATATACATGTATTATACAGCGATGCTGGAAAACCACGTCATGAAAACGTTCAGAGAGACAGAACAGCAAAAAACACGAAGAGTGTATCCTATCAACTATTCAAAAATCAATATATAAATGATTTTTTAAAACTTTTAAAATTGATGGCAAATAAGTCAATAGGCTGTAAAAGAAATAAATCCACGCTCAGCTCGTGCATTTTTGAACTGATATTGCCTTCAAACGAGACGTTGAAACGAAACGGCTAAATAGTTGATGATCAAATGATCCTCATGTGTTTTTAATAATTTCAAGAACAAATAGTTAGTAATTGTCCGCATTTGATACACACTTTCAACAGATGAAGATGGACATTTATCATAATAAAACGCTTGACAATATTCAGCAACAGCACCGTTCGATAAAATTGAAATACTTATTCACAAAAAAGTTAACTAATTACAGGTAGTTTCAATTTGTTCAAAATCACTTGACAGTAAATAATTCAACTGATCTTCCTCAATTTCGGGCACGAAATTTCGAAAATCTTTCAGTGAGTTTTGAAGGAGCAACTTTTGATCTTCATTCAATTGTTCTAAAACACCATTATGCAACAGATACTGAGATACTAGTATAGTTTTCGAACCAAGAAGATAGCATTCAATTACGTTTAAAGTTTAAATGTAGCTTGTCAAAGCTAAAATAGCTTAAAGAGTAGTAAAATTGAAAACCAACCACACTAAATTCCTCAGTAGGCATAAAATATAAAAAATTAATATCACTTCCAGGTAAAACAAGGCTAAATTACGACCGAATATTAGACCGGCCCAAATTTAGGAAAATTTTTAGCTTCCTTCTGTATTGTGACTTTTTTGCTTGGATTTTTGCGCTGAATTCAAAAATGTGCATAAAATTTTTTTTCGGTGAATAACTTGGGGAGTTACTTGCAGTTGCCTAGCAACAACTTTTGATAAAAATAACAAAAATCATTTTTATTAGATCTTTCTTATGAAAATGGCATTTATATATTTGAATTTTGTAAAAGTACTCTTTTTCAGCTGAACAATTAAAAAAAAAATTTTTCAAATCCATTCATCGGTTTCACAGTTATGGCTATTTAAAATAAATATTTTGCGTCACGCATGAATGATTTTTTGTGATAACTTAACACATAGCCTTAGGAAAGCAGTGAAAATTGCTATTGTGAGATTTTTGAAGGTAAGGAATTGAAAAAAGTCAATAACAAACATGTTAGAGAAACAAAAAAACATGTTCAAAAAAACGAACTGAAACACGTCATGCAACCTTTATTTAGATGCCAAAAGAAACCTGTTTTATGTACCACGTGATAAGGGTTCCGAGTCGGGTGAAACCAATGACTTTAAAATTGGTATTCACAGCTTCCCTGCTTGACATTCAGCATTATAAGGACATTGTGAAGAACAAGTCGGCAAGTTTACTTGATAAGCCGTTGAGACAGGCACTTTACAGATTCCCCATCTTAGTGTGGTAAACAGGTGGCCGGCAACTCCTAAGCGAGCTTGGTATAGCGCTACGATCGCTTCCTCGTGATAAGAGGATGAATATGCTACTAATACAAATACAAATATTAAACTCACTCGAGTTACACAATACAGTTTCAACTGATGCTTTCAAAAGCTGCTTGTGATTGCATTTGATGTTTCCAAGAGCGGCAAGAAGCTTTACAGCAATTTCTAAATCAAATTCAATCTCTTCTTCACGCCTCATGCGCATTGATTTCTCGATTGATTTGATAAAACATTCCCTTAGATCAGTAGAAGCTACAGAATTTATGAGGACAATTACTGATATGAGTTAACCAAAATCACAATTAATCCGCGGCAAATCTAAGTTGATCACTATCCACGCTTGCAAAAAAGTTATCACTGCCGTCTTGATGCCGAAGCACGGCATGGTTCACAGCGACTACAGACAAGTGCAGATAACGCAGACTTTTCAACGGGAATAAACTGTCTCGGAGGCGTCCCATTTGGACTGCCAAAAATAAAATAGATAAGGGAGCTCGCACTCATAATGGTGTGATGGATAAAATTAATCACGATTTCTAAGTTGATCACTATCCACGCTTGCAAAAAAGTTATCACTGCCGTCTTGATGCCGAAGCACGGCATGGTTCACAGCGACTACAGACAAGTGCAGATAACGCAGACTTTTCACCGGGAATAAACTGTCTCGGAGGCGTCCCATTTGGACTGCCAAAAATAAAATAGATAAGGGAGCTCGTACTCATAATGGTGTGATGGATAAAATTAATCACGATTTTATCTTCGAACAGGCAACCTGTAGGCATTAGCATGTAAAAAGCATATATTTTACTTACCATTGATGCCAAAAATTTTAGTCAATTTAAGCACAGTCGTAAGGCGAAGATCAGATGCGACTTGCACAAAAAATTGTTCATCTTTTGCCATATTTTCCAAATGCATCACTAAACCTCTTCCAAGAGCTTTCATTTGTACCGAACCAAAGTCATGTTTCATTAGTGCAGAATGACAAGTAGCAACATCCTAAAACAAAAAAAAGCATTAGATACATCTTTCTCGGCAAAATATCATACGGGTATTAGGTTGGCAGTCTTTGCAAACTACAAT
Organism: Trididemnum miniatum; assembly: GCA_964006365.1. Lineage (NCBI taxonomy): Eukaryota > Metazoa > Chordata > Ascidiacea > Aplousobranchia > Didemnidae > Trididemnum > Trididemnum miniatum. The sequence continues at coordinate 15,252,222 of OZ023239.1, forward strand.
AAGCTAACATAGAAACAACAGTATGGCGTATGATTGGCAAACCGACACATTTTGGCTATTTTGGAATAAGATGGTGTCACCACACTGCCAAACCGAAGTAGATGTTGGAGTTATCCATAGTGCCCCGAGATTATGCCAGTGATGGAGTACTCGAGTACAGCTTTTCTGAGTACTAGCACTCGTAACTTTTCATCTCAAAAAGTACTCGTACTCGAACCTAATAGTACGACTCGGTCTAAAAATCAGTCGAGTACACGAGCACTTTGATTTTTTCTCAGAGATGTTGGTCGTAACTTCACTATGTTTAACCCTTAAAGTGCCAAGAGCCACGATCGTTGCTTCATTTAAATAAATGTTGTTGCGATCTTTACGGTATCTCCCCAAACATCTGCTGGCTTGTTCCGGATCCCGTTTTTTCACCAAAATTAAGTAGCCTAATTTAAATGAAAGTGACCCAAGACTTTGAAAAGTTTGCAGATGAAAGAGGGCACAGAAGAAAAGTGTAGTTATTAGCGATGCTAAAGATGAATTAGGGGAGTTTGTGTAGTTTAGGCAGAGTTAGTTAACTTTTGTATGCACTGTAAGGGATATACTAAGCACTGTACTGAGATCATGTAGCAGGCTACTGATATTGAAGTCTGTAAGAGCCTTGGAGTAAGATTTTTATAGATTATTGTCTCAGCATTGTTTTTATTTCGGTTTTAGCTTATTTTCCTTCCTGTAAACTTTCTAAAACAACGCTTTCTATATTTACAGCAAAAAACAGTTAGAAATGACAAAACAAAAGTGATGGTATAATCATTGTTTTACTGTTAATTTCAAGAGTAATTCTTTGAAACACGTTTTTTTATGTGGCATTGTAAGGGTTAACATACGCAATGAGAAAATGCCAACTCTTTAATCAGTTATCAGCTTCAGGGGGAGTCAAATTAGTATATGATGCATTTTATCACTGACTTCCATAAAACGTAGGTTATTTCATCAAAGCACAATCGTTTAACAAAGAAAAAAGCACTCTTCAAGCAAAATTTTTTATCATACTTTAGATAACAGAAACTTTCGTCGAAACCTGAGCACAAGTACCATAAAAGTTAATGTTAACTACAAAAAGCTTAACACCAGTGTTCAAAGTGACAATAAACATTTGTACGCACTATCAAACTACCTCAGGAAAAGTGGTTCTGATTTATGCAGCAAACGCCTGCAACTAATTTTAAAGTGTAAAGTTTAACTGCGAAAAATGTACTCGGTGCTCGTACTCGAGCTTGTAATACTCGTACTTAAAGATTCTCAAGGCAAGTACTCGATACTTGTACTCGAAGGTTGAGTACTCGACTCCATCACAGGATTATGCACTTAAGCTCAACATTATTAGACAACAAAAAAACACCTTCTTCTTATGCCTATCCAATGGGCCGTGTTAGAACTTTGTTTTTCCTTTTTGAGAGTTGCTTGATTGCTGGGCCCACATGGAGTAATCACCATTTCTCCAAGACGCAAACTTCAACAAAAATGAAAAGTTCTGGGAAAACATTTCCTTGAGCTTGCCAACTTGCAACTGAAATAGTGATTTTTGGCCAAGCATGAATCAATGGGACCAATATTTCGGCACAAAACGAAAGCTTTATACAGTGGAAACGCAAATTCAAAGCAAAAAGGGGGGTAATTCTATGCCCTGTTCTTTGGCCTACAGCTAATTCCGAGTGATGATGACACCCTACTCTTATTGTAATAAAAGCATGTTCAACCATCCAAAACCAATACAAAATAAGCTTAAGCACACACCGCAGGAAAAAAATCATTGATTCTTTTCTTCATGACTTCAATCGTGTGGTTAATCACAAAGCTGTTTAATGGAATCATCAAATCTGCAGCACAATCAAAAAATGTAACCAAATCACTGGATAACATGTAATGGGAA
>OZ023239.1:15894542-16004542 GCA_964006365.1 Trididemnum miniatum
CCGCAAAGATGGCTGAGAGGACGCAAAATCGTCTGCCCCAGAGTGGTGTAGACTCGAGTATGGACTTCAATCACTTATAGTAGCCGGATTGAACCAAACAAAAGATTTTAGAAACATTTAGCCTGTCTACAATAACTTCTACTCTTCGTTTACTTTGCTTTATTTATAAGTAGTGGTCGGGAATAGGTTTATAGCCTAATGTTTCATTTTATGATTTGCATTATTTTTTTTAATCCCAGCTATGGCAGTACTGTCTTGTAGTGTGTTCTTTTTTTTTAACGTTTTATGTCATGCTAAGTTTACGCCAATATGTTTACTGTAAGTATTGCTGTAGTAGGTGCAGCAGACTTAGATGACCCCTGTGGTCTTGCGCTGTTTCCTGCCTATGCGAATTTTCTAAATGTATACGGTGAAATAAACTTGATTGACTACATGTCCAATTTATGTGCGCTTTGGGCCTACATTGATATGGGCTTGTTGCTGTGGGCTTGATGTCATAATCACTTTTTAAATTATGAAAATAAAATTTAATTAAGATACAGAAAGCCCACAGCAACAAGCCCACATAAATGTGGGCCAAAAGCCCTCATAAATTGGACATGTGAAGTTTTGTGGACAGGCTAAGTCAACGGAGTGCAACCTGCGGCCGTCAGGGAAATTTCGTGCGGCTGGGACATACATTTAAAAATAAACGATGTACTGTAGCAGCAGATGCTGGCGTATATTAGCGCAAAACAGAAAAAGTGCAAAAACATATTTGTCGACAGAGTGTCTGAGAACTCAATTCGAGAAGTCTGGCAGAAACAGAAACACAGTTTAAAGGTGAAATGCACCAAAGTGGATTATCCTCAAATTAATCTTATCCACGGTTTGTTTTCGGATTAACCCTAATTTGGTCAGCACCATAGCGCGATTAAGTACAATAGCAAGTTAAACCGAGGATCAAATAGGTTAAAATTGTTTCGCGGTTTTTGGTGGATTAAACCGTGAATTTCTTTTACCCAGCATTTGCAAGCAGTAACGTGCGACCCTGAGTTATACTGACCTGCGTAACGTTAGCCTCCGTCAAACAAATAAAATCGATTCATCATTGATGTCGTAACAATCCTGAGTATCGTTTTCCATTGATGGTGTATAGTGGTTTAGTGGACAGGTACCGGTAAATCTTTTTAACGCAAAGCGATAAAATTAAAGCCTATAAATTGCGTTTATACGAAAACGATTAGTTGATCTTTGTGAGGTTTTCGTCGTTTGGCGAGTACCGAATCTGGTTACTAGACAGCAATTTGGAATCTAAACTAAGGTTGATGGTATCTAACGAGACTCCCTATTTCGCAAGCTTGTCTGGTCGTATGCTAAACTTAGGGAGCAGTGGCGTAGCGAGAAATTTTAAAGGAGTGGCATAATTTTCACATTTTTGAGCGCATTTTTTCCGGCAAAGCTAGTTTGAAGCTGATTGAGAAACAAGAAAAGCGCTCGGGGAGTCCGGGGGCATGCTCTCCTGGAAAAGTTTTGAAAAGTTACGTACTGGAATGGCTATTTTAATGCTTTTTGAACAATTTTCAGGCAAAGTTTGTTTAAATTTTTTGACCCTAATTGCGAGTGCATCGCCAAATATGACGCATTTGTTGGCACGTTTTCGATTATACGTGCTTAAACCGTAAGGCTTATATTGCTATCGAAGAGGTTCGAAATTATAAAAAATTTGTATACATCAAAAACATGTTTGAAAATGGCTGGTGGGAGGATGCACACCCCTTATCCCCACCCTCTGGATTTTCCCCTGGCCATAAGTTACAGAAACCATCAAAAGAGTCTGGCATATTTCAGTCACCCAGCACCATCTTTTTACTGAAAGGCAGAGTCAAAAGAGGGGGGCATGTCACAATGCCATTGCCCTTCCTTATTACACTCCTGCAAGGGAGCCATTAATGCACGATGAATTGCAAACCAGGTAATGAACAAAATTTTTGATACTGACACACTATTTTACATTACGCTTTTTAACTAAGGTTTTAAAACGAATGAGTTTAAGTAGACCTATGGATTAGCCTTAACGCTACACACAAGTTTTTAAAAATTATGGGCGGCCGTACTTTCTTAAGATAAACGTAATGCGGCCGATAATAGCAAAAAAATTGCACGCCCCTGCTTTAAGGTCTTGATGGTCAATTTCAAAAAAAAAATCTTGATGATTGATGTTCAAAAGAAAGTCGTCGTTGCTCGTGACAAAGCCCCTTATTGCTCCGAAGCCGTAGGCTGCAGTCTGTTTAGCCTGTTGCTACATCTAGTGCTCGAGTTGAGAGGGGGTGCCATCTTCCCGTAAAACAACACCATCCCCCCATAAAACGTTTTAGCGTAAACCTTTACCCTTACAATAAGGAACATCCTTCCCTAATCTCTGCGTGGAAAGCTTGCACCATCCCCATATAAGTGTTTTTATTACCCGAGCACTGGGTGCATCCGGTCCTGGGTACCGTAGGATATATGGCTACTGCCAGGTATGTGAAAGTACTCAATACAGCTATTCTTTGGATTCTATTTGAATAAGAATAAGCCTAGTCTTATTGGTACGAAATATTGAAGTGTTTGACTTTGTTAGCCCTAATTTGGTTTTTAGTTCGCCCTGGAGGCAAGGTTGGGTCTAGAACCGTTTCGAAGTCGTGAGCATGAGTAAAGTACTGTTGACGTTCGTGCATGCTGCGAGTATTTCAAAGGTTTCAATAAATAGTTTGGTTACTATAAATTTCTGTTTCATCTGCAAGCTAACTTTACCTGGTGAGCCAGAGTAAGAACAAGGTCATTTACGGCCAGTGATAGTCTTATAATTCATTGTCTTTTGTTACAGTTTTTTCCAAATTCTAATGGTCAAAGTTGCACTAAAGTTCTTAGCATAATCCTACATGCGCGATGTGGGCTACCTATTATGGCATTATGCGATGTATAGGCTGGAAAAATCAACGATAGACTGTTTAATGTAACAGGAGATACTAGATGGGCGATTTCCAACCTTTCTTGACGATTATGTCCCCTGGGCCGCATAAATTATCAAAAGTTCCATTCTGCACCCTATACCGCAGAGTTTCTCCCAAATTTGTGGTGGTCTGAAGAAATTTGCCGAATTTCCAAAAACATCGACAACCAACTCGTGTCACGATTCGGCAGGAAACAAGTGAAAGTACTGATCCATTCGTCACAGTCACAGATATAAAAGCCTGCAGTACTATAGTTCTTATCTTTGCCATGAAATAATTTTGCCAGTTGCATTCGGATGTCTCGATGAGTAAGGACTTTTTGCCTTGATGAGTAACAACGCACCAAGAGCAAACATTCCTCTGAAACTGACTGGTCTTATTTTGAAAACAAAAAATGTCAGCGAAACTCAATCTCTTCAGCTGCTATAACTGTAGTTTTCACCCTCATTGCTTGGCGCATTTGAACGTCCTTTATCTACCAACAAAATCACAGCAGCTGCAGATCTCATCCACAAATTTCCAAACTGCAACAAAATTGCTGTGACTGCAGTACTAACTGCTGCAATTTTAATTCAAGTGCAATTTTAATTTAAGTGCTAAGCCTATACGCGTTTTACATTTGCAATTTTGATTCAATTGCTACACGTTTTACCATTGCATAATTAGACCTCTAGCCTACCACAGTAATACCCAGAAACCCAACACAATTAATTTCAACGCATGAACAAAAAAACACAATCAAGTAGCTGAAACAAATGAGTAGAGCTGTGATCAATGCGATTAAATTTATTATAAAAGTATAAAAGAACTTAAAGTATAAACGTAAACAACTGTACGCTTATATCAGCAACGGGAAATAGCTTTGCTTGGTGTCGCTTCCATTTTGCAAGCCCAAATAGGAAGCTGGGCTTTACCCTTTAACGTTGATTTGCAGTAGAATTTCAAGAAATTATTGCGTTTTTTCTCCCAAGTGCGTTGATTTTTTTGATTCGTTGCTTAGTTAGACGCCTTCAGAAGATCCCTTGTGAGCAGGGGTGGGCAAGCTTTTCACACGAAGGGCCTGATTTAGAAAAACTGTTGAAGCTGCGGGCCGCACGCTGATTGGAAAACAAGGTGAAGACTTTTTTTAGAGATCACGGTCCACGTACGAATGTGATCTCCAAAACGAAAGGTTTTCATCTCGTTTTTTCTTTCAATTTTGCACCGTTGAGGCTTATTTTGTTGAAAATCACTGCCATCCATGATCTCTAAAGGAAAAAAAGATCTTCCGCTCAATTCACGGTGAGAATTTAAGTTTGTGTAAGTGCCGGCATGCCAGAATAAAAGGACCGGCGGGCCGTAGTTTGCCCATGTCTGCTCGTGAGGGTAAACAAGATTGATTGATGATAAGTACTGCTAAATAATACTATGAAAGGTTTTATTACCATAAAGATCAATAAGTTCACGCATTTTGGTTTTATTTTTAAAAAGGCTTCTGACATTAAAGTGGATGAGAAAAAGGTCATTTTTTAATAGATTAGCAGATTAATGTCCCCACGAGATTGTAACATCGCAGCACAAGTCCACTGTCCTAACGTTGCCTAATTACGAAGTGTGATTGTTGCGTCACAATATTGTTCACCGTTCTTGCACAATCGCGATTACGAAAAGCGTTGGCACTTGGCTGGTGTTCATGGTTGTTGGTAAGGTGAGAACAGCTACTGTAGTAGATAAAATAAATAAATAAAAACTGAGGTTATTTTTAAATTATTGTGAACAGAAAAGTCAATAGTAACTGAGGGAGACTGCGAGGGGAGCTTGTGCTCTTTGAATCAGCAGCCACCCGGTATATATATGTCAAATGCGATCGGCACCAGCCGTGAATCGAACCCGTTACGTAGGATTTGTCACCTGCGCGCGGTACCGTTAGGCCACGTATACTAAAAAGCTTTAGCTTTTGTACTTTATGAACTAATGTAGGCTAGAAAGTTCTACTTCAGGGGTTCCCGAACCGTGGGTCGGAGTCATAAGCTACTTGGGTGGGGTCGCAAATAAGTTATGGAGTCGCTAAGGTATCGTAAAGGAATGACTAATCGTTGATCCCTTCTTTTGTTTGGATATCGGTATCAAACAGTCCGTGAACAAGAGCTCCAAGAAAAAAGATCTTCCACCCCCAAACTGCTGTGATTTTGAGCAGTATTCCGACAAAGATCTTTTTTGGAGATCACACTTGTTTTTAGAGAGGCGAGGTCGCTATGGAGGCTTGAAAGTTGGATTTAGGGTTGCCATGAAAAATTTTGAGAACCCCTGTTTTAGTTAGTAGTTAGCATTGTTAACGATGAGAAAAGACTTCCGCATTACGGCCAATACGACGGTTATAGGTCTACTGTGCTAAGGGGAGGAGATTAGCATAAACAGCATAGCAATGAAGTGAGCACGTTGGCTGATTCATATTCACAATAATTAATAACTTTTGAACGTTACGATTTTGACCCCAGTGGTGGGTATTTCTTGACCCCAGTGGTGGACAGAGTGGTGGGCAGAGGGGTGGTGAGCACGATTTTGACCCCAGTGGTAGGCAGAGGGGCTTTCTGCAAAAGTAACGGAATTCGTAACTAGTTAGGCCTACCAATTTAGAACCCCAAAAGCAGTGGCGTATGGTGACTTTTTCGACTGGGTGTTCACTCTTTAAAAATACCTATCATACCCTGGGGGGCTATCCCCCGTTTGTCGCTGCAATGCTGACTGCCCCATTGACTATCACTAATGAAGATTTATAATTTGGGGATACAACTGCAAATTGTGGAGCAACTAGTAACCACATTTGATTTTTATGCCATTAATATGGGTGAAAGCAAGCATATATTAAACAGTAAACACAAATCGTTTTGTACTAAGGCATCATTTTTTAAAAAACAAATGAAAAGCTCGTCATTCAATGGTTGGAGTAGTACAATATTAAACAATGCAAAACACATAAGCATATCACTTGATGTTTAAAATTTTATAGCCCTTGATTTATTTCAAAATTACCGATGAGATGTCCGAGTAGATATACAGCGTCTGTTTCTGGAGCATTAAACCCGCTAGGTTTGACCATGACTCGTATGACCAGTGTAAGAAAAGCAATTGGATTATCAATCAATCAAAGATTTACTTGTGCTTTCAGTTAAAAGACATTCATGAACTACTGATAACTTTGATTGTAAAAAAGCCGCTGAGTGATCAGTAAAGTCAACAAAAACAGTATTTCGGATCAACATCACGTCCAGACCTTGCATAAAGGAAAATTCGTTTAAGATAATTCGCATGGCGCGGTCACCAGGCCTCGCGGTAATACGGCAGGCTTGTGACTTTATCGCGAGACTGACAACTGAGGAAAGCTGAGATTTTGTAGTAATATTGAGTATCTCATCTTATACCTTCTGTCCAACTGCAATTGAGTCTCATCTTAACCCTTAAACGCCCAAGTGTTTCGCCAATCACTATTACTTAAGTGGGTCGCTAGCGACCCAGGGGTTAAAAACCATTGCTATAGGTTGCTATTCGTACTTTTTTCCCCATATGCTTACGAAATAAGTAAAGAAGTTGCATGTTCACTGTCATTGACTGTCAACAATCATGTTTTAGCATAAACAGATTGAATTTTTAGCAATTTCAATGAAATATTTTTTCGATTGTGCGAATATTCTCGAAGTTAAGGCGTACAATGATACTCTGCTAACTAATAAGACCAAGTAATTAATTTAATCTGTATCAGCAGAAAGAAAAAGCAAGAAATTTGAAACAAATGCAGTTTTTAGGGATGCCTATGCAGTGGGAATGATAATGCCAAGGCAATGACAATGTTAATGTTAAGACAAGAGTGACGCGGCACAGTAGGAGCATAAGGCTGTGACTTGCTTGTGGTTGATATCACGATCCCCATCGCATTGCGTGCATATACCAGCTGTTTGGCAATCCAGAGAAGACGTTCATTCTCTGGTGTGTAGCTGACTGAGAATAGTCAGTGATAATTTTGAAACCACATTTCTACAGCTATAATTTTGTTAGCAGCTTTTGGAAGTTGTTTCATTTGCACTGGATGCTTTGATTTGTAGAAATGCGGCAAACTTATCTCTCGTTTTATAATCTTCATCACCATCAAAGCGTGGGTTTACTGTAATTTACTCAAACTGATTATGGCAAAAAAAGCTGAAAAAAGAAGTTCTGTCTGATGAGCCAAATAACCATGGATAACCAACAAAGAGATTCGTGTTGAAATTAATGCGCATCAATCAAATACACACAACTAACAAATCAGATGGCACCCACTGCTCTAAAGTCCCTTCTTCCACGATTTTCAAATGATGGAGCTGCAATCTGCCTTATCAAATCATTATCAGTGGCAAGAAAAAACATATCGCCATTATGAATGTCTTTTGCAGCCTTGCGGTGATTTGCCTAAGATGTTATCCGCAAATTCTGGAAAATGAGGACACGTGGTAACCCACACACAACCATTTCTATATTGAAATAAGCTTTTCGCTGAAAGATCGTTCGTCCTACCTACAGTGGGGTCCTTACCATCACTCGCCAACCTATATTGCTTTTAGTCAAATCATTTTCTACGGTTGTCACTTGTCATCTCATAATCTGACATTATCTCTGATTGCATTATGGATGTCGTCAGCAGATGAGTCATCATCCATACGTGTGTGAGCTATGCTAACGTTTTTGTAATGATGCATGGTCAATGTTATCTTTAGAATACTCGTTTTCAACGGTGGTTTGATCAACTGAAACACTCTCCTCCAAATCTGACAAACCTGCGGACGTAATATTGAACTGCGGCTCTTGCTACATTCAATACCATTTGGCTTCAGGAAAAACTTGCAATATTACTCTAAAAGCACGTGAATTCTTCTGCTCTTATGATCATTGCATACAAAAATTATATTGGTAGTACTTCAAAAACTTACCACTGACGAAATAGCTCGCCATTAAAAAAACTTACACTATTACCCAACATGGGTCGCTAGCGACCCTATTGTTTTTTACTCTAAAACCTCAATAACTTGTTTAAGGTGAGAAAAATTTTAAACGTGTGGATGTCAAATGGGAGAAGAGTAGACACTAGGAGAATACTGGTAGTCACACGCTGTAAAGATAAGCAGTTCAAGAGAAACAGAAGAAAAGTCTGCTCAGGTCGCTAGAGACCCACATCGGCGTTTAAGGGTTAAATAATAGCCACAAGTTCAGATTCTTGAATTTCTTTTGCAACTGTATCCAGCATAAGATCTGTAAAGCTTTCATTAAATTATTTAAGCTGATAGAAGTTTCTATGAATGTTGTAGCTGCGTAAAGATCAGCATTTAAAACTGTATCATATTTTTTTGTGTACCGGTATTCAAGAAGCTCAATATAATTAATTCGATTGAAGGATGATGGTGATTTATCATGTCTTTTAAAAGGCAACTCTTGTGCTGCTTAAAAAACAAGTTGCATGGATTAAAGTTGGAAAAACTTTTATATTTTCTCATTACATTCTCATTGCAACTACAAATCTGTTTCCAAACTTTGACTAACTAGAGCTGCATTCACTCTCACAGAACACATCCAAAATATAAAATGCATCAATATATATATGCTTCTTCGACTTCTTCTGCCATTACATACCATCAGTCAAATGAGCATGATCCCAGAAATCTTTATTCCAAATCGCATTGAACAAAATCTGTGGGCCAAAGTATCTCATCAAACTTAAGAGCAAAAAAATTTGTGTGCAACTGCTTTTGTTCCACTACGTGCAAATATAAGCAAGGTTTTTTACAGCACTTTCCTCTTTTGGCAATTTCTTGTTTTTCATCAAATGAACGATTTATAAGTATTTTCTAACAATGAGAAAATTAAAGTTTCCATTTTCCGAATTAAGAACACACACATGTGAAATACTTCATTAAAATAGTATTCTGCAATTAACGATCAATCAAGTTAGTAGTAGCAGTGCCTTCTACAGTTATTCCACACTGTCAAAAGCGTCAATGCAACAAGAAATACAGTAAGATATTAAATACAGAAAGACATTAAAAATGGTACAAGAGAAGCAAAATAGAGACAAACATTGTTACAAGCAGATACGAAAAATTTGAAAATGTTAAAAAGCAAGACTAAGCATCGTTGCAACTCAGACTTACATACAATGGTGGGATTCAACTGGTTCTATATAATCGTCCCACAAAATTTTACTCGATCAGCGAACCGGCCAGCATTACTGTTTATACTTGTGCCATTAGTTGAAACAGAACCGGCTGAAAATATAACCGTGGTAATGGAACCGCCTGAGCAAAAAATTTAATTCCACCACTGCTTACATATGTGTTTGAATATTGCTATGCATTTATTTCAATTTTACTATCAGGTTTTAAATCTGGGGTTGCATAAATATTGCTGTAAAAAAATTACCCGACACTGTGGCAAACAACATTAAACAAAACATTCAACGCATGCCAAAACCAACTACGTTGACTATAAACTAAAACTATATAAAATTCAAAATGTCACTGTCATTGAAAACCCTAAGCTTGAGTACGAAGATTTTGCTAAAGATATAGCTAAGGCCATTGAGAAAGCTTATTTATTCAGTTCTTATTTTAGTATATGAGGTTTATTCTTTTTTTGATTTTTTTGCAAGTAATTTTTTGGTAGTGTCTATTTTGCCGTTGACGGCAAAATAGCTTTCAGGTCTATTTTGTCGTAAGTGACGTCGTGGGTTCTTAAGCGCCATTTTATGCTAGATTGCCCCGACTTCTCGATAGCTCAGTGGATAGAGCGCAGCGTCTAATGGGAAGTGCTGCACTAGTTTTGGGTTCAATTCTCGTCACGGCTTTGTTTCGCTTCGGTTCGGATCGCTTCGGATTCGTGTGACCTGGGGTTCGTGAAGACAGTAGAATAGAATAAGATATAATATTCGTGTGACATGGGGTTATTTAGCTGCGGCAAAATAGACCTAAAAGCTATTATGCCGTTAACGGCAAAATAGACACTGCCTAATTTTTTTGGCAAGAGCTATTTCTATGGGCTCATACAAATAAGCTCTTTCTTTCTTTTATTATCTCTTGCGCTCTTCCCAATTGTACAAGAGCGAGACGAAGTAATAAAATAAACCAAAGAGACAAATGTTACAGCTCATAAAAATAGCCACTTCCAATTCTTTAGGCTATTTGGGTTTGGAATTGGGGTTTGCATTTGGGATTCAGGCTTTGGATTCAGAAAGTTTTTACAATTTTGTTTCATCGTCTGATCATAGGCCTACGAGGCGTAACAGGGCAAAATGACATTTAGGTCTGTCTTGCCACAGGGCAACGTCTAGTATCAGCCCCCGGGTTTGGTTAAGGTTAGATTTGGTTAGAATTAGGTTTGGTTAGAATTAGGTTCGGGTTAGGATTACGGTTGTACACATAATTGAACCGAACCCTAACTAAATTTAACCCTAACTAAACCTAATCCTAACCGAACCTGGAGGCAGGTACTAGACGTTACCTCCTGCCACATGCAGCAAAATAGCCAATGCCTTAAAAGAAAAAATAATAAGTATCAACAACCGACATGATTGCTTACATGAAAATACTGTTTGCCACAAGTGAAGAATTTATAGCTCCAAGTCTCTCGAATCATACTAGCCTACTATTGGCATTTGCCACACCAAGTGACAAGGTTTTCAATTTGCTTATTTTCATGATCGTATCTACAGATCTAGGCTAATAGCCATAGATGGGCAAGTTAATGCAAAACGTTAGCTTCGTTAACACAGTTATGCACCTCCGTTAACGTTAATTCGTTAAATTCACCTCCAATTAACGGAAGTTAATTAAATTCGTTAAATCGTTAATTTTGACTTAAAACGGCAATTCTTTAAAAAAAAAGCTTGAAATTTTTTAATATCAATGTTTGCGTAAGCATTTAAGCAATTTTTCTGCTCACAAGCAATATGTTTTGTTGTTTTTCAATCGCTTTTTGACCTCTTTGGACGTATTTTGCGACTTTGTCGATGTCAAACTGAACCAACAATAAGAGAAATAAGCGTTTACAAAAATTTAACGGAAGTTATCAAGCACTAACGAAAGTTAATTTAGTCCGTTAATTTCAAAAAGAAATTTAACGAATTAACCAGTTAATGAAAAAGTTAGCTTCGTTATTAACGATTAACGAAATTGTGCCCACCTCTACTAATAGCCGTAGAACTGGAGGATAAAAATGAAGAAACAATCAATGAACTGTACCAGTAGTCTGATTGCCAATCAAATGAATATTAAAGCTGACTAGCTTAGGTCCTACGGCTACAGTCCTATGCTATAGGCCATGTTTTGCTGACTACGGTACTGGTAACTCTTCCCAACTATATTTGGAGCTTGTTTGAATTAAGCCGCACCTTATAACAGGCAGATATAGGCCTATGACAAGCACAAAGACCGCTAGTGAGTTATTAGCAGGAGTTAGGGCCAAACCTTAACCCCCCGAACCCAAACCCTGGCTTAATTCAAACAAGCTCCATATATTTTTGGCACTGGGCAGTGTTTATTTTGTCAATAACGCCAAAACATTGATTGGCAAAAAAATTCAGGTTTGTAGGTTAACCGGTGTGTATACATCATACGCATGACTGTTGATAGACTTGCATTCATTTCCACACCCGGTTTCAAAAAAATTACCCAACCAGTATCTTACTGCTTACGGCAAAATAGACACTTCCTATATTTTTTATTTGGACCTAGCTTCAATTCTTATACCGGTACCAGTTCTACACTTATCTGCAGCTTTTCTCACTAGTCTTCAGCTCATAAGCACAACGTCTACTGCCTAGCAAGATTTCAATTTTATCCTGTTACTTTCAAAGCCTAGCAGAATTAACCTAGCATACTAGCCTAGCAATACCAGGGGCAACTGCCAAACTTCAGCAATCCCCATGCTTCAACCAGCCAATGAAGCTACATGACGTCATTCAAGGTGTTCACTTTCAAGGCGTTCACTTTTCAAAGTGAACACCTTGATTGACGTAGACCTGTGCATTGGGATGCTGCTTATCGCTTTTTTCTTTTTACAGTTTTTTGAATTGTTTATTATAGTTTCTAAAACAGCTCAGATGGCCGAGTGGTATGGAGCGTCTGTCTCTTGAGCTGTAGACTCGGGTTTGATTCCAAGTCGGGTCAAACCAATGACTTTATAATTGGTATTCACAGCTTCCCTGCTTGACGCTCAGCATTAAAGGGACAGTGTGGAGAACAAGCCGGCAAATTTACTTGTTGTGCCATTGGGAAAGGCACTTAGCGGGATTCCCCCATCTTGGTGTGGTAGACAGATGGCCGGCAACTCCTAAGCGAGCTCGTATAGCGCATTGATCGCTTTCTCGTGATAGGAGGATAAATATGCAACGAACTAACTAACTAACTATAGTCAAGGTGTTCACTTGGATTCGGTGAACTCCCTGGTTGACGTCAGCCTAAAAAAAATCAATTTTTATGGTAATCGCAAAAAATTGCAACTACTAAATTATTTTAAAGGGGAAAGTAGAAAAAAATTTACTTTCTGAACGAAAAAGTTTATTACAAAAACTACAAAAGATTATAAAAAGTTAAAAAAAGTATTTTTTTGGAAATGTCAGGGTGTTCCCTGAACACCTTGAACACCCTGAGAATACGCCACTGCTCAAAAGTTACAGTTACTTTTATGGGGCATCTTCTTCCGCTAAAAAAATGGAAAAAAAATTATTTAATTTCACTCCATTCGTAATAATGAGCTTGGTTCTTTGACGAGCCCACTGAAACTGAGACCGAATTGAAAAGAAAAATAATTAATGTACTAAATGAGGCAACCGACAATGCTCTAGATCAGTGGTTCTTAAACTTTTTTGTGCCATTGCCTCTTTGCGGTACTCTGCATATCATCATCGCCCCCTCGCCCTAATAAGCTTGTGTTCTAATAAACCTCGCAAAAACGAGAGCTACTGATGAATGGGAATTACCCAATTCGCAATTGGAAAATGCGGTGAAGAGCAAAAAAAGGTCTTACTCGGTTCATGAGCTATCGCCCCTTTTGCTTTTCGCCCTCTGGTGCTTCTTTTTCGCCCCCAAAGGGGCGATATTGCCCACTTTGATAAACACTGCTCTAGATATTTCGACGTAGTGACACTTGCTTAAGTGACAGTGTTTTGGCTGTTTGTTCGCACAATCAAAGCGACGAAGATCTAGCAAAACCGATAAAGTGCAGAGGAGTTCCTTTTCGCCTCGCCCTCACAAACCGTTGATGCAAACGCTTTTATGCACGAAAAACTTATGGAACTTTTAATTCATTACGATACTGCTCTTCCTTTTAGTCATGAGCGTATTTAGGGGGGTCAAAAGGGTAATCCCCTTTTGACTTTGCCTTTTAGTAAAAAAGAACAAAATTAACGGTGCCGAGTGACTGAGGTACCGGTATGCCAGGCTCTTTCGATGATTTCTGTAGCTTATGGCCAGGGGAGGATCCAGGGGGTAGGATTAGGGGTAAGTAGGCCTATCCCCTTCACCTGTCATTTTCAAAAATATATTTGATAAGTACAATTTTTCATAATTTCGAACCTCTTCGATAGCAATAAGCTTTACGACTTAGCCTAAGCACGCATAATCGAAAATGTGCAAACAAAATGGATCATATTTCGCGAAGCACTCACAATCAAGGTCATTAAACTTAAACAAAATTTGCCTGAAATTTATTCAAAAAGCACTAAAACAGCCATTACAGCATGTATTTTTTTTGAAATTTTTTCGGGGGAGCATGCCCCGGACCCCCTTAGAGCCTTTTTTGTTTCGCAATCAGCTTCAAATTAGTTATGTCTTATGAAAACTACGCTTGAAAAAAATGTCGAATTAGTGGGCACTTCCCTCTTTTAAAATTTCTCGCCATGCCGCTGCTTCTAGTGCTGCACTTGAACGACTTTTTAGTATTGAAAAAGACATTTTAAAGCCGAAGCGCTGTGGGCTTAGTGATATATACCCACTTTGAAATGTTATCGTTTTCGAAAGGCAATCAATTGTTATTACTGTAGCGTTTATCGTATCAGAATCGTAGCCTACTTCCGTTTGAGTGTGAACCATTGTGGTGGTAAGGAGAATCGCCAGCAGTCCAGATATATGTAAGCGACGATTTTGCATCAAAATTCTAATATCATTTGACTGATTTTGCATTATACCTACTGTTACACAAATAACTACTTCCGTTTGGTTTCAATATAAAGATAAATGATTTTTGTTTGAATACACACCATGGAGGTCTAGGCCTACATGGTAAGAATTGATATTTTTTTGGTTTTGCGGCATGCAAAAAAGTAACTGTAACTTGTAACTGTGACTAGTCACTTTTTTAATTTGTGACTGTAACTGTAACTAAGTTACTTTTTTTGCGAAGTAACTTGTAACTGTAACTAGTTCCTTTTTAATAAGTAACTTGCCCACCACTGTTTAACCCCCTAAACTTGGTTGGCTTAAACAACGTTCTCCTGATTTAGCAAATGTCTAATTCGAAGTCTTGCGCAATCACGTCATAAGTGACATCATTGAAGTTAAAAATCCGGCTTAGTGCTTCAAACCCCTCCATTGAAAATTCCTGCTTACGCCCAGAGATGGGCATTTATCGAGATAATTTATCGACGACAATTTTTTACCGATTATCGTTATCGCTCAAAATAGTTTTGATTTATTGATTACCGATATTGCTTTGATAATATATTTTGTTGGCGCCGATAAATTATCGCGATAAACGATTATTCATGCACACAGTGTAAAGTTAGCGAGTTGGCGCCAAGGGTGCAAACCTGGCTACTGAGCGTTAGGGTGTCAGTTTCGGTGAGTTGAAACTCAGATGTCAGGTTTCAGTTTTGGTTTGGTTTCCGGCTGTTGAAAAAAAAGTTCCAGTTTTGCTTACGCGCAGCTTCGGTTTCTGGGTTTCAGTTTCGGTTTAAGTTTCATCCAAGAAAGTTATTTTACGGTGAATACGGATTATTTAAATCCTCTATTTCTTGCAGAGGTGTACGGAGTCGCCTTTTTTGGACTCCTGCTCCTGCTCCTGTTTTGACCAACCAGACTCCTGATCCTGCTCCTGGTCAAAGTCTACTTTTTATACTCCTGCTCCTGTTCGACTCCTGTTTTTACGCAAAAGTGTTTGTTTAGGAAGGGAAATGGACAAATATTTCAGAAGGCTATTTTACCGCAGCGCTGCAACTGCTCAGTCGTTTGTAACATTTCTAAGTACTTGGGAAAAAGCGAAAAAAGATCAATTGCTAATGCTCATGCCCTTCTGAAAGTCAGGCACTTCAGAGATACTCAAGTTGTATTTTCATATAAACACACTGTTGAATATTAAGACTTAAATTTTCACTTTGGACATGCAAAACTGTTCAAATGAATTCAATTCAACTTTGATGTGTACCAATAGCTACATGAAAGTTGAAAAGCAATTTAAAATTGTAATGTACCGGTAGTTATTTTGAAAGAACCAAATACTGCAGTTCAAAACGAAACAGCCTTTGTACGCTGATCCTAAGCTCTGTCTGTTGAAGTGCCCACTGCCTAATTGTAATATATAACGAACAAGCTCAACTTCTAGCACAGCAAAAGTGGCATTACAAACATTTTAAATTCAAACTTTAATAATTAAATTAAATAAAATACTCAGAGCTATTTTAAACATTCAACATGTAGATAACAAGTAAAGCAAATTTAAAGATCTATGCAAAAGAAATTGACCAAGTGAGCACTTAATGGTGCAAATCTGAATGAGCCACTGATTTCAGGACCAATATCTTATATATGTATAATGTGGCTGTGCTGTCTTCAACAGTCATGTTTCAATATTGCTTCTTTAATGACATGCTTGGCTTCGGGTTGCTACCCTTAAATTAACCTTCAAACCTAACTAAACACTAAACTCGAAATTCTGCACTAACCCAATTACTTCAAAATAGTGAGGTACGGTATATAATAAAAATATTACCGGTAATAATTAAGGAGTTATAGCCTAATAAAAAACTCATGTTGAAAGAACAGATCGACGAGGAAGACTAGGTTGAGCTTGCGCTCTTCAAGTCAACAGCCACACAATCATGTGTGAAATGTGGTCGGCCAAGTCGTGACTTGAACCCGTGATGTTTGGTTTCAAAGCTCTACGCCAATTCCGCTCAGCCATGTCACTTGATGATGGTTTAATACATAAAAATTAAACTAACAAAATAGTGGCAATTACTTTTCCAATCATTAGCAAAACATGGTCATTTCTAAAACTATTGGGTATACAAACAAAGCAATCTACCGTAACCCTAGCAGCAACAAAAAATTTTATACAATTACCCAGTAACTTTCAAATTTTCTGGCGAACTTGTAGGTTGTGCAAAACTTGAATTTAGAACTTTTGGCCTATGTAAAGTGAAAAAATGTTGGTTCAGTAACTGCTGGACTAAGCTGCTAAGTCAGCCTATCTACAAAGGCTTACTGCAAGACTGCTTCGTCTGTTTGTAATCTGCATTAAAACACTTAACTGCGGTACACAAATAATTCCACATCGCTTAGCTGACTACCCCTAGTACTAGTACCCTTACCCAAACCATACACAGTCATAATTAGTTGGTTAGATTAGGCCTGCCGCGTGTGGTTTTTCGTCTGGTACTACCCGCATCTAAATTTTTAATTCAGTTTATTTGCCAAGTGATTGCATTATGCTGCTAACATCAGAAGAACTTGTTTACTTAACTTGTCTTAGGTATACTATGGCTGCTATCTATCAACTCCGATATGTTGGTAGAATTAAACCGCACCAAACAAGCAAATTATCAGAACCTAATTATGGCAAATTTTGAACAAACATCACAAGAATGCGGTAATTTTTCACTCCGGGTCCTGCTCCTGCAACAATTCGAAACTTATGACTCCGGCTCCGGCTAAAATATTGACACTCCTGCCGGAGTCGACTCCGGTACTCCGGTTTGTGTACACCTCTGATTTCTTGGCGTTTTTGTTTTATTACGATGATAAGTAGCAGGTCAGATGGCCGAGTGAGGAGAGCAATTGCTTCAAAAGTTGTCGACTTGGGTATGATTCCGAATCTGATGAAACCAAAGACTCAAAAATTAGTATTTACAGCTTCTCTATTCGACGCTCAGCGTTAAAGGAACTGTGTTGGTAAGGATGGTGATGACAATTTTTAACACCCAAAACCTTAGAAAATTTTGAACAGGTTTTAGTTTCAGTCTCGGTTTTGACGTTTCAGGAAAAAACGGTTTTGGTTCAAGTTTAGGTTTTCAAAATTTTGGCCAAGTAGGTGTCAGTTTCAGTTTCGGTTCCCAAAGTTTCCTTTAAAACCGGGGTTTCAGGTTTCGGTTTGAGTTTCCACCCTTGGTTGGCGCTATGGAAAAATACACGGCGTTCGTGTAAAGTCTTGTTGCAATTCAACAAAATCTCTTTTTGTTTTGTTTGATGCCACGGCAAGAGTCCGTGAGCTGTTCTTATTTCTTGAAAAATCTAGAAAAACATTTTTGCAATTTGACTTACAAAAAAAAAACGTCAAACTCATCGAAAATTTACCGCAACATTTATCGGAAAAATTTATCGGTGGTAATTTATCGATTACCGATATCGCTTTAAGAAATTGAGATTTATCGGTATCGCCCAGGGCTGTTTTGAAATTATCGATTATCGTTATTGCTTTAGTACAGAAAGGTTTATCGTGCCCATCACTGCCTACGCCACTGTCTGAATGTAAAAGCATTTAGGCTAATTGATAAATTATAGTTTCAGCGGAATTGTGAAATGTATGAAAAGATTTGATATGTTGATTTAGTAGGGTTACCACACGTCCTCTTTTTGGAGGACATATGTCCTCCTTTTTTAATGCAAAATAATTTGTCCTCCGAGGACGTTAAAGTAGGCCTACGTCAAATATCCTCCTCTTGGACATTTTGAACTTGTGAAAACATGTCCAATCGTGCTTTCAGTGTAAGGCCGGTAAATGTAGGCCTATCACCATATCAGCAAGCGCTGGAGACATTTTTTTGATTTTGATTGTTTATTTTTTTGGAGAAACACGAAAATTTTGGGAAGTTTTAGCTCCATCGTGAGGAGATCTTCTTTGTAGAAACCCAAAAATTTTAGGAAGTTTTAGCTCCAACGTGAGAAGTAGAGATGGCACGGACTGATTTTTTTGCAACCCGGGTCGACCGCCTATGGCCCAGAACCTTTTGCCCAGTAGCGGTAACCGACCCAGCAACTCTTCCCAAAAATAAAGCCCGGCCCGCCCAAAGCCTATTCTCTTATAAACCATCAGCCACATTTAAAAGAAAACTGAAAGTTGAAAGGGAATTCAAAAATTGTTAGCGGCTCGTTAACGGCTCAAATAAAAACAAAAGATGAAACTGGGCCGTTAGTGGACCACTAAAAAGATCGGTTAACAACTCGTTAGCGGGTGTCTTAGCGGCCCATGCCATGTCTATATAGTGAGAAGACCTTTTTGGGGGGAAGCGCGATGCTGCCAGAACCTGTCCTCTTTTTGCACAGAGAAATGGGGTAACTCTAATTTAGCCTAAGTAAAACTATGCTAAAAATGCTTAAAACGGATGTGAAAATAGTTATGTTCTAAGTGCGTCATGTGAAAATTTAGAGTTTAACCGAGAATATAAAACATATTTGCAACACTAGACTAGCTTTAATTTTCAGATATGTTTTAAAAAGGACATGGATAACAAAAGGTATTTTGATCTCCAGGCTACAAAAACAAAAAACAAATTCTCGTCAGCCTTGCTACGCACAGCCCATCCAGGCTAAACTCATTCCAGACTGTAAAGACTCTTTTTTGCATTGCTTTACCTATACATCTCGACCCCATCTCTTTTCTAGGCTGTGCCCTATTCTTAGCAGGCGACTGGCCCCAAACAATGATACCCAATGAAAGAGCCTATAACTACCAACCCACAACTAAGTTACCGGTAGCCTAACTAACCCACATCACCAGAAGCCCCCATGGCAATCCATTCATTTGGATTGTAGAGCAATGCAAAAAAGAGTCTTTACAGTCTGGAATGAGTTTAGCCTGGATTGGCTGTGCGTAGCAAGGTTGACGAGACTTTTGTTATAGTCGAAACATTAATTTGTCCCTTTAAAAAACAAATTGTTTAGACGTTATTTCAAAAGTAATGATGTTGACAAAAAAGCGTTTTGTAGAAAATATCTGAATAAATTGACTCACATTAAATATCTTGCGAAACGAAATTACTAAAAAAACTTAATCAAAACTAACAATCAAAACTCTTCTTAAATTTGGTCAATTGTAAAATAAATTATTGAATGTAAAAAAATTCTACGAAAAATAAGTTGCCCACTGCATTTCCTATTGAAAATCAAACGGTTAATACCGATTCGCAAGTTTTTTTTGACAATTTATGCGAGTACTTTGCAAGCATAGGCACAAATATGGCAAAAAAATGTCCCACAAAATAGTAATTCCTTCAAAATTTTCACCAGCAGTTGCATTCAATCTTTTGCACTCCCAGAAGTTTGTGAAGAAGAGGTTAATTCTTATACTGACAATATTAAATTCGGCTCTGCCCAAGGATCTGATGAAATTCTCCAAAATTTGTAACGCTATCAAAGTGCATAATATCTGCCCTGTTAACCAAGTTATTTGACAAATGCATGAAGCAAGAAACCCTTTCAAACTCCTTCAAAATTGCTCATGTTATCTCGATTCCAAAAGTGTCTCGCCCAAAATCTTTTGATGATCTACGCCCGATTTCTCTTCTTCCAGCTTTTGCGAAAATATTTGAAAAGATTCTTGAAACCAAAATGACCAAATATTTAGACCAAAATAAAATCATTACACCTTCTCAGTTTGGCTTTAGAACCAAGAGTTTCACCAAATTAGCTATAACTACACTATATGATAAACTTCTAACGAACTTGAACGAAAACAAAGTTACTTTTTCACTCTTCCTTGATTTAAAAAAGGCGTTCGACTCTGTAAACCATCCTATCTTGCTTAAAAAGCTTTACCATTATGGATATCGTGGACCTGTATTTAACTTACTGCAATCGTATCTAAGTAGGCTAACCGAAGAATCTGCACTATGATTGAAAGAAAAACTTCTAAGCTATGCAGTGTCAACTACCGAGTACCACAAGGTTCTGTTTTGGGACCACTGCTATTTCTATTGTACGTCAATGACCTATCCTACGTTTCTAAATTTGAATTCACGTTGTTCGCCGATGATACTAATTTGCATCTCTCCCATAACAATATTAAATCTCTGCAAATACAAACAGCAAACGAAGTAGACAAAATCAATAATTGGATAAATGCCAACAAATTAACTATAAATTATAAAAAGAGCTGTTTTTTGTTAGTAGGAAACAAGCAGGCATCGGAATCCGACTTCAACTTGTACATAAATCACATAAAAATTGAACAGTCTGACAATGTTAAATATCTTGGCTTTCATTTTGATAGTAAATTATTATGGAAAATTCATATCGAAAAATTAACTAGCAAATTATCGAAAGTTTGCGGAATGATTATAAACTAAAAACACTATGTTCCCTCATCCACCCTCAAATTGTTTTATTATGCAATGCTTCATTCACATCTGCAACACTCGTTACTTAACTGGGGTAGAGCCTGCCAAAGCCACTACCGCCAACTAGTAATTCTTCAAAACAATATATTAAGAGCGTGTCTCTTTCGTCCATTACACCATCCAACAAATTCACTGTATTCTGATTGTTCCGTGTTAAAACTTGAAGATATGTATGAGGCGCCGTTTGTAAAATACGTTTTGCATGCACTCTACGGACAATTTTACGCTTTTCCCATTCTAAGCCAAAATGGTAACGAAAAAAGTTGGACTGCATTCTGCGGACTGTAAAGAAACATTGCAACAAGAAAGGATTTACTTAAACGCTTTTTAATGCAGTGCCATTCGTAAAATTAACATTACATACAGACTAAAGACGAATCAACTCTTTTCTCTGTTTCAAGACAAAATGGCAACGTAAAAAGTCGCACATTTTGCGGACTGTAAACTAAATACGTCTTCATCCAGTCTACGACAAAACCCGAAACGAGTAACAATGCGACGAGAAAGGATTTCGTTTCTTATCGTTTGGCGAAGTGAAAATGAAGTGATTTATCTACGCGACTAGTAAGGCCTAGACTCAAGACCAGTTTCGGCGGCCAGTAAAATAGTGCCGTCCGTAAAATAGTGCAGATCGTAAAATCCATTCGGAAGCGATCGGAAAACTTACGTCATTCAGTGGCGCGAACGTTATTCGCGAGCGTTATTGGCGGCTACTGAATGACGTAAGTTTTCCGATCGCTTTCGAATGGATTTTACGATCTGCACTATTTTACGGACAGCACTATTTTACTGGCCGCCGAAACTGGTCTTGAGTCTAGGCCTTACTCGTCGCGTAGATAAATCACTTCATTTTCACTTCGCCAAACGATAAGAAACGAAATCCTTTCTCGTGGATGAAGACGTATTTAGTTAACAGTCCGCAAAATGTGCGACTTTTTACATTGCCACTTTGTCTTGAAACAGAGAAAAGAGTTAATTCGTCTTTAGTCTGTATGTAATGTTAATTTTACGAATGGCACTGCATTAAAAAGCGTTTAAGTAAATCCTTTCTTGTTGCAATGTTTCTTTACAGTCCGCAGAATGCAGTCCAACTTTTTTCGTTACCATTTTGGCTTAGAATGGGAAAAGCGTAAAATTGTCCGTAGAGTGCATGCAAAACGTATTTTACAAACAGCGCCTCATAGATATGATAAAAATGGAGTTCGCGAAATTTTTGTTCAAGTTTAACAACAATATGTCACCAACTTCTTTCAACAATTATTTTCTAAAGCTTGATAAAGTACCCAACTACAACCAGGGCTCTCACTTTTAAGGAAATTTGCTTAGTTTAAGGAAATTTGAAGGTGTTTAAGGAAATGCCTTTGATTTAAGGACGTTAAAGGAAATTTTTGCTGCCAGATTTTTAATCTTACTTTTGTGGTTGCAGTACTTGCAGAGCGCAGAGTACCGTACCTGAAACATATAAGTGCTTAGCCTAAACAGTTAAGCTATTGTTAAGCATAACTAAGCGACAACGAAACTGAGTCTAGCCATGATTCTTAACAGGAGGTTAAAAAAAAAAGACTTTGTAACCAGAAAAAAACCCTCGTTATTCACGATCCTTCAGATATGCTTGGTCACAAAACGAGACATTTAACAGTTTAAATCGTGGTTAAAACCTCCAACTGCACAATGCAGAAAGCTGAAAGCCTCGATGTCAAGACTAGAAGATGATCTGTTACACAAGCCTACTGTAAAAATAGGCATGTTGTTTTGAGCTATCACCTCACTGCCATGGAATTTTCAGATTTCTTTTCTGTTATTAGAATGAAAGGTACCGGTAACATCGTGTTGGGTATGACTTGCATTGCATGTATATGTAGCATTAGAAGGAACGTATTTAGAGGGCGGGCATTGGGCCATGCTTCCCCCCCTTTTGACTGGTTCTGCCTTGCTGTAAAAAACAACAAAAATAATGGTGCCAAGTGACTGAAATATGCCAGACTATTTTGATGATTTTTGAAGCTTATGGCCAGGGGCGGATCCTGGGGGTAGGTTGAGGAACTTGAGGAGTATGCATCCTTCCACCAGCCATTTTCGAAACTGTTTTTAATGCAGCCTGTGCAATTTATCCATAATTTTGAACCTCTTTCATAGAAATAAGTCTTACGCTTAGCACGCATAATCGAAAATGTGCAAAGAAATTGCATTATATTCGGCGAAGCACTCAGAAATAGGGTCAAAAAATTTAAACAAAATTTTCGTGAAAATTATTCAAAAAGCATTACAGCATGTAAATTTTCAAAATTTTTCCGGGGGGCATGCCCCCGGACCCCCCTAGAGCTTTTCTTGTTTTTCAATCACCTTTTAATTTGCTCTGCCGAAAAAAATATACCTAAAAAGAATGTGGAAGTTATGGCCCCTTCTTTTTGAAATTTCTTGCTATGCCACTGAGCATTAGTTCAGATAATTGCATACCAGAAAACTCAGAAAAAACAATTCTATGCCTAAAAAAATGGTCAATAGCATGTAAATGCAATCCAGGCTGGTTTTAGGGAAATTTAAGAAGATCTGAGAAAATTTTTTCTTCAATCTAAGAAAACTGAAAAAAAAGTGAGAGCCCTGACTGCAACACTAGGCAAAAAACTCGCAACGTATATTTCCAATCTTTTGTAGGTTTGGACACAGGGAAAAAGACGCTTCATCACATCTGTCTAAAGTTATGGAGAGATATTCCTCAAACGCACAGGCACTGTTGTTTTTCCAAATTCAAAAAGTATTTCAAAACAAATGTTGGGGAAGGTAGGGTTATTTCGGATATGGGGCTAGCTCCGACCAACCACTTCCGGTTTTATTTTTGCAGCATCATATGACCTACAGCAGTCACGGCAATCTTCTCTTTCAATCGCCATAGGCCTATTGGTTAGGTAGCAAAATCAAGTAGTTGTTTGTGGAACTTCATATTCACGATTTTTAACAAAAAAGTAAAATCAGATGAGACGAAATCGTAAGGTTTTGTGCTAGCATGGCAGCAGTTTAAGCTGAAGTCTAGTATTGATACTAGTTAGGCGAATAGAAAAACACGCAGACAAGATGAATTAAAAAAAAAATTAAGTTGTGTAGGATGAGTTTGCTATTTGCTAGTCGGGCTGAACGTGGGGTTAATTTGGACTTACACAACAAACCATTCGAAATAGCATGTGAAGATATTGTTTTCAAATTTGAAAATACATTAAATATGAGAATAATTTTAGCACGAGAAGATGGAATTGCTTGCATATTGCCACTGCCACAAATTACTGAGTCTTCTCGACGTCCATTTTTACGCTTTTTAACTTGAATTTTGAACAATAGAACATTTCATTTTACTTAACTATTGAGATCATGCATAGTCTCTTTTTTTCATTCGGTTGATTTCGTTTGAATTCTTTGTTGTAAACCTTTGAAACTCTGTATATTCAATTCAATTTTTATTTTATTTCCGTACTGCCAGAAACGTCCAAGAAAATATTTACATCTTAAGTTAAATAAAATTGGCATGGAAAAAGGAACATGCGGCAAAACGAGGAACCGTTGAGACACGCCAGTCCCAACCGACTTGGCATGGCTGCATGACCGAGAAAATCTATGTGGCAACGCATAAATCAAACAAACAACAACGAAATGAACCAAACACATAAAAATAAAAAAAAAAAAATTTAAGCAACATACCATAGCAAATACCGATACATCAAATTTATTTATACCAAAAAAAAAACAGCTTGTGACCTTAGTTGCGGGAAGTCGTTTACATGTTAATTAGCTTTACAGTCGGGCCATGATAAGCAGCAACTGAAATCTCGGGGGTTATTCAGCATGTCAATAACTTGTTTAGCAATTGTAAAAGTTTTCGTATGGTAAACCAAATGGTATATATAAAGCAAATTTATAACAAGGCGAGGAAAAATATCCAAGAAGACCACAAAAAACAATTAGAATGCTATCAGAACTTAATTTGTAGTTTTAAATGGAACCCATCGATTTTGTTCTGTATTTTTTAATATTCCTCATTATCATGTCTTTACAATAAATAAATGATTAGTTTGTTTTTTTTTCTTTGATGTACATGATGGTAACTAGGTATGATGATGTGACAAATAATGTCCGCTTAAGTTCCTTGGGAAAATATTTCTTTGCAACAGAAGAGACGATTTGGTTTCTAGCCGTTCTTTTTCGTAGATTTACCCACATGCTTTTGTTCATCATCCAATAGATTCCTGCAACAACAATTACACAGCAATAGATTCCTGCAACAACAATTACACAGCAATTCCTGCAACAACAATTACACAGCAATTTAACTGAATTTAACTGAAACAAGCTGTTTTTTTTATGAGCGGAAATTGATGCAGAGCGCTTTTTCATCGCAATAAATTTGCCTTCTTTTTGATGTCCGAGGCTATTCCACTGCTTTTCCGGACCTACCCCACTATTGGGCAGAGCTGGGCAGCCGCTACTTAAATAGTAGCGCCGCTGTCGCTATTTGACGAAAAAAGCAACGGCGCTACCGCTACATGAATTAAAGAAGTAGCGGCGCTTCCGCTGCCGCTACTGCACGCCAAAACAGCGGGCGCTGCCGCTATTCGCTGCCGCTGCTTTCAAATTATGAAACTGTGAAAGTTTTCGTAAAAACTCAAAAGTTACGATTAACAATGACACACAAGTGAATTTCCTCAATCTCAGTCAATCATATCATATTTTCATGAAAATCAAGTACTGGTGATAAAAAACGCATATTCACGGGAATTTGAAGAATTTGATCAGGGGCGGAGCCGGGAAAGGGGGGGAGGGGGGGGGGGAGGGCAGGAGAAACAAAGAGTCAATTTTGGTCAATAATATTTTCATGAAAAACAAATACTGCGGATAAAAAACGCATATTCACAGGAATCTGATCAGAGGTGTAACTGGAGGGGGAGTGGGGTAGGAGAGACAAAGAGTCAATTTACTTTTGCTATTTCTTTCGATCTGATTATTTAACGAGCCAAAATAAATTAAGCTCAAGGCAAATTCTCGCATCATAAAAAGTGATGAAAATACTTTCACCCAAATCAAAGTGACTATCATTGGATAGACCTACTTTAAAGCACACAATCGGGAGTTAGCACACAAAGTAAAATCAATATGGCCACCTGGAAATTTTCATCTGGCTACGCCACTGATTTGTTATAAATCAGTTAAAAAAAATAATTATTATTTATCACACTTATCTTTTCTTGGCTTACTGTTTGTTGTGCCAACTGTCTTCACCATTTTTGGTATAAAAAAAAAACATCCATTTTTAATCACTATTTTACTAGCACTGAATTTGTTCAAAAATCTCGAGCTAAACATTGAGTTTCGTATTTTTGTATATCATTTTTAATGTTACCACCGCAAAGCCTGATTACTGATTTTTTTCACATTAATTGTCTCATCGAACAGACAATATTTTCGCTTTTTTTCACTTGAGCAGAGTTTGATTTTGTGCGGAGTCTCAACTTGAGCACATGTGGTGAATACGACCCCTAGTGTTAATGAGGTAAAACGATCCAAGATACTCGAATCAAAGAAGTGAGAAGTCAAACCAGCGGGGGGCATTACTAAAACGGATTTCTGATGGCGAGATGCAGCTGTGTTTGTGAAGCGGCAACTGTCAAGTAGGATTAGTGTGTGGCGATGAAAACGATCAAAGTGGTGTTAATGAATTGATGGAACATCGCTTGCGATCTCACGCTATCACGTCGCTTTACGTTTTCATTTATCTGTTTCATGGTACTAATCTCAAGCAGAGCGAGACTAGATTTAAGTTACAATTTTATTATTAGATTGCTGCATAACAAACAGTCTTCAAAATCAAAAAGTTTTTCGCAGCAGCGGTAAGTCAATTATCTTCACAGAAGCGCTGGTCGCTACTCCACCTCAAAAAAGCGGCGCTGCCGCTTTTCGCTGTTGACTGAAAAAAACAGCGGCGCTGGTAGCGGCGCTGTTCAACAGCGCCGCTGTGCCCACCTCTGCTATTGGGGCAAGTTCGGACGTACTAGACCACCTTGCATTTTTGTAAGTAATGGCCTAAAGCTTGGGGCTATTGCACTCACGAACAATTTCATTTTGAAGTCAAAGAGCTATCAATCAATCAAGTTATTTCACCGTATACGTTTAGAAAATTCGCATAGGCAGGAAACAGCGCAAGACCACAGGGGTCACCTAAGTCTGCTGCACCTACTACAGCAATACTTTCAGTAAACATATTGGCGTAAACTTAGCATGACATAAAACGTTACAAAAAAAGAACACACTACAAGACAGTACTGCCATAGCTGGGATTAAAAAAAATAATGCAAATCATAAAATGAAACATTAGGCTATAAACCTATTCCCGGCCACTACTTAAAAATAAAGCAAAGTAAACAAAAAGTAGATGTCATTCGTCATTAAGAAAAAGTTATTGTTCTATAGGTGACCTAAATCTGACACTAGACTAGACATCGATCTGCAAATCTGACACTAGACACCGATTACAGGCAATAACTACGAAGTGTAGTATAGTGACCGATTACATGCAAAACTGCTAAGTATGATAAAAGTAAAAAATGGCAGCACAGGCACAAAAAAAAAAAAACAAAAAAAACAATATTTACAATGTAACCCAGTTTACACATTCGTCTGTACCAACAAGTGAAATTTTCGGCGGACAATTTTCCTACAAATATAATTCAAATTTAGCTAGAACGTTTCTTAATTTAGCTATCTGCAATTTTGTACAAAGAGTTCGTA
Organism: Trididemnum miniatum; assembly: GCA_964006365.1. Lineage (NCBI taxonomy): Eukaryota > Metazoa > Chordata > Ascidiacea > Aplousobranchia > Didemnidae > Trididemnum > Trididemnum miniatum. The sequence continues at coordinate 15,921,897 of OZ023239.1, forward strand.
ATTCCTCGTTTTTAATCTTGCTCTAGAGTTACAAAAGTAAATTTTGTCCGAAATAACCCCATCTTACCCTACTATCTACGGATTGCACCTCTGATTAATTTTTTTCATTTGCTTTACTGAGCATATTTTAAGTTTCTTGGAGTTCTTATTTTTTTACCTGCTGATTTTCGACGCTACAAGCCTATTTGATTAAGTCAGTGGTTCTCAAAGTGGTCGATATCGACCCCCAGGGGTCAATTAGACCATCCATGGGGTCGAAAATAGCAAAGGGGTCGAATGGGGGTCAATGAATAACTGCCGGGGTTTACCGGAGCAATAAAGCTTCCAATTCAAAATTATCATTAATCTGCCAAGTAATGCAAAAGACGTTTTTGAACAAATCACACGAAATTAAGAGGGCTGATTCTCAGCTGCAGTAGTTTAAAAGGGCATTCGTTTTAACAAGTTTATTCATTAAATCATCTATTGTGATTGCATCATGAAAACTGTTCTTTTTTCCCTTGTTACATCACAAAGAGTATTGTCGTGAATGTGGCGCAGTTGTTACACTGGCGGGTACAGCTGCAGTTAAGGCGCGTTTACCGACACGCGACAGCACGACACGCGATGAAGCGACTAAAATTATAATGTAAGTTAATGTAGAAGGATTTCGCAGGTTTCGTGTGATTGGTGAACAGTAAAATAAAACAAACAAGGTGCGAAAAATTATTATCGCGTGTCTCGTATCGGTAAACGCGCCTTTAGGCAGGGCCGGTTTTAGGCCGATTTGACCGATTAGACCAAATCGGGCCCCGCACCTTAAGGGGCCCCGCGCTAACGGGAGTCCCTTTCTGTACTGTGAGATACAAAGTAGGTGAAAGTGCCAAAAGTTAAACCGGCGCATAATATCTATGAATCTTTTCTATTTTCTTTTTAATTAGGGTTAGGTAAATAATTAGGGTAAATATTTTTAATTAGGGTTAGGAAAAAATCGGCAACTCGGTAGCTGGTCAAACCAAGCAGGGTTGGATTTACCATTAGGCAAAGCAGGCTGAATTAAGCCTAAGGCCTCGGAGAAACAAGGGACCTCGTCACAAGCAAAAGGGCTCGACGCGATTACGGAGCGACCTTTTTGTTTTCGAGATCAACCATGGTCACCTTAGAGATGAGTCTGATCACCGACCTATGATCACTAGCGGCCTACCTGATTTCAACATAATCTAAGCCTAAGGCCTCTCATTCTCTAAATCCGGCTCTGAAACCAACCTTTGGTAAGAAAAAAAGTTACGCAGTTGTTTGGTCACGTGGGTTTGCTGTTCACAAGTAAACGCCTGGAGGTAGTTTTAGGGGGTTTCATGTTAAATTCAGTAGCAGCTTTTTGGTGTCTATTTAAGGATGCACGCTTTCCACCAAAGCAATTGACACTTAAGTTAAATTGTAAAGTATACTCTGTTTAATAAAAGCAAAAGCTGTGAGAAACCCTCAAGATTTATAGTAACAAAGTCAATAGTACAGTGGCAACATCAGGTCGAGTTCATTTGAAGCAATTTATGGACAAAACCATTTTTAGGAAGTCCGGGGCCATGCGTTCTCGGAAATTTATTAAAATTTTCGTTTAACTAGAACAATTTTAGTGCATTTTGAAAAATCTTTCCGGTAGTTTTTGTTCATTGTTTGTTGGCATATTTAGGCTTATCTGAAGGAGTTCCAAATTCAAAAAAATATAATCGCAAATTATTGCGTTGTGGCATAATTTTTCAGATATTACCATAAAATAATGCTTGTCTGAAATTTAAAATTATTTAACTAATTGGTTGGCTTTCTTGATGTTAAAAGTACAGTAATCAATAAAAGCAGAGTCGGCGCAAAGGAGTGGCCTGGCTCCCACATACAGCAAGCTAGCCCCCCACCCACCCCCACTCTTAATCTCCAATCGACAATCTTATTTTTTTGAGGACAGCGGCTTTTAAGCATAATTTTAAACATTTTATGTATTGCTGAAACAGCTTCGCCGGAACTGTTTTGCGTTTCGTTCGAATAAAGAATATCAAATATGGAAATTGCGTTTGTTAATAACACAACAAGCAACTATGAGCGTGTTCTTCTGCTTTTCTTTTGTCTTCGAACTAGTAAAACAACATGAGATTACTGTGATATATAACACTTGCACAGAAACGGCATCTTAAAGTTCAAATCAATGACAGCTCGCGGCAAAGTTCTCGTTGATAAAGAAGACTGTGGCGTGAAAACTTTTTTTGTAGTTTACAAAATTGATTAAATGTTTGACCCCTCTTGATAAAGGCTTGGCCCCCCTAAGACGACTGCTCTGGCGCCGGCTCTTAGATTTGTTTTATAGCAGGTATTAAATGACTATTTTTTTGGTTTGTTTACATGTTTTTTTTCATGAGACACAAACGTTTATACATTTTATTATAAAAAGAGGGGCCCCGCCATTAGATTTCTAATTGGGCCCGCAGTTCCTAGCACCGGCCCTGCCTTTAGGCTATGCACTGTATGCAGTAACACGGAGAACAATCGTTGTAAACGCGAGAGATAGCCGCAGTAAATAGTTTAAAAGTAGGGAAACGGGTGTGCTGCTGTGACCGTTACGTTTTATGTTATGCTTGCATCATCCGTGGTCCTAAGCGTATTTTCGGGATGTGTATTATTTCAACATGCATTTCAGTTAAAAACTCGACTTTTGATGTATATCGTTTCCTTGTAATTGTTAAGCTAGGCTTGGGGGTCTATGGAAAATTTTATACTTAAATCAGGGGTCAACGTGCAAAAAAGTTTGAGAACCACTGGATTAAGTTGACCTGTAACTTAAAAGTATGATTGAAGTTGTGCCATCATGTAGGCTAATGATGATTTTATTTCGTTCTTTTCTTTTTCCCTTTTTGTTCATGAATCGTAAGCTGCTGCATTTGAGTGCGGTAGACTAAGGTGACCATTTGGTCTTACACCGCTTCCCCCAGCGCTTTTGCGTCATGGAATAAAATTGATTCATTGATTGTTTAAATATAAAGCGGATACAAAACAGACAAATAAAACCCATTCCACACAGAATGAATATTTGTCAAGAGAATTTTCTTTTTTTTTTCTGTTGTTGAGAGTGTACTGACGTGGCTTTAGCTTAGCTTAATCTTTGGAGGTAATCAGGTAATGGAGATTTAAATGCTGGGTTTCTGTTTGCATATTGTGATGATAAAGTTTGCGTGCCTTCTAGTAAAATCAGCTGAGCCAAGCACACAAGAGTTTTTCCGAAAGATTTAAGTTGTGTTGATGTGTAGCGACTACCAGTAGACTACTGTATAGTACGGTATCAGTAAGTTAATGCCATGGAGCCAGCAGGCGGATATCAGGATACCTGTCGGTATAGTCTGTGCATTGACTTGTGGAATCTACAGCTGCGCTTATTGTCTATCAGTTGCAGTGTACTGGTACTGGTATAGTTGGGTACCGGGTACTCCATAATGTTAGTAGTCGTCAACTCGGCGATACTCTATCTGTCTATGCTGTTTTTTGGCTACGGTACATGGTACCAGTGTCGTCCTGGTAAAATAAACTGCTTTCACGAATTGATGTTGGTCCTGTCTAGGGTTGGATTGAATTTGAATTTTGAATTTAAATCCGCTCACGAGTTCTTAGTGAATTTGAATTTCGTTTTTTCAAAGTCAATGAATTTGAATTTGAATTATGTTTTTTTAAAGTCAATGAATTAGAATTTGAATTTCGTTTTTTCAAAGTCAATAAATTTGAATTTGAATCTCAAAATTAGAAAAAATGAATGGATCCAACCCTAGTCCTGTCAGGCTGTGTTGGTGTTGTACATCCTTGTCGTCAAACTGGTCAGGCTTTGTTGGTGTGTGGTCTCATTCACTCTACACTGGGGTGTGGGGTCTCATTCAGAGATTCATGTTAGTCAGGCTTTGACTCAGGACTAGGCCAAGGACGTAGCCAGAAAAAAATTGAGGGGGGGACCAAATTTTGTAGGAAGTGGCTAAAGTTACGTGACCGTAACATTTGCCTCTTTAGTTTATTTTATTACTTCGTCACGCTCTCGTACAATCAGGGAAGCGTGAAGGGATAATAAAATAAACCAAAGAGACAAATGTTACGGTCACGTAACCTTAGCCTCTGCCAATTTTGTAACTTTTAAATCTGACGTCATTTACTTATAACAGCGATGCAGCATATTTCCCTCATATCGATGAAAACATAAATTTTGTGAAATTTCTGTTTAACGCTTAAGCTAATTGAAATTATGCTAAAATTTTAACTTTTTCTCGAAAACGGGCAGTTGTTGGTAAATTTTTACTAGGCAACTGTCTGACAGTAGCCTATGCCAGTGGCGCACCCAGAATTTGGCAAGGGGAGGGGGCACAACGGGAAGTCTGAAGGTGAAACTTCAAGCCGCCAGAGGCAATAAGGGGGTCTGGGGGCATAGTCCCCAGCAGTTAACAAATTTTTACAGCTTTCACTTGAAAAACACTCATTTTAGCACACTTTTTTATCGCGAAAAGGCATACAGTGAGTGCAGTCGTTACGGACAATGCAAAAATATTTTTGCAGCTTAGTTTATGTTTAAAAGCAGAAGCTTGGCTAATAAGTAAGTGAAAAGAGGCGGCGACCATTATTAGTTTGAGAAATTGATCTTAAAGTTAGGTTTTAGCAAATTATTACAGGGCCAAGGGGACGCCATGGCACCGTGCTTCCCTTCCCCTGCGCAGTGCGTGCGCTGTTGACCCAGACACTACGCTGTTGACCCAGACACACTAATCTATCATCATGTATGAACAGCGGGGGGATGCGGGGGGTATCAATTCAACTCCTTACGCCTGCGTAAAAAGTTGTACCATCCCCCCATAAGTGTTTTTACGACTCGAGCACTGTGTGTGAACTCATACCCGGTACATCATTTTACTTGTTGAAAGTTGTTTACCTGTTTAGGGGCCCGATTCGACATTTTGTCATTTGTGAATCGTGATCTACACTCGTCGCTATTGTATAAATTTCTACGTAATGCTGAGAAATGCGGTTTTATTGATTTGGTACAATTTTATGGAGAAAAGCTTGAATATGATTCAACTTTAATTGTGACTCATTGCGCAGTTAAGGAATTTTATGGAAAATACTCCCATCGGTTGGTTAACTTTTTGATCAAAGAAGCAATGTTTTTGCAGCAGTGTGCAACTGTGCATCGTACTATAACAAGAGAGCACTCAACGGGACTTTTGTTTCTTCCAATTACCATAGCGTGTTGTTTGTGCATTACTCGCTTAGGACTTGCAAAAAAACTTTGGCGTTTGGCGATGCTTATAAAATTTAGAAGCATAAGAATTTGTAAAACTACGCTCGATCTTCCTTCCCCCACCAACACAGCTGTTCGAAGTCAACAATGATTAAATACACCAGAGGTGCTAAAAGTTTCAAACTTTTATTTTGTTAACGATAATTTGATATTTGATTTATGTTTTCAGGGGGAGCCATGGCCCCTTTGGCCCCCCTGGCTACACCTATGGACTAGGCCTAGTCTATTTATCACTTGTTGGTTTCTCAATGTTTTGCTAAATTTCATTGATCATTGACCAGTTGATTAGACTATGCATCATGTTTTTTAAACTGGTACCGATAGTCTACAGTCTAGCCTAAATGACCTACCTGCCTACGGTAAACATTATGGAGCTTGGTAATTTTTCACTGTTTATGAACTACTGGTATCGGTACTTGCTTCAAGACTAAATTAGTTGGCATAAATTTTGCAAATTCAATTTTGTTCTTCACGCTCGGCCTAGAATAGATTATACAGTACCGGTAAGCACTCATTGCACAGTGCATCATGTGTCAGTACACAGTACGTATGTGACCTTAAATTAGAACGTTTTAATTACCAATACTTTAGGTGACTGTAAATAGACTACCGGTAGGCAGTGTTCCCTCTAGGATTTTGACTAGTGCGAATTTACCCAAATGATAAATTCATTGTAATTTTTGCTCAAAGATTTCACTAGTTTGAGGACCTCTTTTACAAATTTTTTGCATTAAATTTGCTTTTCCAAGATACAAGCAACAGTCTCGCATTAAAATATTTAAGTTTTTTGTTTAAGTTTTTCAGTTTTACATTTTATATTATTAATTTGTAGTTCAAAATCAGTAAAATTTGCCCATAAACTTTGCATTTTTCTCAAATTTCTCACTCTAGAGGGAACACTGCCGGTAGGTAGGCTACCATCAAACGACCTAACTTTGGACATTGCATAGTATACCAATATTTCTTCAAACTAATACTCACACAGATTCAGTCAATTCTTGCAACTAAGCCTATTGACCTTTGAGATGAAATGAAGTTTTTGCCATAAGTATTTTTTATGTGCTGCCGTTATTTTTTTAAAAGTCAAGAATTTCGACCTGTGTGAAGTTAGGGCAAAAATTTCCCAACTTTGGACACTAACTTCGAACAAATGCTTAAACTTGTAGGCTACTTTCTTGAGATAAACGTTTTTTTTCAAATAAATGTTTTTATTCATCAGAAGCTGTAAATACATCAATATTACGCTAGCCTACTTCATTAAATATTTTTAATCATCAAACACCCTTAATTGGTCAATATTGACTTTTCAAAAGGGATTAACTTTTCATAATTTTGAGAAAAAGTTTTTTAATTTTATCGCTTAAATTGAATATTTGACAGTAAATTTTTTTGCTGCATTCTGATAGCGCCACCTTTTTACCTCTGCTTTCACCGCTTTCTTCGAATCTTCTTTTTTTACTGGTATTTTTTTAAGTCAGTGTCTATTTTGCCATTAACGGCATAATAGCTTTTAGGTTTATTTAGCCGCAGCTACTTAACCCCATGTCACACGAATATTAGCCTACATCTTATTCTATTCTGCTGTCTTCATGAACCCGATTGTTAACCCAAGGTTACACGAATCCGAATCAAACCGAAGCCACCAAAGCAAAACAAATTGAAGCCGCGATGAGAATCAAACCCAAAACTAGTGTAGCACTTCCCATTATACGCTGCGCTCTATCCACTGAGCTATCGAGAAGTTGTGGCAGTCTTGCACAAAATGGCGCTTAAAAACCCACGACGTCACTTACTGCAAAATAGACCTAAAAGCTATTTTGCCGTTCATGGGAAAATAGACACTAGGTCTAATTTGCAATAGTCTAATTGCGATTGTGTAATTGCAAAATCCTAAAAGAAATTCTGGATTTGTTTAAAATAAGGGTCTCAGCGTCTCGGTGAGTTGCCTTGGTGTCTCAGCGTCTCAGTGAGTTGCGTTGGTGCTGTAGTGGTCAATTTGCATGGCGATCAATTGTTTACTTGGTGAGTTTATGGTGCTCAGTTGACTCTCAATGAGTTTGCTGTTATCAGTTGTCGTATATTGGTCTATTTAAGAATAAAAACAGGAATTACGATTTGTCTATTTCCAGCATTGAGTAGTAACATTCTTGTTTCAGTTTTGTATGTTTACAAACTATAGTATATTAATATATGAATTGAGTCAGCCTAAGGAATTTGCGGTAACTTCTGAAAAATGACAACATATCATGAATATATTATGCAAAATGAAGAGAGGGATGGAGTACGTTGGAGTTGGAACGTGTGGCCTTCATCTCGCTTGGAAGCTACTAGAATGGTTGTTCCTGTATCATGTTTATTTAATCCTTTAAAAGAGCGTCCTGACCTTCCTCCTATTCAATATGAGCCTATTACATGTACAAGGCATACCTGCAGAGCCATTCTGAATCCTTTATGGTATGTATAATAGTTACACAAGTTCACGATGTCTTAGTTTTAAATACTAAAAAAAATAAAACAATTCGCCTTATGAATATTTGTTCAAGTTTTTTTTTAAGGTGTTGATTGATATAGTTAATGTTTTACTATTTTAGATGCTAGTTTTCACTGGTATGTAGTCAGTGTATAGGTTATTGATAATGTCGCATGGCCATGCATGTAATATTCCAGATTTTCTAAATTTTGCCTGCCTAAGTAGTTCCAGTTAATTGATTTGCTGGTGTGCATAGTTACGATTTTGAAATAACGCACTAATCTATCAATTAAAACCTGATATTTTAAACCTTAGTTTATATACGGTATGTTTTTGGTTCTCTTCTGGTCATTCAGTCTAAGGTTAAATGTAAACAATAACTGAATCATTGGAGTTATTGTAATGTGGTATAAGATTGTAATTGTGTACGAAGTTAGATGGCTGCAGTTGCAAATTTGAACCAGCAGTTTAGTAATCTGTGTGTAGATTGCATACACTTCAATTACAATACAATTGAGAACATGCTTTTGTTTTTTGCAGTCAAGTGGACTACAGAAGCAAGATTTGGAACTGCAATTTTTGTTACCAAAGAAATCCTGTAAGTTAATTGGTGTCTTTTTCAGTCAGCTGTGAAAGAAAAAAATTGCTTGATTTTTTTTTCACTATAAATGCATGCGGAAAAGCATTGCTGAGATCGCATTTGCCAGTATTACTTCTCTTTCTAGGGTTCGATTCCCGGGCCGGTCAAATCGGCACAGTGTCGCCAACGACTCGCCACCGTTGCGACGTTTCTTCGGAGCTGTGTAGCCCAGGCGCCAAGCCGCGGAGATGGGCCCCGCTACTCGTTACACGCTTCGGCGTAATACGGCGAGTATAATGAAGATTTGATTTGATTTTGATTTGACTTCTCTTTCTTAGAATCGTGCTCGAAATAACACTACCCCTTTTTGTGAAATTAGGGCTGATACTTATCTTATCTCAGTTTAGTTAATTGCTGTATCATAATGCACTGTCTTGCATTTTAGTTTCCTCCGAGCTATGCAGCCATATCTGAAAGTCATCAGCCAGCTGAGCTGATTCCTCAGTTTACTACACTTGAATACCAAGTTCATGGGACTCTTCCTGTCGGCCCTGTTTTTTTATATGTACTTGACACTTGCATGGATGAAGAAGATTTGCAGGTAATGTTTGATGATTGCAGACGCAGAGCTTCCTCGGTTAACACCAAGGCCTTCTTTAAACACCTGGGCTGATAATTATGGTTGAATGATTTAAGGTCAATGCTTCAACTGAGATTTATATAATTTGTGTAATCTTCTTTTCATCTTTGAGAAAAAGTGAACTCTAATTTGAAGTATTATAATTTCCCAAGTGCTTGTAAGCCGTCCAATGTTCATCCATAGCTCAGTTCGATCTAAACAGCAAACTGGCTACCGGTGCCAAAAATAAAAAAGGGTCTCGTGGTAGCTGCATTTATATATTGGTATGGTGATTTTATAGCAACTGTTTGTTCTTTGGGGCTTATAGGGGTTCTCCCATAAACTCAAAATCGTTGTTAATTTTGTGAAAGAAATCGCCAGAGATAATTTTTTTAAATTTTTTTGCGTTGATCTGGTGCACTTTTGTTGGCTAATTCAAAAGATATCGAGCTTCTAAAAAAAGCTGGTCCTCCAAGGAAATTACGTCATTCACTTCCGCACACGAGTCACGTGATGTTAACTGGATACAATCAAGTTTACTTTGTAGTTAACGCAAACAAAACAGAATACGACTTTGTAAAATAAGAGTTGGAGTCAATATGCCCAAGCCCTCAACGTTAGAATACTTTCTACACACATGTTATATTGGATTTAAGTAAGGTGCTTTTGGAGCAACAGTGGATCCACGAACTGATGCTGGAAGCTGAAGTATTTTCGAGTTCAACAGTTGACAAGCCACTCAGTAGGCCACTTATTGATGGGCTACTCTGCTACTGCGGATGTTCGCAAAATAAACATGAAATATCGTGGTTGACGAAGTACATCATGTAGGCCTACTACATGTACCGATATCCGGTTACCTACCAGTTTCACGTATGGTAACAGTACTGGTGGTGTGGCAGATTGCTGACAGGCGAACATCTGTTATCAATCAGTCTGATACCTTTTAATTCATACTTGTTAAATATTAGTTGTCCACTATACCTACACAGCCAGCCAACTGCTGTTTCGCCATACCAATTCCCCAGGAACACTGGCTAAACCTATTTCGCAGAGAATACTATGACGTCAAAATGCACACTGACAAAGTCAATCCACAAAAAAGGGCTGCCATTGAAAATTTAATAATGTGCTCCTCCATTCCAAAGTGGTCAAAAAGCTGTAATAATTTTTACATGAAGGCGTTTTAGGAAGTATATCCAACGTCGTCAGAAAACACTGCATAGTGGGGAAGATTTTGTTGGACTTGTATACCGGGCATCGTAGTCTAGGCTAGCTAGGCTAACTCAAAAATTGGAGAGTAGATTTTTCTGTCTCCGTTTTACCGTACCGGAAGAACAAGCAGCGCAGAAGTCGTCAGAAAACATGACTTTTTTGCTATATTTAAACCGAAGTGAAACGTTAGGGTTTATTGCCCCTTTAACCAGCTTTTCATGTAGCAAAACCATTTGTATTTGGTGCAGTAACGGCAACTTGTTATCAAAGTCTGGGAATGTGTAAACAAAGCCTTGTGTTTATGCAAGTTGTGGTATTTCAGGCTATCAAAGAATCACTCCAGATGTCGCTGAGTTTGTTACCGAGTAATGCTTTGATTGGTTTGATCACCTTCGGTAGAATGGTGCAAGTTCACGAACTGGGCACTGAAGGAATTTCAAAAAGTTATGTGTTTCGAGGAACGAAAAGTTTGGCTGCTAAACAAATTCAAGTATGATATTGACTAAAATATCACCAATTGCCGTACTACTGATGTCAAAGAGCAACTTAAAACCACTGATAAACACTAATAGCGTTTTGATAGTTTCAGGTTTTGGAAGAGACACTTCTAGACTTAATTTTAAAACGGGAAAGTTGAGACTACATAAAAAAATGTTTTCTTTCGTAGAGCAAAGCGTTAGTTGTTTTTTATGAGATGTTTGGAAAAACTTTATCTTCGATCTACTAAATAATCGAAGATTTTTGTCAAGCGTTAATACTCTATACTTATTTAAATTAGGAAATGCTTGGCTTGAACAAAGTACCTGGTGCAGGAAACCCACAAGGTCAACAGCAGCAAAATGTTCAAAATATGCCTGCAAACAGGTTAGTATATATTGAAATAGATAGTACTGTGAAGTACTGAGCTACAAGCTTGGATTCAAGAAATGCTCTGTCATAACTCTTTTGCGTAGGTTTTGGAACACCTTTTGCAAAGCTACCCTAAAAACTTTAAATATGAAGATTTATAATATTATGATTGAGACAAATATCTCAATGCCCTAAGTAAAATTCTCCATACCTAATGATCATGGGAATGGGTGATTTGCCCATTTTTTATGAGTTTTATAGAGGCGGTGTAGGAAGCATATCTACATTTCGTGTATTCTTTACCTTGAGGAAAAATTGACAAATTTTGACTATTTCAAAGAACGCATGAAAAGTGCTTTAATGTCACCGGCTGGGTTGGTGCTGGCGAATTGTCGAAGTTTTCGATTGTGTTTCAGACTAATGTTTTGTATTAGATTTCTGCAACCATTGCACAAATGTGATATGTTTGTCACTGATCTTCTGGGCGAGTTGCAGCGAGATCCATGGCCTGTGTCACAAGGAAAGCGTCCGATACGATCAGTTGGCGCTGCGTTGTCAATTGCTGTCGGATTATTAGAGGTACTAAGTACTACACATATCAGAGCAGCCCGACACAATTTTTGCTTTTTAATCTACCCAGAGCTGGCCTGAGATGTTTTCATTAAATTTAGAGTCATTGCGCGGGTTTATGTATACGCTGATTCAATACACGGCATTGCTGTTTATCTGAAAAATGTGTAGTGGTTTTTGGTGTATTTGCTTTGAAACATCCTGGTAATATGAAAAAATCAAGATGTAGGCTTCTTTTGTCTGACATATTGATGTTACGACATTACGGCAGCTGTTTCCGTTTCAGCGAGCTTAGGTCAGCGTTTTGCATGGCTGCAGATCCATGATGGTTTATCCTTCACTCTCCTCACTCTTTAGATTGCAAACTGTACGCGATGTGTAGCACGCATCATTCTTGCATTGTTTATTTCTTCTCCAAAATAAAAATGACATGAGCAAAAACTTGAAAAATAACTAATTAATGTAAGAAAAAATTAAGTTGAAATCGCTGCTCATAAAAAACCACTGCAGCCTCTTTCGTCGTTGTCGGCTCTTCAGGAGATGTGAGTTTGTCTTATTCGAATAGAAGGTTGCCTTTATCAATTCCATTTGAATAAGACAAACTTGTACTAGTAGAGGAGCCGTTAACGCCAAAACAAGCTGTAGTGGTTTCCCATGTGTTGTGATTTTATCTTATAATGTAAACTCAAGCTACTGATAGTTATCGAGCACTTTGAAAGAGAAGGTTGAGCCTTGCTTTTACCTGATTTAAAAAAAAATCTTTAGCACATCTCAAATTTTTTAGAATTGATTTTATATTGATAATTGTCTAAAACGTTTTAAGGACACTCTGCATATTGTTATTTATTTTCAAGTGCTCCTTTCCAAATGTTGCTTCTCGCATCATGCTTTTCATGGGAGGGCCTTGTACACAAGGACCTGGTATGATTATCGATGATAGCTTGGAGCATACCATACGTTCGTGGTATGATATTGAGAAGGACAATAACAAGTACACAAAGAAAGCGGTGAAGGTAAAGTAATGAGATGCTTTTTAATTAAATTGAAGTGCATAATTTTCATGGTGTATACTTTTTAATGTTTGATTACAAAGACGCTAAGTTGTTGCCTTATCATAATACGGACTGTGTGGTTTTCGCATTTAAGTTTTTATGCTTCGTAGCAATGGATGTTATTTTGCAGTCTCTGATATAGCCCGACGAAATATCGAACCCAGGCGGCTCTCAGTGCATAGCAAGCTGTGAATAATTTCTGTGCTCATTGTGGAGTAGATGGTAACAGTTTTTTATTAAAAAAAACTTTCATCTTCAGCATTATGAATCGCTATCTACCCGTGCTGCTAACAATGGTCATGTGATTGATGTGTTTGCCTGTGCACTGGATCAAACCGGTTTACACGAGATGAAATGCTGCGCCAATTTAACTGGGTGAGTTGATCGTATGGTCAGTAGTATGATAATGTCTGTGTGAGACCGATGCTTCATGACGAGTTCGATTCACAGCTGGAGCTTATCGAATTTCTACATATTTCGATTACTGCTGACTCGATGAGCGCAAGCTCTCTTCGCAATCTCCTGTTTGCACTGTTGTATTTTTATTGTTCCAGTACTTTGAACTTGTAAATTGTCTTTTCAAGCTATGTGATTGTACTTTTAATTTGAGCGAAATGGTATGTTGTAGCCTGAAGGCTTAGTGATTGCAGTTGGCCGTTGTAGTTACCGGTATTCCGTAAAACTCGCTCATGTTAACCAGATTTCCCTGACTACTGTGATACTACCGTGTGATATTTGTGATAGGTACGTATTTAAGATGCGGTTAGTGTCATACCCCACTCGAAGTTGGGATATAGTTCAGTTGGGATATCAGGCTTGGAGATATCGTCTTCTGGGCAAAACCCCAAATTTGAATTGTCTTGACTATAAATTTGATTCGGTTGCTGCTGGATTCTATTGCTTTTTCACCGTCAACAAATTTAAAACTACAGTAGTGAAAGTATGTTTTCTAGTCTACCCGAGATTTTTTCGTCATGTTGACTTCAGCCAGGAGTTAATGGTCAAAGAACGATACGTTTTGCTTATTACTTAATTGGATGATTGTTTTGCAGAGGCTTGATTGTAATGGGCGATTCATTCAATACTTCACTTTTCAAGCAAACGTTTCAAAAAGTTTTTGCGAAAGATTCCAAAGGAGAATTCAACATGGCCTTCAATGCCGTAATGGAAATTAAGGTTAGTGTTTAGCGATTTTGTCCCCATTCATGTCCCTTTTTACATGCGTCGGATTTTTTGCAATGTAGTAAATCTTTTGATATCATAATGCAAAAAATGATTATGGCATCAATTTGGTTTTGACAGAGAAATCCCAATAACTTTTTGGCCCATGGAAAAAGACCATGTTGATAGGAATGACAAAGCACATAATTATATTGTACGAAACTGGACATTTCAGTGCAGGACGACTCGCCGTGACCGGCTCTATGTTGAGATGGACAGGTTACGGTTCTGGTCTAGTTCAAGGGTTGGGTTAGGTTTACAGCTGGAGAGTAGTGTTGGGGTTAGAGCCAGGGTTAGGCATTTTAACGCCAGGTAGGTCACATCGGGTTGTTCCACTTTGAATAATCGCATACTCGCACTTAATATTGTTATATCTCCCGAGTATTTGTGCTTGTTCCCATATTTTTTTACCAGGGTGATATCTAGTGTTGGGCTGGTGCGTAAGAGATATGCAGATTAATTGGCTCAACCATAAGCATTACAACTAGTAGCTTTCACCATTGCAGCCATTGAAATTTTGCGCTGTTTCGTAATGAATAATACCACACGAAACTTTATTTTCATTTTGCTCCTCCATTTTAAAATTTACCGTTTTTCATGCTGTCAGCCTACTTTAGAACCGAATGACTCTGAGTCTAATAGGCACTCTATCTCTGATATAAGAACCATTATTTTAAAGCAGTGATTACTACTTGATTTATGCATCTTACAGACGTCTCGTGAAATCAAAGTGAATGGAATTATTGGTCCTTGTGTGTCCTTGGGTACTAAAGGACCAGCCGTTTCAGAGACAGAAATAGGGATTGGCGGCACCTGCCAGTGGAAAGCAAGCGGTCTGGATCCTTCAACCGCATTCGCTGTGTATTTTGAAATTGTTAACCAGGTACAAGTTCAAAATAAGTGTGTTGATTTCATATTTTTCTGAACAATTTGTGATATATGAGCAATGTTTTGAACATTTTTCTGTAATCAAGTTTTGTTGGGCTCAAAAATTTATCGTTTTGTGAAATCAAAGTTGTATTGCTGAAGATAACCAAATTTAATAACATGTTGCATTGCCTTTTCATATTGTCGTTACCTGAACTGCAGCACTACTCTCACATAACGTACGGTAAGGTATTGCTGATACTATTACCATTACTAACCTTTGGACAGTCCAGTACAAACAAATGATGAAAGTTTTGATGATCAAAGGTTATTTTATGTCATATAGCTTGTGTTAAAGCTAAAAAAATTGCTGTTATAAATCTGGCAATTGATACTCATTACCAGCTTTAAAGTTAGTTCAGCGAACAACTAGTGCTCGTTATTAATGATGATTATGTCAGTCATAATGAAACGTTTCACTGCTCGTACCATGATTTATATCTCCTTCAAGTTCGATGTTAAAGTAGCACCGGAAAGCTTTTAGTTTATTACCCTACTTATGTTTCGAAACTTCTTTTTTAACTCATGATTTATCTTGCTTTTGGCACTCCAGTCTTAAAATTTGATGAACCTTTGGAAGCGTTGAAAGATTCTTAGTTTTACCACAGATCCTGAGTTTGGAAAGCATATTTTCGATTTTGACTCAATGCTTCACTTAATTTTTCAGCACAACGCGCCTGTACCTCAAGGAGGACGAGGTAACATCCAGTTTATAACCCAATACATTCATTCAAGTGGACAAAGGCGGATACGAGTTACAACTGTTGCCAGAAAGTAAGTACGGGTGCGGGATGCGGAAATATGTTGCTGTGGCTGCTGGTGGTAATATATCGAAATACCCAACTGTTCTGGCGTGTATTGACTTGGAAATTTTGTTTAAAGCTAACAGCATTAACTCTGCCAAATAGGCTTGTCAAAATTTGGCTACCCTTTCTAACATTAATCGCAATGCTTAGTATCTAAAATTAAATGATGATGCCACTCTCGGCCCCATGTTATATACGTCATACAATGCTTTGTTTTAGTTGGGCTGATCCAGCCCAGGGCCAGGTCAACATCGCTGCCGGTTTCGATCAGGAGGCATCAGCCGTCCTCATGGCTCGTCTGGCCATTAATCGGTCCCAGAATGATGAAGGTCCTGATGTGCTCAGGTGGCTGGACAGAATGCTGATAAGATTGGTGAGTGAAATTTTTTGTGGAATTGAGAAACGCTTTCGGCGTTGCTCACGTCACAGGTCAAATCAACTTTTTGGGAAAATCTGTTTATTTTACCTGACAAATGTTCTGCTGCCTTCATTTTTAGAGTTCACTGATCGAAATTTTTGTTGTTACGGTATTATGTTACGGAAGACAGATCCACTGAACCAATAGTACCGGTATTGCATCTGTTTATTTTAGGGTAAAACGAGCACTCGGGACGAATTTGTGAAAGCTTATAAATTCGTTGTATAATTTTTTGTCATTTCCTGATGATTCATCATATTCCAATCAAAGGAAAGTATGAGCATAAGCACTTTCACAATGCATTTGTTATTTTGACAGTGCCAAAAATTCGGTGATTATCAGAAAGATGCACCTGAAACCTTTCGATTTGCTGAAAATTTCTCTCTATACCCACAGGTAAGAACGTTGTAGTGCTGATAGCTTTTTGCATTTTAATTTTCTGGGATTGTCGAGTGGATAGAACTTCCGCCTTGAGGGCTGTATTCTCGGTTTTGATTTCGAATCGGGTCGAACAGCTGACGTTAACACTTTTATTCACAGCTTTTTTGTTTGATGTTCAGCATTAAAGGGACTGTGTAGGGAACAAGCCGGAAAGTTTACTTGTTGTGCCGTCGGGAAAGACACTTATCGGAATTTCCTCCCTTACAGTGATAGGCAGATGACTGTCACTCCTTAGCGAGCTGGCTGTAGAGCTCTGATTGCTTTTACATGATAGGAGGATGAATCAAACATGCCACTAAGTGCAAAAAATATACAATTTTCAATATTTGTTTTAGTTTATGTTTCATCTGCGTCGATCAAGTTTTCTTCAAGTATTTGGTCACAGTCCAGATGAGACAGCTTATTATCGCTACCAGTTTGATCGCCAGGATCTAACTAATTCATTGATCATGATCCAGCCAGTCCTGTACAGCTATTCGTTTAACGGACCGCCTGAAGTGAGTTGTTAAAATCTTTTTATTGGAGTTAGGTTTTGCTTTTACCGCTCAATGATGCTATGCTAATTTCTGATAACGGTAGCAGAAACTGGTTAAGTACCGACAGTTTCTGATCCCTTCAGTGCCAAAACCTAGGTAGTGAGAAGATAGACCCTCGGCTTTCGAGTTACTTCACTTGATGTGAGGTGCACTGTGTAGTGTGTGCTTTCCAAGCACTGACAACAAAGTTGATGTAATAAACGACTTTGGTTTGGCCATGTACATTACTATCAGTAGTACTGGTAGGTTTTGTTTTTGTTGGGGAAGTATGTATACGCGAATAGCATATTTAACGAAAACAATCACTCCCAGTTATTGGGTCTTGTAAAAGGCTGCGAAAAGACCGTAAAGTCTAACCCAAAGAGCTGAGCGGTCGTCGAGTCTGCAGCCTCTCGTGTGGCATTGTAATATTAAGCAAGTTTTGTGTTAATGATGAAGAATTAACAGCGGTTTGTTTCCAAACATTATGCAAGAAAAAATGAAACTTGCACTTTGCCGAGTAATTTAGAGTACTTCGCAGTTGCCAGGTTCGATAATTCGTCGAGTCGCACCATTAAGTTTAAAAAGTGCATATGACTCATCGACATTGTAGCAATGTTTTAAGTTCAAAGCTGCGCTTCTTATTCGTAAAGATGGCGCGCCGCTGACTCTTTGCAATGTAGCGTGTGAAGCGAGTGTAATATTGTTAGCAAGAATATTTTGTATTGAATCTTCTGATTTTCAACTTTTTTTCCAGCCTGTTCTCTTGGACAGCACCAGTATTCAAGCAGACAAGATACTGTTGCTCGACACTTTTTTTCAAGTGCTTATTTACCACGGAGAAGTAAGTTAATTCAAACAAGGTTATTGGTTTTTTGTCAACTTACCACTAACGCAGGTATTGAAAGCGCTATTGTTGTTGTTTATTTGTTTCAGTGCTGTTAGGTTGAAATATTTACATAGAGGCAACCCCCCCCAAAAAAAAAAAAAAAAATAGCGCAGTAAAGTAGGTAAATGGAGAACAAAATACGCAACTGAAATCTCAAAAGAAAAACTGCTAAGCGATTGTTTAAACTTCTAAGTCTTCAAGTCAAGCAGCCACCCACTATTATCCAGTATATCCACGCTTTAGACTGGATTCTATACAATGCTAGCTGCGTCTTAAATTGTATGAAATAGAGCACTAGAAATAGCCTAATGTGAGAATATCATAATGCTTGTGTGCATCGTCTGATTGGGTTAGACCAGTGGTTTTCAACCTGGGGTCCGCGGACCCCCAAGTGGTCCGCGAATGACTTTAAGGGGGCCGCTAGGTCTAAAGGGTCCGCAAGGGGTCCGCCAAAGTGTTGAAAATGTCATCAAAAATGGGGCAGTTTATTGAAGTACCGGGGTTTAATAATATTAATGCATTTCAAAAAATGATCTTTTTCAGAACGATATGAGAATATGAAATAGGCACCGGTAGTTCTAGGGCCCAAGCAACTTCTTTCGACCTTTTTTGGTAAGAAATAATCATTGAAACTCTGCAAACTCACGCATAAAAAGGCACTGCTTAATTTGCAACCAACAATTGGAGCTGAAACTTTCTTACTTAGGAATGGTTATCGGCATGTCAAATTCTGGATAGAAAAACGATAGATAAATGCTTCCACACTTGGAGATATTGCCTGCAATGATACGATTTTGCCTTTCACAAAACCATACCTAGTTGAAAATGCTTCCAGTGCTTCCACACATTAAAACAAAAGCGAAAAATCGTTTGTTACTGCATAATGATTGACGCCTTGCATTCACAAATTTTGATCGAAATACCAAATTCATTGTGCCAAAATTTGCATAGCTAAGGTTAGGCGTCGTCAATCTGCGGCCCGGATCCAGCCAGTCAGTCAAAATTTTTCGGCCCGTGGCCTCCTCAAAATTTTTATGCTAAATTGCCCGCAGAAACATTTGAAGTGTTAGTAAATTCTAATATTTATTTTTTCTTCACGGCAATGCAACAAAATCCGTATAACTACGAAGTTACACGGTCTTTGCAATACAGTAGCCTACTCCACTTTTTCAAACTTGTTTATAAACTCCTGATGCTACTAATAATGTGTGTGAAATATACCAGTAGTGACGTGAAACGATCTATCTAAACGTGATTTAAGAAGGTCAAGCACTGAATACGATCTTTTGCCGCTAGTAATAAGTGTTTGATTTAAGAAAAAACACCCCCGTTACGCCTGAAGTACTGGTACTGCAGAGAGACTGGGATGTTTTTTTTGGCAAGGGCTTTCTGCAAAACATCCAGCTAGTGCGTGCGCCTTCTGTCTCCATGCGTAGTTATGTGGCTACCAAACTCGTGTTAGACTTTCGCATCAAAAAGATTATACGCGCATCAGGGCTGCAAACTCGATCGATTTTTAACCGAGTTCAAGTTCGAGTTCTAAGAATTTTATTTTTCGAGTTCGGCGAGTTCAAGTTCGAGTTCGCAGCCCTGAACTTTGTAGGTCGCAATGGCATGAACAAATAAACGACATGCAGCTTTTCTTTTGGTAAAATCATAACTTCAATTTACGCGGATTGTGGCTACTTGAACAACAAACTATATTTCGTAGTGATCTTTTATTTTTTTTCAACAATTTAATTATCTTTTTAATGAACTCGAACAGTTTTATGCGAGTTCAAGTTCCAGTTCAGAAAAAATATTTTTTCAAGTTCAAGTTCGAGTTTGGCAAAATGATCGAGTTCTTTCGAGTTCGAGTTCGCAGCCCTGACGCGCATCTACTCTCCAGCGTCTCGGCACCAAGCTCTATTCTAGAATAGCTACACCAACAGCCTGCAGATCAAGAAGCTCAGAGACGCAATTGTTTACAGGCAGAGCTGTCAATGTTAATGGAGTTTCCGAGATAAATTTGTAATTATGAGTAAATAAACGATTTGGTAAAAGAAAGCGAGGAAGGTCAAAGAGAAGATGGATGGGTTTGGTGAGAGAAGACATGGAGATGGTTGGAGCAAGAGAGAGAGACGAAGTTGACCGAAGGAGAAGACTTTCGCGGTGAGGCGACCTCAAATAGGGAAAAGCCGAAAGAAGAAAAAGAATGAGTAAATAAGCAATATTGGTCCTTCCCCAAAATACAACTTGTTTTCAAAGCCAACGCCAAAAATTGAGCTGTTTTTGCGTGAGCAGCGAGTCGTGTTTTGTGCAGTTGGGATTTTTACTTGAAAAAATAAGTGCCGCCCATCATATCCTCAAATGGATAGCTTTTGGCAAGCGGTAACAAAAAGGCATCCCTGGTGAAGGTAGCCTTTGATTTTTACTCAAATTACTTTCAATAACAATTCTAAAATCGTGTCTATTTGTGTTAATTTGTATGGGGTCCGCAATAACAAATAGCTTAACTTAGGGGTCCGGGATTTGAAAAAGGTTGAAAACCACTGGGTTAGACTGATGATGGTTAAACTACTCTGCGGTTAGACCTTTTAAGCCAGCAGTCCCACAAAGCTTTTCTGTAGTGGTATTGGATCCAGCTTAGGATCGAACTCGTTTCGTAGTAACTTGCACGCGGTAGGTACCATTCCTCTGTACCAATTTCTGGTGTGCTTGAAACAATGATTCGGCTACCACAATGAATTGAGCATTGTTTAGTAAAACAAAAGTTGCACGATTAACTCCCTTGTTCCACAGACGATCGACCAGTGGAAGAAAGCTGGCTTCCACGAAAAACCGGAATATGAAAACTTCCGTCAGCTGCTCCGCGCACCAATCGACGACGCGCAAGATATTCTCGCTACAAGATTTCCCATTCCGAGGTAAAATGTTCTGATAGATTAATAAATAAAATATTTCCCACTTTCTTGAACCGTTCGAATTTTACAAAATTATCAAATATGAACCGAAATTACGGCAATTTCCAGAGCTCCTTCCTATTTTCTTCATTTTTGGTAGTAAGTGAGCGTACTAGAGCAGAGTTTCCCAAACTGGGGTCCACGGACCTCTGGGAATCCGCAACGACCGCACGGGGGTCCGTGACAGTGCTGCGAAAACATAAAAAATAGAACTTCCGAATGATTTCTGCAGTACGCATACGGACCCAGTTAATTGCTGCAGTGATTGCTAATCTCGTAATTGGGGCGATTTTTTTGTGACCCAAAAAACTTGAAAACGTGACTTTATTTTTGCAAAAAAGTAACCAAAAAGTGACTTATTTAAAGAACAGCACAACATGAAAAATAACAGCAGTCTATGCTAAAAAGCAATAAAATAGTCTCAATTAGTTCTCAAATTATGGTGCACGCACATATTGTGCTTAACATTCTTCGGTAAAAAGTTTCGGTATTGGGCAAGTAGCTTGTTCGGCATGGAAAAACTGCGTTCTGCTGCAGCTTTTGTTGGTTGGCTTCTTTGACGCAAGCCATATACTGCTGGAGCAACTTCTTGACGACTCATTTTAGTAATATCATCGTATCATTTTTTCAAAAAACTCAAGCAGTTGCTTCATACCAATAGCGCAGCCAAGATTTGGCAAAGTAATTGGGCAAAACCGGTGGGCCGCCGAAGTCTAAGGGGCTTAATTGGTGCTCCGTTCCTACCAGCCAACGGATTTTTACGATTTTCAAATGAAAACACTCATTTCAGCACACTTTTTGCTGACATGAATTACCGCTGATTTTTTTTCTTGCTCAAAAAAAATTTAGATTTAGCTCAGTTAATTCTGATAACTTTGGTCTAGGCCTGCCTGCAATAACTTTTTTTTTCTTCAGTCATTGTTGAAAACCAGTATTCCAACTACACTCATCTACGATGTTCATTTTTACCCTTCGGTGTTAAAATAAACAAAAATTTGTACAGGAGACTTTAGTCTAGATGTTAAATTACCGCTGCTTTTTTGTTGAATGGTAGAATAAATCCCTTACTGAAATCAAAGAAAATTTTGAAATGAAGTGTTTGCAGCCGTAGGCTGTCAAGTGTCAAAGCTATTTGGGTTTTGGTAGATACGACATTATGATTTACAAGCCACTACACGTCATAAAGATCGGAATGTTATAAGCACCAGCCCATTCGCTTTTCACTCAGTCTAATCAAGTGTTGACATCGCAGAAATGCCATTGTGTTACCGTAATGGAAGACGTATGGCTTTATGTTTAGTATATAACCACCTTGATGCACTATGCAGATTGTGAATCCACTCCAATTGTAGCAAGAAAAGATAAAAAAGGAAAATTGGGGGTAAAAAATAGCACAAAAAACTTTGTAACCTAAACACTTAAATGTAACCTAAAAATACAAAAAGTAACTTTATAACTTCTTAAATGCTGGCCCCGCACCCGTGAAATTTTGGTTCCACGTTTTTTGTGTTAATTGAAGCCAGCAAAAAAAGTAACTTTGACCTTAAATCGCCCTACTCATAATATTTGTTTCCTTCCGTGCACGTTATCTCAATGAATTTTAACTTTGTTCTACCCTGTGATTGCCATTTTAAATAAAGGAATGTAAATTTTCAAAAAAAAAGAAATAACTTTTTTGGCGAACGTTATTGTTATTGTGAGGGGCTGCCAACTCTTAAAACTTTCATTGTGCATCACTATAATCACCGCGCTTTCTATGGTGTCATAGTTATAAATTTGGCCGAGCAATTTCTCTTCTACTTCTCTTTTGGAGAAAACGAAAATATTTGGGAGGAAATAAAAGTCGGCTGTCGGCTTTATTAAAAGACGTTCAAAGTGGCTTTATGAAACACTATCGGCAATGGGTTGCGATTAGATCGTCCAGAAATCGTTGAAGGTTTGATATGTGTGAACTCTAACAAACTATGCCAGACTTTGATGTAAATACGAGACCAATGAGAAAAACTAACCACAAATACGAAACGAAGAGCGTGACATCATAAAAAAGATGGAGCGCAGCATTCGCTTTAACTATAAACTCGAAGCTCTTGGGTCTTTTCTAAATTCGTTTGCTTCGAAAACAAATTATGGTCCAGCCCAGTCACAAAGAGGCTAGCTTAGCTGCAGTAGTAAGGTTACTTTAGTGCCAAAAAGTCATTAAGATGCCTCCAACGAAACGAAGCTACAAAGAAGCTTATCTGAACTTTGGTTTTAGCCTACAAGAGTTGTTGAAGATTCTATTGAAAAGCCACAGCATGTGATATGTTGTAAAGTTCCTTCTCAGAAAAGTATGAAACCAAGCAAATTGTAACTGCATTTTGAGTCTTGTCATAGCAAACTAGCAGGAAAATCAATTCACCACTTTATGCAAAAATCTGAGCGTTTGAAAAATCGCCGCTTTGATTATGGGGGAATGAGGGTAAAGCGAACAAACAGTAATCGAGGCATCATATTATCGCATTGCTCAAGCAAAAATTGAAAAATCCTCTCACAATTGGCTTGGAACTAATATAGCACTGTCTCAATAAAACAACCACGAACTACCTTGTACCAAAAGAGGAAAAACTCGAAGCTATTGGGTCTCGAAGCTCGTTGTGGCCGTTTTTCGAAAAAGGGGAAATTGTAGAACAGAGATGATTAACTCAACTAGACTAGACTAGACAAACGCCGATACAAGCTTGTTCAAATATAAGATGCAAGCTTTAACGGCCTTCACTTTGCATCCGGTTGGTAGAGCTGAATTATTTTTGTGTTGCATTATACTTCTACGGTAGTAGAGAGGAAATATTAACGCAACTTAAGAATGGGGTCCGCGGTAAACCTGATTCGCAAAAATGGGTCCGTGTCACAAAAAGTTTGGCAAACCTTGTACTAAGAATACGATGCAAGATGATACTGCAGCGACACACAACTGTTGCTTATATAAAATCTTCCCTGAAGTATTGGAAAGGTATATTTGTGTTTGATTTACGAAATCTAGACTTCTATTTCAACTCTTGAAAAACTATGCTGTTAAAAATTTTTCAGCTTTACGTGGTGTACTACAGGATTTATTGAACACCTAGTCTAGATAAATTTTTTATGAACTTTTTCTCACCCAATCCCACACTTTGTTATTTGGTCAATCAATGTACCAAGTTTGTAAGAATCTTGAGAAAACATTTAATGCCATTTGTGAGAAAAGTTTATGCGAGCAGTTGAGCACGTACTCCCGTACTCGATTACTCGTGTTTTTACGGCCGAAAATGACTTGACTCGAGCCAACAACCCAAAATGACTGTGTTTCAAAATGACTTCATTTTTGAGAGACTGCTTTTTGATGTTTAATAATGGTGTGTCTGTTTATTCGCAAATTAAGAATGAGCTTTTTTTTCAAACAATGCCTTTTAACGTTCCAGATACATTGAAACCCAACACGGAGGTAGCCAAGCTCGATTTCTCTTGCACAAAGTAAATCCGTCGCAGACTCACAATAACGTGATGTGGGGAGGTCAAGCAGTAAGTGTAGTCCTTGTACTTTGTTATCTTGTGTATATGCTTTTAATTCTAGCCAGCTTGCAGCTTTATAGGTTAATTTATAGAGTTTTGAATCTGCCGTTTTTAAATCTGTAGACATCAGCTGCTACTCGGAACCGTTATTTTTTGTCCCAACTCCTTACACCTGCACGATGAATGTCTCTAATTTCACAAATATTTCTTCCCTTTCATGGGATGTTTTTAGTAGAATACCATGTGCTTGTTTCGCTCAAATTGAGAACTTGAGCGCCACATAAAAAAGTTTGTAAGTTATCTCTGTGATGGTGGGACTTTACAGCGATTTTGCCAGTTTGATTCACAATGCACGCCATTAGTGCGGTTCGTTCTCGAAGATGAGCACATTTTGGGATTTCGTATTTAGTTTAAATGTGGCAATGTAGGATTTTAACGTCTTCGTCTCGCATTTTTTTTTTACACTCATCAGTTTTTTTCCTGCACTCGTCAGTCAGTGTTATCGGTTCTCGAGAATTCAGTGCGTTGACTGCAGACGAAAAAGTTCAGATTGCCGAGTGGTATAGAGCGTCTGTCTCTTGAGCTGTAGACTCGGGTTTGATTCCGAGTCGGGTCAAACCAATGACTTTAAAATTGGTATTCACAGCTTCCCTGCTTGACGCTCAGCATTAAAGGGACAGTGTGGAGAACAAGCCGGCAAGTTTACTTGTTGTGCCGTTGGGAAAGGCACTTAGCGGGATTCCCCCATCTTGGTGTGGTAGACAGATGGCTGGCAACTCCTAAGCGAGCTCGTATAGCGCTTTGATCGCTTTCTCGTGATAGGAGGATAAATATGCAACTAAGTTAAAAAGCAAAAAATTTGAAAAGTTTAGAGGCTTATGCGGCTTTTCGTTTATGCATCTTATGTAGCCAGTGTAACATTGAAGTATAACATCTAAATTATTTAAATATTCTGACAATTTTTCGTGTTTAGGATGGTTCTGCTCCTGTGCTCACAGATGACGTCAGTCTGCAAGTATTCATGGATCACTTGAAGAAATTGGCTGTATCTAGTTCGACCTAGGGTTGTGAAACGTGCAAATTTTTGGTGGATTTATTCTATTTGCTTGCTAGTAAATGCTTTTTCTCGCGTTTAGATTTTCGTTTCATGTATTCGTTGCAATACCAGAATTTTAGAACGACTTGGACTGCTATTAAATGACACTAAACTTGATGTTTGGCAGTGCTGTATGTAGTTGGTTAGGTAATTATTCCAATTAAAAAATGTGATCATTCCTTGATGAAAAATGGGAGACTGAGGAGGTTAATGCATTGATTATTTTTACAGAGGTTAGAGGGTATGTCCCACGGGTTACTAAATACTGGGCTTTTCTTTAAGTTATAAATCGAGCACTAGTAGAAGTGCGCCACTTTTAGTTTAAAGCACGAACAATAATATTTTAGGAATATTTGGACCTTAAACAGTGTCCTCAATTGCTCGTACAAGTGTAGCCTACTACGTGTGTTGCGCTTTCGGCTCGGAGCAAGCACTTGATTTGTTCCTAATCGTATGTAAACAAATCCACGCCACCTTAAGTGCACAATAACAAACTGTACTTAATACGGCAAATTTCTATATATTTGCAATACGAGTAGGATTTATCAAACTTGTATAGTAGCTCCTCGTCTTTTCTGCAAGCCTCATTCCTGCCAGCGATGGCGGAAACATTTTTAAAGTGGGGAGGGGGCATAAGCAATGACCACATTTCCTTCGCCTGGAACCCATATTTAGCTTGTTCGCGTGTGACACATCTGATTTAGCCTCAAACAACGCATGCTATATCATCAACCTCATCGGAAGATGACGATGCTGATTTTGAGGTTGACACTAATTGTTCCAGCAAAGGTCCTCATATTTCGAATCAAGATGAATTAGATGACTTATCTAGAGACTTAGGTCTAACAAAAGCAAAAGCAGAGATACTTTCTTCTCGCCTCAAGGAGAGGAATTCGCTTGCTCCTTCATGCAAGATATCCAAGCCTAGAAAACGGCATGTGACCTTTGCAAATTTCTATACAATGTCCTCGGATTCGGATCATCCTTCACTTTGTTATTGTACTGACGTACAGGGCTTGTTTCAGGAGATTGGAATTGTGTACTCAGCTTTGGATTGGCGTTTATTCATTGACAGTTCTAAGCAAAGTTTAAAACTGTCCTTCTACATAAAGGTAATGTGTATCTATGCATTCCAATAGCACATTCTGTTCGGATGAAGAAAGATCGTGAATCCGTAAAAATATTACTTGAATTAATTCGATACAATAATCATAATTGGGACGTTTGTGGAGATTTCAAATGATAGCATTTCTTTTGGGATTGCAAGGAGGTTATACGAAACATTCTTGTTTTCTTTGTTTGTGGGATCGCAGAGCGGATGAGCAGCACTACGTGGTCAAAAACTGGCCACCTCGCGAAGATCTCACACCAGGCTTCCACAACGTTTTAAACTCATCTCTAATAGAAAGGAGCAAAATTTTACTTCCTCCATTGCATATTAAACTCGGACTGGCCAAACAGTTTGTGAAGAGCTTGAAACCGAAAAGCCGTGCCTTTCGCTATAGATGTTTCCAAGCGTATCTGAGGTAGAAGTCAAAGGAGCTGTACTTGTGGGGCCACAAATAAGAAGAATCTGAAGAGCTGGAGGGACAAATGTCTGATTTGGAAAGAAATGCTTGGCAAGCTTTTAGAATGATTGTGGAAGGATTTTTAGGAAAACATCGAAGAGACGACTATGCAAAGTGGGTGTCAAATTTGATTAAAAGTTATGAAAAGCTTGGTTGCCGCATGTTCTTAAAGTTGAATTTTTTGCATTCTCACTTGGATTTCTTTCGAGAAAACTTCGGAAACGTGAGTGAAGAGCATGGTGAAAGGTTTCACCAAGATATCCAAGTGATGAAAAAGCGCTATCAAGGGAGGTGGGACGAAGCCATGATGGGAGACTATGTATGGAATTTGGTGCCGAAATGCACCACCACATAGGCCTACAAGCAAAAAAGTTATTCAAATGTTTATTTTTAGTAAATGACATTGCAGTGCTTTTGAATTGCTTATTCGTGAGTTTTTTAAATTTTGTGTGTTATATTTCGAATTATATAGCCATGAGTTTTGTATTAGCCTACACAAACTTGAAATCGTAAATTCATATAACTTCAAATAGTGGCAAAACCATTGACACTACAAAATTTTCTATATCATTTTCGAAATCAGCGCCCCAGAAAACTTATAGAACATTATAGTCTTATGATAAACACATTTTTCAAAAAATTTGGTTGTCCAGTGTAATCCAGTGAGGACCAAAAAAAGGTCAACACGACCGCAGGACGCTGTCCTATTTTCCACTAAAAATCCAGTGAAAAGCAAAAAAAGGTCATCACATCCGCAGAAATCCCTACTTTTTTTTCAGTTTTCCAGCCATATCTTTACACCTTCTGAATGTAACGTTCCCCTTAGCGCCCCCTGAGTATTTTCGCCCCGCTAAAAGTTGACAGCACCCACGTTAAGAACCACTGCTCTAATTGAACACGACCTGTAATGCCACTACAGGGGAAGGTGTTGAAAATGACAAAGACGGCTACTCTGGGACGTGTCACCTGATTTTCCACATTGAATTTTAGATTACTTATCAGTAACCAGGGTTGGAAATATCGATTAGAAATCGATAATCGATATTCTCTACTTTTTCGTCATCGAATGCAAAAATTTTCTACTTTTTTTTTTCGTTATCGATTGGGGCTTTTCCCTACTTTTTCGCGTGGTAAATCGATATTAATTAATCGATACTTTTTTTCTGAATAAGTTCTGTCAAAAGTTTTTATTTTTTGTTGTTTTTAGTACCTTATCTGTTTTTTGTGGTGTTTGCAGATAAATATTTTACTTTACATCCGCATAAGAACAGCTAGCGTGCGGAAAATTCCGTATGCACTGTCATTTTTTATTTCATTCCGAAATATATAACGAGAAAACGTTTGCTTAACGTTTGGTCCCTTGGTATCGCAGGGCAGGGCCAGGCAGTCCAATGTAGTTTTGAGGCTAATAAAGTGGTTTTTGACTATTTGTTCACCAGCTTTTTTGATTTGAAAGATTACATCTGATGGTAGGAATACTTTTGTGTTTCGAACATCGCAGAAAAGGTTTTATAAGTTAGTCATCAGCATCTGAAGAAGGCCAAGATCAAAGGTAGAAAGTATTTAAGAGAAAAAGTGATACTTGATCTTTTTTATAGTGAAAAGGGAAAAGTGAGTAAGCCTTCTGGTATTCCTGTTTTAAACTGCCCATCATAATACGCTATGCCTTCAATACCGACACTCTCCACTTTGCGTAACCTGAAGCCCCTCCCTACCCCCTCCCATTAGCATCAAAATATCTTGACGCTGTCGCTGTCAACTTAGTCCGAGAAAAGTATCGATTTGACGTTATCGATTGATCGATATTCTCTACTTTTTATTTTTGTTATCGAATGTAGAAATTCGCTACTTTTTTTTGAGGTATCGAATATCGAATTATTCTCTACTTTTTCATTATCGATTTCCAACCCTGTCAGTAACTGTATTACGGTATGATTCTTTTTGTTTAAAGGTGGCGCTCAAATAGAGGTTTCACGGTATGTCTCGTATGCGGTCACGGAATGAAACAACGAGAGCTGTAAGCTTTTTTGGAGTATAAGAAAAGATAAAGTTGGGATGATCAATAACTCAACTCCAATTAACGTTATTTTCTACACACTTAAGGTGATGCTTGGAGGAATAGTGTAGAACTTCATAAATCGCATCGTCACGCGTGAAACTAGAACGGAAACGTTTTCTTGCTTTCTCTGACTGGAAAAAGCGATTTTGTTGGCAAAGGAATTGCTCTCGGGTAAGCGCTGCGCAGCAAATCAAAGTGAATTAAAAAATTTATATACAGTCAAAAAAATGTAGAAATTATATTTTACACTCTCCGCCGCTTTTCTTTTATGACAGCTGCTTATTTCATCTATTTTGAAGGTTAGTTATTAACGTTAAAATAAGGTCTGAAAAAAACAAAGCTCCCACCTCCCCGAGAATTAGCCTCGCCCCTCGCATTAAGAAAAATTATACTGCAAATACCAGCTACATTTCTTTTGAGTGACTATCTGCAAAGTCAGTGCAGATAGTAGGGTACCAGTATACAATACATGGGTGGAGGGGCCTAGTTTTGAGTACAGCTGCTATTGTTCACCATAAACAACACTTACGACAACTATTGTACCTCGCCTCATCTCAAAGCGAACTGTAAAATGCTTTTCCGTACTGAAAGCTTAGATCAGTGATTCTCAATCTTTTCTGAGCCGTGGCTCCATGCCTGTATCTCTAAAAAACTATGGCCCCTATAGTGTGTAAGTTTAAAAATCCCGGTGTGCTATAGTTCATTAATAATTCCTACCATCGTGGCTGCCAAGAAAACACTCTGTGTTCTCTTTGGGGGGCCAAGGGCCACGGTTGAGAAGTTGAAAACCCCTGGCTTGGATGCTACCAATCGCTGGTTGGCCTTTTATATGTTAAGATGCTCAGTTTGACATTTACAGGCCGCAAGTCAATTTTTTGACCATAAGCAGATTGCACTTTTTCTGTACCCCCCAACCCACGAACAAAATTTTAAAGAAAACCTCTCTGCCTTTAAGCTTTTTTATGGGTTTCAATTTTGATGGTAGGCCTATTAAGTTTCAAATACATTCATGCAGAGATATTATTGCAGAACTAAATGCGTAAATTAGGGCCCCCAGCCCCCCCGCTTCCGCCACCTATGATTCCTGTCCTCTTCTATCGTAAACAGAGTTGGGTGGTCAGTCTTAGGAAATGACTCGATTAGACGTCTTTTTGGCTTAGGATAGATCAGGGGGGGTGCAACTTTTTTGAGTAACGGGGCATATCTGCTTTTCAAAATTCTTCGCGGGCTAAAATTTAGTACCATGGCGGACATTGAGCGACTGAAAAAATTATGGTTTAATTTTTGTATTTTTCGTTTCTTCCTTGCCATACTCGATGCTGAATTTAAACTGAAAGCAGAATATCTTACAGCACGTGCAAAGCATGCGGAAATACGAACGCGTGATTACTTACGTGTGACAGCATGTTTTATTGTGACGACATAGCCCAATAAGTGCAAGTTTAACCCTCATACGGTAATCACGAGGGCAGGATTTCCCCAACTTTTTATAAATGTAACTCTAAAACAATTTAAAAAACTCAGTGTACCACTCAGCCTAAAAAGTACGCATGCTTACAAGAAAACTTTCAAGGTGGCAATACTTGTCACTGAAATATTAGTGTTAAATAATGTGCGATTTTGGAATATTTGTTTTAGCGCTTGGTTGAGTTTCCAACCCAAGACGTAACGCCCTCAATGTTAATGTATTTTTGTTCGCACGATTTAATCACAAGACACTTATCACGTGATTGTTGGTCACCTTTTTTTTTGATTTGAAATGTTGTGTGGTTTTATGGCGCTTTATAACTACTAACGTCCTTTAGCGCCAGGACTAAATTTTGTCAAGAATTCACTGACGTATTTTTATTTTCTGTTTATTTCATCCTCCGCGCTACACTTAATTGCTGAGCGATTAGCAAGTGTAACAGCAGATACCAGTTTTAAAGTCTTTGGTTTGACCCGACTGAGAATAGAACCCAGCCTACCAGCTTCCTTGATTTCAAGATTATTTGTCGCGCTTGTTTTTCAAAGTGTTACGCAGTTGTATTGGAAATTGCACAGAGTATTCGATGGCCTGGTGGTTAGAGCGTTCGCTTTGGAAACTGGTAGACTGGATTCTATTCTCAGTCTGGTCAAACCAAAGACTTTAAAACTGGTATCTGCTGTTACACTTGCTAAACGCTCAGCAATTAAGTGTAGCACGGAGGATGAAATGAACAGAGCATAAAAATACGTGAGTGAATTCTTGACAAAACTTAATCCTGGCGCTAAAGAATCTCAATGGAAGCTGGTAGACTGGATTCTATTCTCAGTCGGGTCAAACCAAAGACTTTAAAACTGGTATCTGCTATTATACTTGCTAAACGCTCAGCAATTAAGTGTAGCGCGGAGGATGAAATAAACAGAAAATAAAAATACGTCAGTGAATTCTTGACAAAATTTAGTCCTGGCGCTAAAGGACGTTAGTAGTTATAAAGCGCCATAAAACCACACAACATTTCACACAACATTTAAGTAGTTATAAAGCGCTATAAAATCACACATTTATTAAGTACTGCAGCGTTTGACAGCACTGTTAGAACCCGTATTTTCGTAAAGTTTATCAGCTGATCAAGAACATAAATGTAGAGTTTAATGAATAAGATGCAAGTGTACTTAATGAATAAGATGCAAATATACTTTTTTGGTGATTATTTTGCAGACTTGCTAAGTTTTTTAAAGCACTTTAAGTAACGCAGTTTTTGTATATTCTGAGCTGTTGGTCTACGCTACGAAAAGGTTAAAGAGTGGTTTAATATTCAAGGTATGTTTATGTTTTTCACTTCGCAGTCTCCCTCAATTACTGTTGAATTTTCAGTTCAATATAATTTGAAAATAACCTTAGTTAGTTTAGTTTAGTTTGTATTTGGCACTCTCGTAGTTCGTGTGTTAAGAGATTTATGTTTATTTTAGAGCACTTTTACTTGGCGACGCTTTCCTTTTGATCTTGACTGTTGGGCTCATAGCTGGCATGTTTGAATTTTTTAATGTTTTAGATTTTGTTTGTTACACTTGGAGCCCAGCTTATGCGTAATTATTTTTTAATAGAAACCGCATTTACTCATAAAAAATTCGTGTTTACCCCTCTCGGGAAAAACGGACAAGCGCATGTGGCTATCGTTACAATTAGTTTAAAGTGTGTTTACCGATACGCGACACGCGGCACGCGATGACGCGACAAAAATTATTACGTAAGTAAATGTAGAAGGATTTCCCGAGTTTTCGCGTGATCGGTGAACAGCAAAATAAAAACAAACGAGGTGCGAAAAATTGTTGTCGCGTATCGGTAAACGCGCCTTCATGTTGCACCTCAAGTTGCCAAATAGTGATTGATCTGGTTTAAAACAAAGCAAAATCTATTACGCTTCCTCTGCTTACGCTCTGGCCAACGCTTCTTTAATCGCTTGCAAATAACCTACTAAAGTTCACATGTAATGTGCTCCTCAACCAGCCAACGGTGATTAACACAAGGCAATAGCTCAGCCCCAACACTCATCGCTCATCACAGCAAAACTTGCCTAGTACTTCTGCACAAAGCATATATTATCTAGCACAGCCTAGGTCAGGGGTTTTCAAAGCGCTCCGTACGCAGCCCCTGGGCTTTACGAGACAAACCCAGGGGCTCCGCATTCGAGAATCAACATCGATCCTAAACAACGGTGGGGATTAAAGAAGTGGAAAGGAGCGGAAATAAAACAGGGCAAAATGATAACAAAGGTCTTCACGGAGGATTGTCGGCAAAGAGCGCTTTGCGGAAGAGCAAAAACTTTTTTTGAAAGATCACCCTTACAAAGTACGTCAATAAGGCTCCATGCCAAACTTCAAACTTAGCAAAAGGCGTCGCACATCAAAAAGTTTGAGAATCTCGATCTGGCCTAGGTCCCATGCTTCCTGCCAGCTTACGTACATTACTGCATTATGTTGACCGGCAATCATCATGAACCTGGTCTACTTTCTCTTCGGGTTACTTCTAAGTCGCTTACGTTCATACGTTTATCACACCCACGAAACAAATTTTCATTTTTCTCTGTGGAAAATCGAAACAAAAAAGTGATTTCATTGTAACACGCTCATGATTGTGAACACTTCCACTGTCTGCAGTCATTGCCTATATGAGTTTTTTCGTTGCGGGTGAGATGAAGTCTCATGTGAACTTCGCCTTACATTCATCAATATTAATAAAAAAAATAAAGAAATTTCTGAATTTTTAAGCGTACCACCTGCAAATCCTTCGCGTACTGCAGTTTGGGAAACACTGCTTTAGGGCAAGTTTCTGCAACTTTTGTAACTTTTTTTTACAGCTTCGGGAAGCTGCGTAAGTAACAAAAAACTTTATTACAGCATGTGTAGAGCTGTTTACCTAAGTTTTATTTTGCAACTTTTTTGCTTTTATAGGCAACTTTTTGTTGCAACTTGACGAAATAATGAACAGCCAAGTTTAATTTTACTAATAATTTCCCAGGAGTAGGTAAGTCGGCGTTACGTGACTACGTCAACTTTGTTTTAACGCAAGCAATAATTGTCACAGAATGCGTGATGAATGAGGTCTTCCAGCGTTATTTATTCTGTAACAATATGCTCGCTGTATTCAGTAATTATATGAGCTTCAGCAATCAGCATGCTGGGCAAAGCAGGCAGCAGCTGTTAGCTGAAGACCGTCACTTAATTTGCTCAGGTCGATGTTTGGAAATATTTAGCAGTGTATGTAAATAAATCATGTTCATGTCAATAATAGACACAAACTTTGACAACTGATTTCACCGCTTGTTATTAGCATTTTCCTTTTTCCCGGATTTTCAAATCCTCGGGATTCCCGGGATTCGGGAAATTCCCGGAAAATTTTCCTGGAAATTTTCCCGAGCTTGATCATTTTGACATTATTTATGATTTTCAGCATTTCAGATTTAATTTTTAGCATTTTGTTATGTTGTTTTGACAAACTTAGTTCGAGTTTTTCAATTTTTTCGACAAATCGAGAAAAAATTTTGATCTTACAAGCATTTCGTCTTAAAAAATTTTGCGAATTTTGAAAAGAAATTTTTAGTAAGCAAAAAAAAATTTTTAATTGGCAGTAACGCCTTTTTTATGTCGGAATGATAGATATCAGTAACACTGAAACCCTTGTTAATGTAAAAAAATTTCCCGGGATCCCGACATAAATTTCCCGGTGAACGGGAAATTTACAAACAGCAATGCAAGTTGTTTTGTGGTGGGTATTTATAAAAGCAGAGAGAAAGAATAAGTAAAAGATTGAAAAGTTTTAAATGTCCCGGGAAATTTCCCGTCCCGAAATCCCTAAAGGGAAACCCTACTTGTTATATTCTTTCATGCGACTTTACAACTTCCGTTAAAAATAATTGCAACTTTTGTTAAAAATACACGCAACTTTTTTAATATTTTAGTGCAACAAAAACTTTCCCTAGTTATCACATTTTCATTCGCATAAAGTCGTTTGGGGTCAAATTTGACCGCGATTGGTTTTTCAATGGACTTTTTCTATGGTTTTTCCGTAATAATGACGGTAAATGAACAAAAACACATCAGTAGTGGTTAGGAAAGACAAAGCCACTACGGGAGCCCATTCTCGTAAGCCAACGTTGAGCAATCAAGTTAAGGTTGAGAAATGTCAATTATTTTCCATGGGATCAAATTTACCCTCAATTTACTTTTGGGTATATGCTGCAGAAATATCATGTAGCACCAGTGGCGTACGCAGGATTTTTCAATGGGGGGGGTTCAGTGACGTCACCTTTAGCTGTGATGACGTAAAGATACTAATACTACAGTAGTTCAGAGGTATTAAAGAGCATTGGATTGTAATGTTTCTAGTCTAAATTGCAGCTAAACATGATTAAGCTATATAATGCCATAGCGAAGGAAACAATCCAGATATTTCATTCATACTTTTGCTTGATTCTTTGCTCTTCATTAAAGAAGAGAAAAGGTTTCAAAGAAACTCAAGCTGTCAAGCCGTGGTTCAAAATTTACGGAAAAAATTTTACTTGACCTCATTTTTGGGCCATAGGAAGGTTAACTGACTAGAGCAGGCTAGCTTTCGCAAAATCACGAACAGAGTGTAGCCAGAGGGGTTGAAACAGAAATTGCTTCCCTCCAAAAAATCTTTTTTCAAAAACCAACATTGATATAAGCAACGCATCTAAACTTTGATATAAACATTTAATATACACTCATTATGAAGGGGACAGTTCTTCCAGTCTTGAAAAGTGAAGGTAGGAGAGCATGAGAAAAAACTGCCTTCCCTATCGAAACATTTTTAAACTAAATTAAATTACGCGCAAGAAAAATCTCTAATCATGCGATTAAGGTCAAAAACAGCGTCGACATTATCTAAGCATTTTTCATTTAAATCACAGCGTCGATATCATCAGATACTCTCAAACACATAATCGGGGTGTCTGGGAAACGGAGCACTCCAGCTCCTGAGACAGTTGCGGTACGTAAAAACAATTTTGCCTCCCCCCCCGTTCCGCCATTGGGCCTCTTAAATCTTTTGTTGGTCTGGTCTTCCTTGGTGGTATTTTCATTTTATTTTTAACACTTAGGGCCGTGTCAATTTAGATTTTTACATTTTAATGATTTTTCAACAAACCGGCCGGTTATAGCCCAGTTGTTAAAGATGTCGCTGTCGATGCGGCAGGTCTGAGGTTTAGTTCCCAGGCCGGTCAAATCAGACACTGTGTGGCCAATGGTGTCGATTTCCCCGAAGATTTTTGTTGTTTTGAGTGTGTGTGTGACTCGAGAATGATTGTGGAATGATCGTTTGTTGTGTGGTCTATGACGTTATAATGCGTGGTGTTTATCTGGCTCGCTTTTTGGTTAGTTGTATGCGACTGCGAGAGTCTCAGGGATAGGTTAGACTAGTTAGGTTTGAGGTTTTTTTTACTAGTTAGGTAGCTTAGGCAAAACGGCAAATTTAGGGAATTGGATAGGGCCGTGTCATGAAGCATAGTTTGGTACTCTTCTCACCTTTTGAGTATTGCTTTGATATCGAGACTCTTGCTCGTTCCTGGATCCAGAACCGGTAGGCTACGGTTTTCGTTCTTTCCTTTTTTCGTGTGTGTGTGACGTACTGACTTGTGTGCCGCAGTGCTGGTATAGTTTCAGTGCTTGCGAATGTAATTTACGTTTTTTGCGTTTGACCTATGATCGGTGTGGTGGCTTATATTTTGCCTTTGTTTACACAGAAACCGCAGCTGTCATCGACTTTCTGTGCAAGGCGTGTATTCAAAATTTTCTAATGAATTCAATTTCTGTTAGAAGAGCGGTGGAGCGTGATTGCCAAACCCGCGCGTGCTCAGATCTAACAAATGGCTTGCCACCGCTGCACCGTTTCTTCGGAGCTGGGTTGTCCAGGCGTTAAGCCGCGGGGTCGGGCCCCGCCACTCGCTACCATGCGTCAGTACTACTGCGAGTTTAACGAAATGAGTACAGTGAAAGTTTGAATATTGATTTAAAAAAAAAATTTGGGGGGGTGTTGGGCAAAAGTTACTGCTGAAACACCGTATTTAAGGAAGCTTCAACTTACCAATTACCTCACAGTAGCATTGATGACAAAATTGCAGTTCAAGCAAAACCTATCAGAAAATTTAAACTACCGGTATTAAGGGGGGGTTACTCCCGACCCCCTCCACCGTGCGTATGCCACTGTGGCCCATCTCGGCCACTTAGCGCCTGGGGAACGCAGAAACGTTGCAGCGGTGGCGAGCCGTTAGCGACACTGTGCCGATTTGACCGCCCCGGGAATCTAATCCAGACCTTTCGCACCGATAATCTGTACGCTTAACAACTGATCCAACGGCCGGCACCGGCCCGAAATCAAACCCAAAACCCCCCGCGCCGATAGCGATGTCTTTAACCACTACGCAAACTGGCCGGTTCGGTGAAGTCAAACTTATGACATCGCAAGCGGAATATCTGCCTGCGTTGCAACCATTCTTCTCTTCCAAGAATGCCTTCTGCGGTGAAGCGCTGTCTTGTCCATCCACAGCCATCGCTTTATGACATCATGACTCCAGCTTTAACAGTGCCCATTGACTTTGCCCAGGCTCGCATTTTGAATTAATCATTGGTTCAAACGCAACGCACCAGAGAAGTTTGACTAGCGGTTACAATGAAAGTTTATCGAGATTATATATAAGCAAGTTGGAAAGCAGAGAAAAACATAATAGCAATTTCGCCAATCTCTGTATAAAAGAAGGCGGATCGTTTTAAAAAGAAAGATTTTTATTTCTTTTCCAATCGTCAATGGGGAGGGGGTTCTGACCCCCGAACTGTACCCCCCAGCGTACGCCACTGTAATACCACGATGAAAAACATAAAATCACAGAATATTTGATATGACAAACCTTGAAATACTGTAGAATGATTTAGGATTTCTTACAGCAATTTGGCGTAAATTTTACCACTGACCTAAGATAATAAGTGTTTTTTGTCTTGGGGTCAGATGTGACCCCAATTGGCTTTTAAGTATGTGCTGTTACAGTGCCATGCTGCAACGCTGGCCCATTCAAAGAGTAAAAATACGATAGGGGAAAAAAGTGTAGGCAATTCATAACATAAGACAAAATAAGCCTCATGCTAATAAAGGGTTCGGCAAACTGCGGCCCGCGAACAAATTTATTGTGGCCCTCGAATGACCTCACTTTAAATGCAAAAAAAGAAACATGTATAATAAACTAATTGCGATACAAGTTTGCGTTCATGCCGGTTAATTTAGGGACGTCAGAATGATATCTACAAATCTTATAAAATCATAAATGACTTTATGTCGTCACATTGGATGAATTGCAGTAATTATTATCTGTACACGAATTTATGTCCTAACAATGTCTGTTGTATAGCGTTTATTTTGTAGTAAATAGTCTAATCCAAGGGGGGGAGAACTGCGGTCCACGAGACCATTTTATGCGGCCCGCGGGCATTTACAGAGATATAAACTCTTGCCGTGAATCAAGCCGTAGACCTTTTTATGAGGAGCCGTTTGGAAAAAAATAATTTAGGGTTTTCACATGTTTTTTCGGCTAATTTAGGCTACATTTTGTCCAATATATGGTATAGGAAATTTCCTACATGTATATAGGACAAATAAGTGGTTTAAAACAGCCGAAAACACCGACGCCAAATGTAGCGTATAGGAAATTTTCTATATATTATATTAGACAAATTATTGCTCAAATTAGCTAAAAAATGCAGCACAAAACATATAGGAAATTTCCTGTGTATTATATAAGACAAATTATTGCTCAAATCAACCAAAAAACGCAGCGCAAAACATATAGGAAATTTCCTATATATTATATAAGACAAATTATTGCTCAAATTAGCCAAAAAACGCAGCGCAAAACATATAGGAAATTTCCTATATACTATACAAGACAAATTATTGCATAAATTTGACAAAAAAGCAGCGCAAAACATATAGGAAATTTCCTATATACTATACAAGACAAATTATTGCATAAATTTGACAAAAAAGCAGCGCAAAACATATAGGAAATTTCCTATATAATATATAAGACAAATTATTGCATAAATTTGCCAGAAAAAGCAGCACAAAACGTATAGGATGCTTTGAGCTGCTTTTTTGGCAAATTTATGCAATAATTTGTGTTTTATATCACATAGGAAATTTTCTATATATTTTGTGTCAGTTTTTTCGGCTATTTTAAGCCACATATTTGTCTTATATTTAAATAGGAAATACCCTATATAATATATTGGACAAAATGTAGCTTAAATTGGCCGAAAAAACATTTGGAAAAACTTAAATTATATTTTTCCAAACGGCGACTCATAAATTTCCTATATATTTTGTGTCAGTTTTTCGGCCATTTTAAGCCACATATTTGTCTAATACATGAATAGGAAAATCCTACATAATATACTGGACAAAATGTCGCTTAAATTGGCCGAAAAAACGCAGGAAAAACCTAAATTATTTTTTTCCAAACGGCGCCTCATAAATTTCCTATATATTATGTGTCAATTTTTCGGCTATTTTAAGCCGCGTATTCGTCTTATACATAAATAGGAAATATCCTATATAATATATTGGACAAAATGTAGCTTAAATTGACCGAAAAAACATTTGGAAAAATCTAAATTATATTTTTCCAAACGGCGCCTCAAACCTTTTCTTTTTCTTTTTTTGCTCTTCACCAATTTTAAGTGGAAAAAATAGGACACCTGGGACGTAAAGACCTTTTTTTCGCTCCTCACCGATTTCAGTGGAAAAAGTTGGACATCTGCGGATGTGAAGACCTTCTTTTTTGCTCTTCCAATCAGTGTGGCCCTCGGCTTCAAAGTTTTTTCAAATGTCGTTCTTCGTGTGAAAAGTATTGCCCACCCGTGGTCTAAGCATAAGCACATGTCTGCTATAATAGCTGACAACAACAGCAACAACCAGCATTTTAACTCGATGCATCTGAAAGTCTACCATGCTCAGCAAACAAATACAAAACCAGTAACATTGAATAAATTACGGTACACATACATATGGTAACATACAAGGTAGATCATTGCTTCGTTAGTGCAGGCACCAGTAGTAGACTCGTAAATGTAACCGACACAGGAAGGCCGCGAAGGAACCAAAAGGTCTTCGAGTCAAGCTTAGGTCGTTTTGATATAATTGCGTTTGTAGGCGGAAAGTGTTGCGGCCCGCACGCTACTGCTGGATATGTGAAGATTTGGCCCAATAGCGCAAATAGTTTGCCGACCCCTGTGCTAATCTATGGGCTCTTGGACTCGAAAAATATTTTTGCGAGTTTGCAAAGATCTTTCGGAAAAGTCTAGTTAACCCATCTTTATTTAATGCTGGATGCAACTAATTAAGGTTTCTCGACTCGATGGCATTAGGCTTTGAATTTGTTCAAAATCATTTATGTTTTTTCGTCTGCTTGAAGATGAGTCGGATATTGCACTTCACCCACAATTTCTTCAACTTTCCATGAAGGATATAAACCGCTTTCTTGAGTTCTGATGTTTAACCCTTTTGAAAAACCATCCCAATGATTTCCAGCGATAACAATAAAATCTCCCACTTTCAGTTCTATTTCTTCACTGTCAGGTTGAGGATCGTGATCATATATCACTTTCTGGTAATGACCTGACATCCCCCCGTAATAATAAATATCATCAAGGGAGTGAAAATAGTCCGATGCATCGGCGTGATAAGTTTGCATCAGTTCGTAAGCCAAGCGACAAACCTGCAAAAGAATATTGCAAGCTAAATTTCTCCACAAAAGAGAGCCCACCAAATAGGCTTAGAGTTAGACTTTATGTATTCGGAAAAACTGTTACCTAATTACAAAGAGCAGTAATCGCGTTCATACAAGCCTAGAATGAGTCTTTTTAATGTTTTTGCTCATATCTATCGCAAGAAAGCTCGCTCATAGCAGTTACTAGCCACCTGTTCATCACTTGAAGCCAGGGAAATAGTGCTCTTCTATGAACAGCTAAACAAGCGAATTTTGTTGGCTTGTTTTCTACATTGCCAACCAAAATGGGTAGTGACAACCCAAAAAACTTGGGTAATAAATTGGGTAGACTCGTTGAGACACCCAACTTATTTAATTGGATATATCCTACTCAATTCATTTACCCAAAACTGCCAACAACATCTCAAAAAGACGAAAGTGGGTTATTATAACTCGTTATTGAGACCCAATTGTGGGTCTCGGGAATTTAAGATCTACATTACGTCTTTTCTTGCGCCTATTACGACTGTCCTGGATTGTTCCCTATTCGCATTTCTTGCCTCAGCAGATTGATATGTAAAACTTCTTGATTCATATATAAAACAACAAATGATGAATAATTTTTCTTTTGTGGCATTTATGCAAATACGTCATTTCGGGAGTTTAATAGCAAATATTTTTTCAATTTATAAATTTGTTTTTCTTCTTATAAATGAATACATGATTTGGAAAACGTCACAAGTCAAAAAAACAAGTTTTGAGAAAGTCAAAAAAAACTTT
The DNA here is from genome assembly GCA_964006365.1 of Trididemnum miniatum. NCBI lineage: Eukaryota > Metazoa > Chordata > Ascidiacea > Aplousobranchia > Didemnidae > Trididemnum > Trididemnum miniatum. The sequence goes on from OZ023239.1 coordinate 15,962,972, forward strand.
CTGTATTTTTGTGTGATGATTGCATAGAGTAATCAAGTTTATCACAAATACTCACTAACCTAGAGGTTCCAAAGCAATGAAACCCATTGCACCATTATGTTTAGTTCGCACGCAAGAAGTGTTTAAAATTTGAAAACTTGGGTCGTTTTTGGTACATATTTTGAAAACGAAAAAAATAGCAACAAACTAAAGGGTTTGTGATGATAGAATTTCACTTGAGTTATCAACAAAAAGTGGTTGATTGGAAGCTTGACATATTTGACTAAATGTTGGTGAAAACAGTCAGGAAGTTCACAATACTATTATTACTCTGCTTCTTGTTTGAAAAGTATATTGCAATAAAATAAGACTCACCAAAATAATAGGTATTTCGCTTTTACACGTTTTTTCGAAAACTCTTAGTTTATGCGATTTACATGGTACAAATCGGCACAGAAACCCATTGCAAAAATTTATTTTGAAAAATTATGAACTTTTTTTGGGGGGGTAGGGGTAAATGACGTAACTCGAAAAGTGCACATGCTACACGGCTGAATTTGGTGTCAAACGACTCGGCAAACATGATTTCTTATCTGTCTGTAATACATTTTGATGCTCTATCTCAATCAGAAAACAACTTATTCAAAAAAATTAAAATCAAGAAACCATTATTTATTATGGTATATGAAATCAAAAGAGGCCCAAGTGCTGTGCTTGGTTCCTTTCATTTTCACAACAATGTTCTTAACGTTAATTTTTATATTTGTAGAAGGAACTTGGTTTTGCTTTTTGCACGCATGATAGCCAATGTCGCTAGGAACATAATGATGCAATAAAAATAAAATAACAATATGGTGACTTATTCCCTTTTCGTAATCGTGTATTCAAATGCTTATACGTAACAATGCGATAGTAAACCACGTGGCAAATCAAACTTCTATTTGAGATTTTTGAATGGCAAGCATTTAACTTTGGAAAACATCGTTGCCAGCCACCTAAAAATTATTTTGTACACTCATCAACCGTTTTATGAGAGCTTATATGTGAACAAGAATTATGCATGGATACAGAAATCTAACAGGCGTGTGGCTCGCAACAATTGTACATCTTGACTGGATAATTTTGAATGATATTTGCACCGCAGGGAATAGAGTAGAATGCTGCTTCGTACCTCAATATTGATACCCCTAATTGTACCATTAGTTAAAACAGAACCGGCCGAAAGTAAAACTTTTGTAATTATAGAACTGGCTGACAGAAAATTTGAATCTCTCCACTACTTATAGCATCTCTATTTTAGGTTATTTCCCAAGAATGAATTTAAATTTTTAACTTGTTCGGTAATAATTAGCTAAGCCCAATAATCTCCGGCGATGTACTTATTTACTTGGGTACATAGAATTGAGAGTTGGGCAAAAATTAAAACCCCCCAATTACGTTTTCGAAGGTTTTTGGGTTTGGTTGATTTTCACCCAATTATGTTTACGCTTACCCAAGTAAATTTTTTGGGTTTAACTTTTGAGTCAATATTTTCTTCGCGCTCTTGGGTAAAAACGTTTTTGCCCAATACTTTTGGGTACTGCATCATGAATAATTGAGTATTGGGCACTTTTACGGACTTTTACTACCCAAAAAGATTAGGGACCTAAATTAACCGCGAGGAATTCAGTGCGATGTTGGGCAGCTCTTTGTCAACTTCCAATTTTTTCAAATAATGTCATTTCAATTTCGCCACAGAGATGACATACCGGTATTTCAAATTTTATCGAATGTAGAGGTGTCTTTAAAAAATTTTTTCAAGAGGCGTCTTTAAAAAAAGAGCTTAATACGTTCCGCTACTTCAAATCGTAAAATCCGCCGCTGATTGAAGTAGGTATTCAGGTTCACTTTCACTCCTGTCCCTTTCACTGCTGGCCAAAAATAATCTTGCGATACAAGAATGCAATGAAACAAAATAAAAGCACGACGAGGAGGATCGAAGGACCATAGAGTCGTCGAAATAAGACGACGCGTTCGCCGAGTCTGCTCCTCCTCATTCCACTAACACCACGCGGTCGATTTTAATGAAATTTGATAATGTTGTAAGCTATGATCGTACGGCGGCACAAAATTGTTTTACTAAGTTAGAGTGTCTCTGGTCCTTCTAAGAAACCATGAGTAAATATAAGGCTGTAAATTTGAAATAGAAATGTTGGTACAAGGTAATAGCGGGTCCATCGCCAACCTACGTAATTTCATTAAAAACTTCTCATACTGTACCGAATTATCACACCTTTCCTTAAGGCAATTATTTTCTTTTCGAATTTCATCATGGGTTTAGGTATCCCGCAGTAAAGTGTGGGCTAAATCATTTTTTGTGACGCAGATTAAGAGACTGGTAATCACTGACACTGGGAAGGGGGAGCGTGGCAAATGCCCCGGGGCCGATGCCAGGGGTGGGTGACCCTTTTTTTAGATGCCTCTTAACGACTTTTGTATTTGATATCGCGCTTTTTCTGCAACCAGAAATTTTCTCAGCGGCCATGCTGGTAAGTTGCTATAAACCCGCAGCTGCAGAAAGTTGAAACCAATGACACGTTTTCCCATCGCACTTTTTCTACAAACACTCTTTCGTGTAAAGCAGTTTAAGCATTGCAATTATTGTGTAAAATGCCAGGATTGAATTAGAATACTGTCGACGTTTACTTGACCATCTAACGTACAATACTAGGCCTAATTGTTAATTCATTTGCTTCTTTACAAGAGATGACCGACATTGCTTTAAACTGCAGCTGATTATAAACTTTTAAATGAATACGCTTTACTGTTTGATCTTCTTACTTCTCCGAGGGAGATTAGTAAGTGTAGCTTACGACTGCAGAAATATAGGCCTGCTCCAATATGACACACAGAGATGGGGAAGATCACGAGTTTTTGTGATCTTGAAGATCAAGATCACCAAAACTCGTGATCTTGAAGATCAAAATCAGATCACCGAAACGAGGTGATCTTGAAAATCAAGACCAAGGTCTCAAGATCAAGATCACTTATCATACAGCGTACTAAATAGAAATTCGTTTACAAGTTAACAATAACTGATGTAATAACATGGCTTGATCCAAGGTTTAAGGCAGCAAAAAAGCACATTAGGAGAATTGAGAGTTTCACCTTTTCAGTAGTTTTTCAACGAAAGATTAAATTTGTTACTGATTGTTTTATTCTTTGTGTACAACTTGTCCCTGACAAACAACTATGGTTACTAGCACATTACGACATTCTGAGGTTACCACAAAAAATGAATGAAGTTCTATTAATATGAAAAACATTTTTCCATCCATTGCCACAATTTTACTATGCTGCAATGCATAACCTAGTATATGCCCTATGGCACCGGTGTTCCTAAGATTAACAGATGGAGTTAAAACAACCTTTGCGAGTTGCGACCTGAAGACCTTTACACTCAAAGACGAACTCCTTATTTCATTGAGCTACACCATAGACACATGGACTTTTTGTATTATTTTTTCAACGAAAATGTTTCTTGAAAAATTGTAAAAAAAACTAATAATTAGTTTTTGGTAAAGAAAATGAGAATATATTAATTATTTTTGAATTCAATGACATTGAACTTTATTTTTAAGATCAGTAACATTAAACTTGAAAATAGTTAAATGTAGTAATCACTAATCACCTTATCACAATACCACTTTAACCACAATCAGCCATTTTCAAGTTCGATATCATTGATCAAAAAAAAAAGTTCCGTATTATTGAGTACAAAATCAATTAAGATATTTTTAGCTTCAACCAACATGCTAAACACAGAATCAAAATTTAATGATAGGCCTACAGTACACGACATGCATGCCCTACAAATCAAAACCAAGTCGACAAGTTGGCATATTCTCATAATCATAAATAGTAACCATCAACCACTTGTTGTTTATGCATTTAGACCATTTGCTTTGAGTAAAACTAATTGCTCGAAGTTCCTATCAGACAGATGAGTGCGCTTGGGGCTGTGGACCATGCAACTTTATGATTATTTTTGGAGCTGAGATACCAGTGGACTAATGCTTGCGGAGTAGCTTCCTTAATTTCCATTCCATTAATTGCATGATAATATGAAACGGCCTAGGTAAAGATATAACAGCTCAATGCCTACAGTCCTTAGTAGAAATGTTTACAGCAGATGGTGATCTTGATCTTAAAGATCAAGATCACTTGAATTACGTAATCTTGAAGATTAGATCATCAAAGCAACGTTATCTTGAAAATCAAGATCAGATCACGATTTTGATCTAAGATCACGATCTGATCTTGAAGATCAAGGTCACGCCCATCTCTGATGGCACAAATAAAGCGAAATATTGTATGTACAAAACTTACTTGAGAGGAAAATGTGCATACAAGATAGTTACACATGGAAAGAAGTTTGATATCGGTAAAGATACCGATTAAACTTTCACGAGTGGCTCGGTTTCTGGGCACATAAACTGCTTTAGAAAAGGATAAAAAGTTAATGAATTCGTAGTCAGGAAACCTGAAAATCAAACGCAGTAGTTCAATATAGTTAATTTAAGCATTCCAAAGTAGGCAACTTTTTTTTACCTCAAAACCCAAAACTAGAGCATAAGTCCTTCAGGTCACAACATGTCATTAAGTTAATTAATGAATGGGATAGAGAGAGACTACATAAAAGCGAAATGATTGAGTACCGGTATGTCTACAGTGGCAAAACATTTTTGTAAAACTTTCTACCAAATATAGCTTAGTACGCGATCCAAAAAGAAGAATCAGTAATTCGGTTGCACCATTGGTTGATAACTTGATATCACCGGTGATCTGTTAAAGATCATAAGATGGCCGTGGCCAGTAACTCGTCAACAGACTCAATTTGGTTTAAACAGCATGATGTTAATGTACGCTTACTCTCTTTTAGCTTCTTTTATCACCCCAGGTTCATCCGTAGCGAGGAAGACGCGTCGTTGAACTTTGTCGCTGCCATTTCGCATGAGTTTCATGTCATACTTATCATACCAAGCATCCACATGCGTCATGTACTCTTGCAGCTTGTGCAGAGAGGCTTCTTCTTTTAGTTTGTCAGTTCTTCTCACGTGAACTCTGAAAGTTTGTGTTAATATTTGTTGATTGGTGATGATTTTTAAATTTGAAAAAATATATTTAATAAAAGATATAGCTGTTACGTAGCGAATAAAGAATTTTTTAACTATTGATACTCTCAAGTCTCAAGTTATTATTTATGTCCGATTGGAGTGTCTCATTTCGCTTTCCATGTACATACACACAATTACCAAATGCAGCATTTTAAATATTTTACAAGAATTTTTTTTTTTTATTAGTCTTATTTATTTTTTGTTAATCTAGTACAATGGTTTTAACTATTCTGGTGGAGCAGAACTCCAAAGAAACGTTCCAGAGACTCGAGGAACCCCAGTGCATTAATTGAACTTACTAATTTAATTGAATCCAGCCCTAAATTGAAGGGTTTAGTTCTAAATGTTCCTAAGTCACATTTTTGAAAAAATTGAGATAATCCCATAAAATTGCTTAAATGCCTGCTGCAAATATCCGGATAACATAATTTCACCAGAAAATGTTCCTAAGTCCTTCTATTAAGAAGCGGCATTTCCACCATCGCATGGATTTTTGTTCTAAATGTTCCTAAGTCCAGCAATTTTGTGCTGAAAGTTCTTAAGTCACATCTTAGCCTTAGTTGAATTCCAGCAGTGCGGTTGGAAAGGCAGGTTAGCTTTAGTACTTGAGTGTTACACCATGGTTACACTGTTACATCGGGAAATTAATGTTTTGTTATGAAACCGCGCACTGCGTAGTGGTACAGTAGCGTTGTTTTTGCGGTCTATATCTTAGTGGTACAACATACTGATAGGTTAGGCCTAACCATAAGATTTTGCAATAGGCCTACCATTAGCCTTCAGTGTAGCTTATGTATAGGCCTGCTGGTACTGTATTTAATCTCAGTTAGGGTTCATTTTATTTTGTCAAATCTCAAGTATAGTAGAATTTGTGAGAGTCATGGGCATAATAAGTTCTAGCGCCTACCAGCGTGTCATTAAATGCTTGAGTTTTTTCTAATCTGAATTATTGTATTTTTATCTTAGAGGCATATTCTATAGGCTATTACCAACATACATTATATCACAAAGTACGGTATATTCTATTGCTTTTGGTGCGATATCGGTATTGGTAGTCTGCAATGGATGTGAGCACCTCATCTAAAGCTAAAAAAAGAAAAGCGAATCCATCTGAGTGGAAAAAATCTAAAACTAAAGCTGCAAAAGTACGAGGTAAGTTCTGCTTTGGAAATTCTAGCAGAAAGACAGCGTTGAATCTGTTGATGCTAATCAAAGTTATTATGCAAGTGAGTTGATTATTTTTCTATTGTTTTAGGTGAGGCACACGTTTCTCACTCTGGACAAGAGGTTCCAAGAAGAGTCCAGCAATCAGTGGAATGCCGTTGTCGTTGTTATTATCAGCTGACTGAAAACGAAAAAAAGGAGATATTTCAAAATTTTAATGAAATGAGAGATCATGAAATGCAGAATACTTACCTGCGAGGTTGCATCACCAAAAAGCCAGACCAAAAAATTCGTCGACGACCACGAAATGCTGATGGCCAGAAGCGTAACAGTTTTACGTTTACTGTAACTCTGGAAGAAAAGTCAGTGATTGTGTGCAGAGCAGCTTTTTTGGGGCTTCATGGAATTGGGATTGGTAGATTAAAAAGAAAAGTACTGAATTTTGCTGTTGACATCAAAGATAACCGCGGCAAGCATGGCAACCACCCCAAAGTAGATGAGTCAACGAAGAATCTGATCCGGGAGCATATCCAAAACTTTCCAGCCCGTGAGAGCCATTACAGCCGCAGCGTGAATGCCAGAAGGAAATATTTGGATTCCTCAATGAATGTCGCCAAAATGCATAGAATCTTTCTTATCCATTATCCGGAACTAAGGACAGTATGCAAATATTCATTGTATCACGAAATATTTAATTATGAGTTCAATATTTCGTTCGGCTTTCCCAGAAGCGACATTTGTGATACTTGCGAAAAGCAACAAGTGGCAATCAAAGCAGCCGAATTACATGGCAATGAATCTGCGATAAAACAAAGAAAAGCCGAAAATGAGTTACATCTCAGGAAAGCTGATGTGTTTAATGTGCAGTTAAGAGAAGCAACTGAGTCAGCTAAAACGATGGTAACTGATTGTGACACGGCAGTAATTGCAATGGATTTCCAAAAAAACTTGCCTTTACCCTTGACTGGCATTTGCCAAGAATATTACAAAAGGCAGTTGTGGATCCACAACTTTTGTATTCACGATTGTGTCAATGGCAATGCGATGATGTTCTTATATGCGGAGCACTACGCAGGTAAAGGACCCAATGAGGTAATCTCTTGCTTAGATCATTACATATCTACCCTACCACCAACAACGAAAAAAGTGAAGATATTTGCTGACAATTGTTTCTCCCAAAACAAAAACAGATACATCGTAGCATATCTCCATTCCATGGTTCATAAAAACCTAGAGGAAATCCAGCTTTTCTATCCCCTTCCTGGCCATAGTAGATTACCATGTGATCGGGACTTTGCTCGCATTGAAAAGAATAGAAGAAGAAAGGACAGGGTTGTAAAGCCATCTGAATGGGTCAATTTGATTAAAGAGACTGACTTATCAAACCCATTTCAGACTGTTTTTGTTGAGCATCCTCTCACAGATGACCTGAAACATGACGGCACTCCTGTTGTTAAAGTCAAGGACTACAAAAGAGGCCTTGATGCATTCTTGCGGCCACCTAGTGGCATTGCAGCAATAAGAGGTTTGTTGTTTAGAAGAGGCCAGAATCCAAGATGTCGGTACTCCATGACTGGTGATTGCTCAACTGAAATTTGCTTACTAAAGCGAGGAAAAAAGTTGAGAGAATTGTTAGGCGCTTTCAGTAAGCTACTGCCAGCACACCTCACGTTCCTTGGCATCAAAAAAGCAAAGTTCGATGACGTTGTAGCGTTATTAGGTCACGTAACTATTCCGAATGAAGTGACATTCTACAACACCTTATCAACGCAACCAGAGCAGCAACAAGAGAGTGATGATGATGAAGATGTTGAATGATTTTTAGCAATGCATGCTCGCACTGTCTTATTCCGCCTTTCTGAACGTTATTAAGCTGTGTTTTCAAAGTTCTCAAAAAACGTTAGAGAAAATTTTCAAAATTTCTCTACAGTACTTCGTTGTTTTGTTATTTTAACTGCATGGTTGTGTATTTGGGCTTTAACTTAATTAAACTAACTCCGGTTGTATGTCAATGTCAGGCTAGGGTAGACATGGTGATTTCCAAAAGTTAGAATGTTGCGTCGAAGAAAAAGCATTCTTTTATTGAGTCTGGAATTTGTCAGAAACTTGCTCCACTAAGCTAAAAGTAAGACTCACTAATAAGGACAACTTTTTATGGCCATCATTATGCAAAAACGTTACGATTTTTCCCCCTCTTAACCCTAAACATTGATTAACGTAAACGTCGTTCTTCTGGTTTGCCGCTAACACATATTTAACCCCGCCATAAGTGATACCATTAAAGTTTAAATGCGGCTTAGTGTTTTAACCCCCATTGAAAATTCCTTGCTACTCCACTGATTTATACCAGTGCAAAGTCGATAGTCTTATACCCTTAGCGTAATACAGTAGAAGCAAAAAGCTGATTTAAATCGATTCGATTCAGCTAATTTATTTGCCAAGTTGCCTTGGCCAGGAGACCGCGAAGTGACCTTTCGGTCTTCGAGTCAAGCTGGAAGCTGCCACCCGTCTACCACAATAGTAGAATCTCCACACTCTCTTCAGTGCTAAGCGTCAAGCAAGGAAGCTGTGAATACCATGTTTTAAAGTCTTTTGGCATGACTCGACAAGGGATTGAACCCAGGTTTACCGACTGCGAGGCGGACGCTTTACCTCTAGGCCACCACGCCGGCAAAAGCTTATTGCGATACCAGTTCTCCACAAATGGCTTCATTTCATCTGCATCGTTATTAAAACGTAGTAATACAAAACAAAAGTCAACAAAACTGATATTGTAAAAGTAATCCTTGGGAGAGTTGCAATACACTATACATCAAGTTTGATGGAAAAAGCTCCCAAGTCACAGTTCGGAATAAAAGTTCCTAAGTCCACGAAGCAAAATTCACTGTAATTCATTATGACATCATTGTGACGTGATAATTTTTTCGCGAAAAATCAATCTACAACAGAGCAATACAAAAAATCTTGTTTTAGCTTTCCAGTTGCATTAACCTGATTTGCAAAGTATTTGAAAATTTTTGAATGTCATTTTCTCAAAACTGACATTATGTGACTTAGGAACATTTAGAACTAAGCCCTTCAATTGTGAACTTGCGGAATCTAAGCACTGTACTGGCGGAACACCGATTGAAAAGCTATGATCTAGTAAAGGTACGGTATAAAGTTGTAATCGACTTTTTCATTTGACCACACAATCCCAGAGTGATTAGAGAACTGTAATCCGGAGATGGTAATAATAAAAAACTGCTGGTTTCCAATTTGATGCCTCAAGTGAGAACTGCGTCAAGTCTTGCAAAATTCGTTGGATTTCATTTTTAGACGGAGCCAATATCGATGTAAAGGTAAAGGTACGGGACAGCGAATGCTAAGCACACGTTGTGTAGGCCATTCTCAATTGGCGGCCTATTATAAATATTAATCATAAATGATTGAACGCTGTTAGAGGATAAACAACACACATACGCTTAACCCTTCGCACTTCCGGTTGGGCCGAGCGCCTGGTGGGAAGCTGCGAATACTACTTTTAATGTCTTTAGTATGACCCGACCGGGAATAAAACCCCCGTCTCCCGGCTACCAAGCGGACGCTCTTACCAACACACCAAGCGCAGGTTCACTATCAATGTGGTAATCAAGTCCGATTGCAATCTTCATCAAAACCCCAAAGAGATCTCTTGCGTTATATCTACCAACGTAGCTCTGAGCTGAAATTACCAAAATTACTGCACAGTTAATTCTAAAAAATGGATGTTGTTAAAACTTACCCTACGATAGGTTTGCCAAAATCAATTTGTTTCTTGTAATTGTTCATTTCCGTATTTAACCAATCTTGAGGTCGAAATATAAACTTAACAAATTGACTGACCCACCACACTCCGGGACTCCCATGAAGACGTTTCAAACGAGGGGCTAGATCTGCTGGAATACTAAGAGGCACATGAAGTGGGGCAAAACTAATTCCTTCAGGTGAAGGTAAAACAAGTTCTTGGGCTTCTTGGGTGCTTTCTGAAAACAACAACACGTTTTAACCCCCCCAAAATTTGTCTCGCCGCTGATTTTTTATCCGCCCAAGTTACAAACTTGACCTGGTTGGCTCTTAGTCATTCAGATTACAGAAAGCGCATATTTCATCCCACATGTTTAAGCTGTTCGAAAGTTTGGCTAAATTGTTAACTCAGACTACGATATGTGAATGCCGTATTTACTCGTTTTGTAGCACGGGCCTTATTTTTTTTTTCAACCAAACTCACTACCGGGCCCTTATTCAAGCACGGGCGCTTGTTATTTTCAAAGTAAAATTATGCACAAAAGTTATTTTTGAAGATAAATCTTTCACGGCATTAATCCTTTTTTCATGTCAATTTACTCACTTAATCAATGCTATCTGTTATGCAATAGGACGTCTACAAGGCATGAGTGTTATCTACCTGCTCTTATCATTCAACAGCGTTGTGACACAAGCGCTTATTATTTTCTATTATTATACCACTGAAAAATCAGCTTTTTCATCGGGCGGGTATACAAGCACGGACCCTTATTTATTTTTATGTTCTGTTTACAACGGGCGGCTATTCAAACGGGCCCTTAATCAAGATCGGGCGGTAAAACGAGTATATACGGTAATACTTGTCCTATCGGACTTGAAGAGCATATTCAGCATAGGCTACGTGATTCAGTGCGCGCTGTGCAATATCAGAAGATTTTTCAGTGGTAAATCCATCGGTTTTCTATTCTTGTCAATGTGCATTTTCGGTTCAAATCAGGCAGAGTTTAATTCACTTCTGATTGCACTAATTTATCGCTAAACGCAGAGCTTGATTCCATGTTTAAAAATTGATCTAAACCAACACAATTTCTTGCGACATTGATTTTTGCAATTGATTTAAAATTAGTTTTTTAAGTTAATTTATTTCATTACCCCGATCGTTCTCGACGAAGATTTTGCATACACGACGCATCGCACAAACTTAGAAACCGCATCTACTACGAATAGTTTTAGTTGAGTGTTATTTTTTTGGTTCTAGACGTAGTATCATGTTGCACCAATGAAAGTGGTTTCATAAAAACAACCAAATTGGAGAGAGTTGATCTTAGTTCGTGCGGTTATAAAATCACGCAGCTTGGCTCCCATTGCTATGCCAAGCTGTATGTCATCATAAAAGATAGAAAAAAGCAAAGCTCCGCTCAGTCCTGGTTATTCGTGTAAACCAGCTTTTACCGTGAAGCAGGAGCGTATTTAAGGGGGGGGGGGGGGGGGGCATTGTGCCACGCCCCCCCTTCCGACATTGTCTTTTAGTAAAAAGATCAAATGTTAGGAGAGATGCAGGAACTTTGATCAGGGTGGGACCAATGACCATAGTTGATTTCTCGCAAAGTTCTTGGCGGATTTTCTTTTTCTTTTAGAAATTGATTCAAAATAGTTTCAAAGTTTTACATCCGGATTTTGATCGAGTTATGATCATCCACTCGTGTGCAAGCAAGGATAACCTCTTTTACTAGCTCAAAATTTTTTTTTGTTGCTGATTGTTTTTCTGTCTGTGAACTTGAAGTTAAACGGAAGGTAGCATAATATTGCTTGTTTTTGAAGTTTATTTGAGGTAGAAAAAATTTTTGCCAAGCCCAGAGACATATACCCTATCAGGTAGCGGCCCGTTAGTAAAATGTTGTGTCTACACAGTTGTGGGACCTTTGAGCCAATGCAAAGAGGGACCAATGAGCCAGTGGTAGTGTGGCATGCACCGGATGTGGACATAGTTAAGGCAGGCCTCTATATCATTGTTAAAGTGTTTTCTGTTGTTGGGAGCTTCAGACATTTTGTTGGACTGCTACTTACTGGTCCTGATGACGAAGATGATTATGAAATTGAAATCTTAAAACGGTCAAAGCAGGTTAACCATGATTTTGTCTTCTCTGACGTTGATGATCTGGCTGTTGTAAGGTAAAGTGATAATTCAGATTTTTTCACCGCCATCTTCAGCTGCTGCTACTAAGCGTTTAGCTAATGTGTTAAAATTATATATTATTTTGGCTCGTTATGACATCTAATTGTCAAGGGTGATTGATAGATTTTTTTTGTGATTGTTGCATGTTTAGTTTTGTTGATAAATCTGTTTGTTTAATCTATTAATTGTGCTATGATTTTGACTACAGAAAGGTCGCAGCTATGTAAAAGACAAAGACATAGCGTAAACTTAAAGAACAAGGGAATGGCGCTGATAGTGTAGAGCCCTTTTCATTGACTATGCACTGCTAGAAAAGCATGAGAACGCGTAGTTACAATTTCATTTTTAAATGATTTTAATTAATATTACCACACTGATTTTACTTCTTAGTTTTATTACCGTGATAAAACTTCATTTCATCGTAGATCTATAACTGTTTCTGCAGCTTCCTTCTAATGGCTCATTGGTCCCACAAACTAAGGGGACCAATGAACCATTTTTCGAAAAATTAAATTTTTAAGTATATCACACTCTTTTGATGACTTTTGCAATTTATGGCTCCTCCTTTTGAAATTTCTCGCTTCGCCACTATCGTGAAGCATGTAGTCAGGGGCGGATCCAGGGAGGATGGATATGGAGGATGCACCCCCCCCACCAGTCATTTTCGAAAATGCTTTGGATGAATAAAAATTTTCCGTAATTTCGAATCTCTTCATAACAATATGCCTAAGTCGCCTTAAGCACGCATAATCGAAACTGTGCGAACAAAATGCATCACATTTGGTAAGGCACTCAAAATTAGGAGCCAAAAACTTAAACAAAATTTGCCTGAAAATTGTTCAAAAAGCAGTAAAATGGCGATTACAATATGTCAGTTTTCAAAAATTTTCCGGGAGAGCATGCCCCCGGACCCCCTGGAGTCGTTTTTGTTACTTAAGTTGATTAAAATTAACTCTGCCGGAAAAAAATAGGCTTGAAGAAGTAACGAAATTTGGTGCCCTCTCCCTGATAAAAAAAATTTCTGAATACGCCCCTGACATGAAACAATTTCAAAAGGCTTATTTACGCCGGTTTCCGGGTCTAAACGTCTTTGTGTTTAGTTAGCATTCAACCTAATTCAAAATTACACCCCCCCCCCACCATAACTTTCTGGATCCGCCCCTGCATGTAGTCCCAGCAATCGCTATTGCGATGCATTAATAGTTGCTTCAGGCCTAGACTTTACCGGCAAAGTGATTGCTTGCATGTTTTTTTGTGAATTGGCAAAGGCACTTAAAGCCTATTCACAATATATGTGGCATCTACAATCAAGAGAAAAGACAAGACAACGATTAGTTCAATACCAAGGTATTAAAAGTGGGATTTGAACCCATGCTTTAACTGAAGATCAGAAAAATCATCTACGCTTGGCGCCACAAAACCTCAAGTTCAACAACGCAGCAAGCTTAAAGTATTTAGCAAGGTCTCATTAAAAACAATTTGTTATTTAGATCCCAAAATAGCGCAGGTAGAAGTATGCACAATTCACATGGACAACTGAAAAACATTATTCACTACGTCACACTTGCCTTCCCAAAGTCTTGGGGAGAGAGAATTCCAAGTTAGACATGTATCGCTTAATGGCTGAAACACTTTATCCCACCCTTGGCTGTCGTAAATCCATCCTTTTGACATCAGTATGAGAGTCCTGCCTGTTCCATAAGCGACCATCAAGCAGTAAGTAACGTGGTGCATTTGGCAGCCAAAACCACATCGTTTGTTTATCAAGCAAATAAGTTTTCTCGCCGTAGGACATGATAGGGGATTCTACAATAAAATAGTCAAAACCATTTGAAAAGTAAGAAATTGCTTCTAACTGTCCACAAGTCTTCTTTTCTATAGATCGGGTAGACCTGTATACTCAGTGCGATCAACAGAATCGGTGTCAGTTTCGGTCGATTGGTAAAGAGATTGTGGTACTAATTTTGAATCAATAGCCTGACGGGCATCATTTGTGAGGAAGCGAAAAAACTTCAAGGAAAACAAAACAACTATGAAAACCACCTTCTAAACTCGCTTAAAAGATAGGTGTGGTTAAACACGACGTCGTTCTACCTGGCCTGCTGAATGGGAAATCAGAACGACTTCCACGTGGTGGGTCGGAGAATAAACCGTTTACAACTCAGTGGCTAGAGCAACTCCAGCTATGGTTACCGCAGAGCGGGACAGCGCTCTTTCGGGCAATTAGCCCTCATCAGCCGACCTCAGGCACAAGGAACACTTATCCCTTACCATGCATATCCTTCACCAGCCAAGCACCCCTCCGGATTCGTACATCCCAAAAGAAATTAATCTTTGTGGTACCTAACATCATGTTAGATAACCACTCAAGTTAAATTCCCCATGTGGCCAAGGTACAACAGTAAGACACAACGTCGTCTTACCTGGCCTGCTGAATGGGAAGTCAGAACGACTTCCACGAGTTGGGTCGGAGGATAGACCATCCCCCATCACCAACAGTAGCAAATGCAACTCCAGCCATGGTTACCGTACACGTGGAAGTCGTTCTGACTTCCCATTCAGCTGGCCAGGTAGGACGACGTTGCGTCTAACTGTTGTACCGTGGCCACATGGGGAATTTAACTTGGGTGGTTATCTAACGCAGTGGTTTTCAACCTGGGGTACGCGGACCCCCAAGTGGTCCGCGGATGACTAGGGGCCGCGAGGGCTAAGGGGTCCGCTAAAGTATTGAAAGTTTTATTAAAAATAGTGCAGTTTATTGAAGTACCGGTGTTTATTAATCATTACTAATGTATCTTAAAAAATAATCTTTTCCTGAACGATATAAGAATATGAAATAGATACTGGCAGTTTTAGGGCCCAAGCAACTTCTTCTGACCTTTTTTCGGTAAGACTAAAGCATTAAAACTCTGCAAACTCACACATGAGGAAGCACTGCTGAATTTGCAACAGTTGGGGCTAAAACTTACTTAGGAATGGTTGTTGTTATGTCAAATTCTGGATAGAGAAACGCAAACTACTTGAAACTATTGCCTGCAATGATACAATTTTGCCTTTCACAAAGACATACTTATCTGAAAATGCTTTCAGTGCTTCGACACACGTTAAGAACGAAAGCGAAAAATCGTTTGTTATTTCATGTTCATAATGATTTGCGCCTTGCATTCACAAATTTTGATTTAGATAGCCTATCAACTCATTGAGCAAAAATTTGCTAAACTTAGGTTAGGAGTCGGCAACCTGCGGTTCCAGCCGTGTAAAATTTTTTTTCGGCCCGTGGCCTCTTCAAAATTTTTGTTAAGTCGCCCGCAGTTGAAGTGTTAGTGAATTTCAATTTTTATTTCTTCTTATTACGCTTTGCAATACAACAAAAATCGATATAACTACGAAGTTTCACGGACTTTGCAATACATACACTCCACTGTTTCAAACTTGTTTATAAATTTCTGGTGCTAATAATAATGTGTGAAATAGACCAGTAGTGACATGAAACGATCTAAATGTGATTTAAGAAGGTTAAGTGGTGAATGGGATCTTTTGTAGAAAGCCCCCGCCAGTAATGCCAAAAATGTTTAATTCAAGAAAAAACACCCCCGTTACGCTTGAAGTACTACAGAGAGGCTGAGATGTTTTTTTGGCAAGGGTTTTCTACAAAACATCCATCTTGTGCGCCTTCTGCCTTCATGCTCAGTTATGTGGGTACCAAGCTCGTGCCAGACCTTTGCATTAAAAAAGCTATAAGCGCATCAACAGCGCTCAGCACCAAGCTCTATTCTAGTATAGCTGGACACCAACATTCTGTAGATTAAGAAGGTCAGCGGTGCAATTATTTGCAGGCTATCAACGTTAACTGGTTAATGGAGTTTCTGAGATAATTACGAATTACGAGTAAATAAACAATATTGGTCCTTTATCAAAATACAAAAAAGCCAATGCTAAAAATTGAGCTGTTTTCGCGTTAGCAGCGAGTCGTGTTTAGCACAGTTGGAGATTTTCACTTGAAAAATTAAGTGCGGCCCATCATATTCTCAAATGGTTAGCTTTTGGCAAGCAGTAACAAAAAGGCATCCTCGGTGAAGGTAGCTTTTGATTTTTTCTCAAATTACTTTCAAAAGCAATTCTAAAATCGCGTCCATTTGTGCTGATTTGTGTGGGGTCCGCACCAACAAATTGTTAAATTTAGGGGTCCGCGACTTAAAAAAGGTTGAAAACTACTGATCTAACATGATGTTAGGTACCACAAACGTTAAATTCTTTTGGGATGTACAAATGTGGAGGGGTGATGAGCTGGTGAAAATCAAGCTATTCGAGGATTAAGTGTACTTTAAGGCCGGGGGCGGCTGATGAAGGCTAATAGCC
This sequence comes from Trididemnum miniatum, assembly GCA_964006365.1. Taxonomy (NCBI): domain Eukaryota; kingdom Metazoa; phylum Chordata; class Ascidiacea; order Aplousobranchia; family Didemnidae; genus Trididemnum; species Trididemnum miniatum. The sequence continues at coordinate 15,979,571 of OZ023239.1, forward strand.
CGAGGCAGCGCTGACCCGCTGTACCGTAAGATAGGTGTAGTAACAAGCTGCCAAATTTCTTCAACAAAATTTGTTATACTTATCCAACCTAATTGTCTTCATATTCCAGATTACTGTCATTGCTTTGCTTTGATCTGCATTTAAAGTTGAATATCAACGCTCTCGCAAGGTACAGCCAGTTTGCTTTCAGTTGACAGTACAAAATTACAGGTACATTATCATGTTATTTAACCCTGAGTAAATCAGCGCTGCATGCATCGATTGACAAATACATCAGTAGTGCTTGAAATTTAAGACAAACCTGAGAGAAACGAATTCGGTTTTGAACCAATTCTTGAAGAGATTCCGCTTCTTGTTTCTTCCACTCCTCATTAGAATCGATAAGGTTTTCAATGTCAATTACCAAGCCACTACAATTGCAGTAGGTCAATGAAAGCCACCAAATCAGGCACATGTAAAATTAAGTGCACCCAGATTTCAACACACCGGTAAACCAAAATTCGTATTCGCTAACTAGCAGGAACGCACCTAGTGAGACGTAGCGCTCCAATCTTCGCATGAACTTTATTTTTTGAAGTATGAGATTGTTACTGCAGTAGCCTACTTCTAGTTGACGTATTTCATGAGCTAAGAATGTTATATTTTACTGTTGAATTTTTTCTTACGAAAGCCTCGTTACAAACCGCAAAAAGGACTCTTTAACTACTAAGCCAAACAGTTGGTGCGAGTAAATCATTTACTGTTATTTATTAGAGTTCATCTAAAACTTACGAGTATACCGGTATTGAAACTGAATTTACACGAAAAAAAAAAAAAATCAACAGAATGCCCGAAGCGGTTTATTCTTAGATGTATCAGCTATCTCATCAACAATCGCTCCGACAACTAGCAACCATTGCATTACATCTCTTTACTAAGCACTGGTTAACTATCATAGCTTAGCGGTACTGGGCGTTGGTAAATCCTTTTTGACGAGTTGACGTAGTTCGATTCACAGCTGGAACCGATCACATTTGGCGTACATTTCGGATGGCAGCTGTTTCATGTAGCTCATTCTCACTTCGCATTCTTTATTGATATGTTCAACTTTTGGTTTGTAATTTAAAATAGGTTTTCTTTATTTCAAATAGGCCTATATTTTCTCATCGCATATCTCAAGAAAAAACAAAAGCAGTTCTCTTACGTTTGTTGCATTCTTAAATCTTTTATTACTGTGTCCATTTGTTGAGCTGAACTAATTTTCTTGATTTTTGCACTTATTGAATATAACAACTCGACCGCGTCATTTTTGATTTTCTTCTTTAAAATCTCTTCTTCCATCTTCGCTTCGCAACTGGTGGAAAAGGAATTGCTGGGTAGAAGATCATCTGCAAGTCGAAAAAAAAAAAAATTGCAAATAAATTGTAATGAGAAGTAATAAACATTACCAACAAATCAACACAATGCACTTTAAACAGTAAATTTGTGAATTTTTTAATGCTGTTTACCACTGATGGAGGTATTCTTTTCTCAATAAGTTGGTATCATTAAAATTGAGAAAAAAACGACAATACAGTGCGATACGATCTTTTCAGAAATCAGCCTAGAATTTACTGATATTCATCTTTCTCTGGTTTTAATACATTTTTGTCTTAATCATAATTATTTAAATCAAAAGTCGCATTTTTTCCATTTCAGATCATAACAGTTTAAAACATGTTTTTCAAACACTAGCTCGAGATTTTACAGCCCATAAATCCTGTTAAAATCTTGCACAAGTTTTGGGTCCATATTAATCTATTACATGATGGCTATTAGCTTGTACAAAAAGGATTAGATCAGTGATATCAACCGACTTTTAAAATTCATCCCATAAGCGTTCTTAGTCTGCCCTATAGGCAGGGTTACCACCGGACCACACCAGAAAATAAGCACGCTGCAGTTAGATTACCACAACGTCAAAAGCTTTTCATTGTGAAACCACAAAAAGTCGTTGAAGACCAACAAAATAAAGGTCTTCACGTCCACAGAGTCCCGTTTTTCCGCTGAAAATCGGTGAAGACCAAAAAAAAGGTCTTCACTTTCACAGAGTTCTGTTTTTCCATTACAAATCGGCGAAAACCAAAATACAAGAAAAAGGGCTTCATGTCCGCAGAATGTATTTTTTCCGTCAAAACTTCAAAAATAAGCACGGGACTCAAAAATAAGCACGTTTCTTAGAAATAAGCACATTCACGTTTCCTAAGACATTGCCCTTGAAAATAAGCACAAATCTTAAAAATAAGCACGAAATGGTAACCCTGCCTATAGGCTAGTTAAATCTAAGTTTTCATGATAGTTGAAAAACATGTAAGCCTGTATCTCTGAATCGTAATTGAACCAACAAAATATTAAAACTGGCTGGCCCTTGCTGCTCGCCTTTTTGAATGTTCAAAGCTTCCTCTTCTTGCTTGATTCTGTGTTGCTGCTCCAATAATACAGACTGTATCTTGGTGCGAAGATCTTTATTTTCAGACCTTAGCGCCTGGAGTTGTTTTCTGAAAAAGAATTAAGCTGTAGTCCGTAACAGCAAAGCAACTGAAAGTGGACATTTGGCAATGTTTTCCCACTTTTGACCTGGATATAACACTTTTAAATCTGAAAAAAATGTAATTGCAATTATATACACCATTTCTTTACAATTTTAGCTTTACTCTTAGGGAATGTACATTTTGGAAAACATCACAACGACTGTATTTCAATACTTCTGTTCTGCATTTTTGGCCACACCAATTATACTATGAGTTAATACTTTTTTAGTCAATTACAATTCGAATATGATGACATTGGAAACACGTGTAGATTTGTGGTCATAGCTTGAGAAGCAGAGGCGGTCCAGAGGGGGAGGTTGGTGCGATCGCCCCCCTAAAAAAGTCTATTGTAGCAAACATTTTCAAAAACCATTTACGCAACATTGTCAGTTAAGATGACCATTACGGTTTATCAAGAGTCATAACAACAGGGAATACCGCTCTCTTGAGCAAAAGTTTTAGATCCGCTCCTGCAGAGAAGATAGAAATGTGGCGGCTAAGTTATACTGGAAGAATTTTGTAAATGATTTGGTAACCGATTGGGAAAAGAGTAAAGACTTATACATCAAATACTGCACCATAGCTTACTTTAAACGTTCTGCTGTTTTTAAGATGTCGCTGTGTTGCAGATTTTGGATTTCCAGTTCATGGACGACTTTATCAAAAGCCGTTAAATCATATTCCAAGTTTGTAGTGCTAAAAACATTAAACGCGGTATTAAAGAACAGAAGAAATTTAGTAGTTAAGACAATGCAATCGGTGCGGAAGAAGTGGGGTTCGATTCCCGGGCCGGTTAAATCGGGCACAGTGTCGCCAACGACTCGCCACCGCAGCGACGTTTCTTCGCAGCTATGTTGCCCAGGCGCTATACGCCGCGGAGACGGGCCCCGCCGCTCGTTACACGCCTGTATTTTTTCTCGTTACCGGTAATACACGAGTATAGTGAAGATTTGATTTTTTTAAAGAAATTTAGGTTGAACATATTTTTCTAAACTCACCAATTTGAGACAAGAACACATAGATATATCTATGGGTCTGTATAGTTGATTTTTTTTCAGCTTTATTTTTTTGCCACGAAAGAAAAGCCCTCTGAGCTAAATCAGACTCCTTTACAAGTTGAGTTGTTATTGCTCTCAAGACTTTTAGTGAATTTTAGTTCTTTAATTCGCTGTTCCGTAATTATCGTCCACTTGCGATATTTATGTAGCCTTATCAAAAACTACTGAGTTCTACAAGGAAGATTTTGCTAAAAATCAACCAAAGACCACTCAGCCAACCAATCTTAGATGAAAGTTAAACCCATGATCTCGCAATCATGGCCTTTGTAGCTACGACGTTTCAAATCAGTGTGCAAGTTAAGTCAATTTATTCACCAAAAACGCGCAAAAAGACGACGTTCAAATAAGTGATAGCGAAAGACACAGAAGTCATCAAAGTCAGCTACACTTTGAACATTAAATTGTGCGTGATTAGCGGCAGATACAATACGTGTTCGGTTGGAAAATTAAAAGCAAAAAATACTATTGCAGTAAAGATTTGAATGTTGATACGGTTATATTCAAACAAAATTATTGCTGTAAAATAAATAAAATGTACCAGCAGATAGCAGTAGCCTATTGATAAACATTGAACTAATTCTGAAAAAGTTTGGTTATAAGCATATAAGACCTTTGCGAAGAAAGACAAAATACAAGGGCGAAAATGAAGGAGAGGGTATCGAAACTTTCTCAATATGTTACAGCCAACATTAGATTAGGGCATAGCAGCAAAAAAAAAAAACAAACAAAAAAAAAAACAATTTACTGAAATTATATGAAATTACATAGCAGTAGAGCAACACTCTTAAACACATGGGTTGAAGGGAATTTGATTCACCCAAAACGTATTGTAGCTAAAATTACTGTAAATTGTTGTTCAAGAAGCGTATTTTTCGAGGTATTCACTTTAAATGTCCTTTTAAACTTAAAAAATGAAGCTTGTTTTTGTTGTATAGGTAGGTAATTCACTCCATTTATCTAAAGCTTTATCTTCTGTCATTTTTTTACTTTTATTCAGTGCGAGAATAAGTGTGAAAAAAAATCATTTTTACTTTTTTGACGTGTATAATGATGATGAATAGAATCTAAACTAGTGAAGTAACTGTTAAAATAATTTGGCAGCACATTGGGACTGTATCTAAATAAAAATTTGGCATACTCCATATCAATCATGTCATCTAATTTGTAAACTCCAAACTCAAAATACAAAGCATTCACAAAAAAGCGACTTGGGCGGAATAAACTAGCTCGTAAAAAACGGTTTTGAAGAGTTTTAATTTTATAAAGTAGGTGTTTTGATGCTCTTCCCTAATTTATTAATGAATATCGCAAGAACGAATGAAACATACTGCAATAAATTAGTTTTAGATTAGAGAGAGGATCGTAATGTCTGAGTTTAAAAATCATGCCACAAGCTCGTGAGCGTAGTGTTGTTAAAACCGTTTTTTTTGCTTCGTATTTTTTTGTATTGTTTTTTATTGTTTTTTTATGTTGTTGACCATTTCTTACCTAATTGAGTAGTCTACCCCGTTTTGGCTTGTTGTCAGCTCGAGATTGAGGCAAAACAAGGCTGTTTTTAATGGTACCGATATGTTATTTGCAATGTCAAGTTACCATTATTCTATTAACAACATAAATTTAGTCTGCACTCATTGCTCGATGCTGAAGATGGCATTTATAGCATGATTATGAGCCATTTTGGATGCCTTAAGTGCTAGTTTGACTAGCCTAGCTAGTGTTTCCTCCCGGAAAGTCGCGACAAGAAATTCGGGGTTTTGAAATTTTCCGTTTTCCGGGAAGTTTATGTCAGGATCTCGGGAAATGTGTTTACATTAGTAAGGATTTCAGTGATACTGATAGGCCTATCTATCATACCGACATAAAAAATGCGTTAGCTTTGCGTTACTGCAAAATAAAAATTTTTTTGCTTACTAAAAATTATTTTTCAAAATTCGCAAAATTTTTTAAGACGAAATGCTTGTGAGATCAAAACTTTTTCTTCAATTTGAGATGCTGAAATCAGAAAAAATGTCAAAATAATCAAGCTCGAAAAAATTTCCCGCAAAAATTTTCGGGAATTTCTCGGATTTACCGACAAATTTTTTGAAAATTTTCCGTTTCCCGGGTAGTTGAAAATCTGAGAAAAAGAAAAACCCTAAGCCTAGCCGTTAGCAGGACTGCTTTTTTTAACGGTCACGGTCCAGTTCTGTTGCTTTTAACGGTCCAGTTTTGTTGCTTTTCTTTAGCATTGGGCCACTAACGAGACTTAAGACCGTTGTTGAAAACCCTTTAAATATATATATTTTTAATGATACGCTGAAGCGATTTAATTTTGCAAACTAAAGCTTTCATTGTTACGTAACTTGTGTTTAATTTTTGCTCTGCAACTCGAGGTTAGGTGCAGCGAATGCAAGTCGTTTGACTGGCTCAATGGAGATTTAGGTTTGATCTTTGAACGTATCAATTTGTGCAAGGTTTCTGCGGCTCACTATCATGTTAACATTTCGTAGTAACAAATTAAAAGTCTTTTATGTGTACCGCTGCTGACGCAATGAATTAATCACCTTCGTTGTTCATCTTGTATTGCGATAACTGGTACAATCGTAGCTCTAGGTTAAAATATCTGTTAAAAAGCAAACTGTTTCTCCCGATTTAATATTAAAAACAGCAAAGAAAGGGTCCTTTTATTGGAAGGTTACCTATTTTCCGATAGTACCTAGCGTATTCACGTTGTTGGCACACTAAACAAAAAGTATATTAAAATCAAATCCTGATTCGCATTAACTTACAATTTAAAAAAGTGTGTGACCGAAATACTCTCCCCATAAACGTGTTTTTCAGCATTTTACTCAACCCCAAATGTTCGCAATAACAATACGCAGCAAAATTAAGTAGCAAAAATAACGTAGCTTTTTTTTAGATTAAAAAAAACATGTTTTGTTTGCAAAACAAAACGACTCGTTGTTTCGACTTACAACACAATGTGAGAGTTTTACGCTGATTTGCTCAAAATAACTCCAAGGTATTTGACGCTATTAGTTAGAGGATATTATTATGGTTTACTATCACTTCAACATTTGTTGAATTTTGCATATGATCGCCAATCATCATGAAGTTGCTTTTTTTGTAATTTGAAATAAATTTGTTTTGCTTCAACCATTTATCGACTTTATAGATTTCCTGAAAAACCTCTTGTTGAAGAAATTGAATGTTGTGGTGGTTCATGTGTATATTGGTATCGTCGGAGGATAATGTAGTTTCGAATGTGGAAACATTGGGTAAATCATTTACGTACAATAAAAATAGTATTGGTCCGAAAACAGAACCCTTTGGTACACCATATTTAACTTAATGAAATGTCGATGTTTTTTCATTGATTTTGGTACAAATTTTGTGGTTGTTAACTTTTTTGAGAATGATATCACGGTGCACCGAATCGAAAGCTTTCCTTAAATCTAGAAAAATTGAGCTCGCTATTTTTTTGTCATCTAAATTTTGAAGTAATTTATTATATATCGACGTAACTGCCATTTCTGTCGAACTGCTACTTCTAAAACCGAATTTAGAATCAAAGAGAATATTGTTCTTGTTCATAAATTTCATCATTATTTCTGCAATGATTTTTGCAAATATTTTTGAAAATATTGATAGCTCTTACAAAATGCTCTTATAAAATGGGTTATAACTCAAGAAGGATTGCTCTTGAAAAATGTCGGAAAAATGGTCTTACAAATTGACATCTTTTCCTGTTTCTCCACAATATTGGCGTCTCTACTGCCTTCTAAGTTCTAACTTAGGGTGAACACCTTTAACCTCTTGCGTGTGCTTGCGCTTTTTCTCAATATTTTCACATCTATGTATGTTTGTTGACAATTTGACGTAGTTGATACGTCACATTCCTTCCTACCCCTGAATGAAGGCTACGCAGTGACTGAAGCTGAAGCCATCAGTTTAGGCTTCACCAGCAATGGCGAACGCATTCCTAAAATGGGGAAGGGGGGGACCAAAAGCAATGACCAGATTTCCTTTGCCTACAACTCATATTTAGCCGGTCCACATGTGACATGTCCAATTTATATGGGCTTCAGACCCACGGTTCTTGCTTCTATATAGTTTCTGCATCACAATTAAATTTTTGATGTCATTACCACTTTTTTAAATTATGACATCAAAACTTTAATTGTGATGCAGAAACTAGAACCAAGAACCGTGGGTCTAAAGCCCACATAAATTGGACATGTGGACAGGGTAATTGCGTAGCTAAAGTTTATTGTTTTAGCAACTCCAACAGCTACGGTGAATGCCATAACCGTCCGCAAAGCCTCTATTTGAGCGTCACTATAGGGGAAGGATTGAAAAATAGAGCGCCACCCTCTAATTAAACACCACCTGTTATGCCACTACAGCAAAAGGTGTTGAAAATGACGAGGACGGCTGCACAGGGTGGTGTCACCTGATTTTTCGCATTGAATTTTTGATTACTTATCAGTAAATGTGTTACGGTTGATTTTTTTTCTTTAAAGGTTAAATGTTAACTCTGTTATAAGTTTTTTCTTTTCATTAATTAAATTTATTTTCCCAAAATTCTGACCAGCTAGTCAAAAAATATAGCATCATCCTCTAACTGAACACCACCTCTAATAGAATGCCACAATAGGAGAAGAGAAGGGTTGAAAAATAGAGCGCTGTGGCCGTGTGGCGCTCAAATAGAGGTTTCACGGTATGTCACGCATATGGTCACGGAAACAACGAGAGCAGTAAGCTTTTTTGGCGCATACGAAAAGATAAAGTTGGGATGATCAATTACTCAACTCCAATTACCGTTATTTCCTACACCGACAAGGTGAAGCGATAAAGAAATAGTAGAACTTCATAAATCGCATCGCCACACGTGAAACTAGAATCGAAACGTTTTAATTGCTTTAGCCGACGAGAAAAAGCATTTTTGTTGGCAAAGGAATTGTTAGGGTTAGCACTGCTCAGCAAAACAAAGTGAATAAAAAAATCTAAATACATTCAAAAAAATGTAAATGCTGGGCTACAGATATTTTGCGCAGTCCGCCGCTTTTTTGTAACAGCTGCTTATTCTATCGGTTTTGAAGGTTAGTTGTCAACGTCAAAATTAAGTCTGAAAAAAGCAAAGTTCCACCTCCCCGAGAATTAGTCCCGTCCATCGCATTATGAAAAAGTACACTGCAAATACAGTATAGGCTACATTTCTTTTGAGTGACAGTCTGCAAAGTCAGTGCAGATAGTAGGATATACAATACATTAACGAAGGAGGGGGCTATATAGTTTTGAGTTTAGTTGCTAAGCCTATTGTTTACTATAAACAACACTTACGACAACTACTGTACCTCGCCTCGTCTCAAAACGTGCTGTAAAGTGCTTTTTCCATACTGAAAGCTTACATCAGTGATTCTCAATCTTTTCTGAGCCGTGGCCCCTTGACTATACCCCTAAAAGACTGTGGCTCCTATAGCGTGTAAGTTTAAAAGTCCCTGTCTGCTATAATTCATTAATGATTCCTCCCATTGTGGCACCCATTAAGAGAACACTCCGTGCTCTGGGGTCCCTGCGGGGGCCACGGTTGAGAAGTTGAGAATTCCTGGCTTAGATGCTACCAATCGCTGGTTTACTTTTAATATGTTAAGATTTTTAATGTGACATTTACAAGCTGCAAGTTAATTTTTTTTGCAATAAAAAAATCACACTTTTTCTGTTCTACCCACGCCACAAACAAAATTTTTGCCGAAAACGTCTCTGGATTTAAGCTTTTTTCTGGGTTTCAATTTCGATGGTAAGCCTATTAAGTTTCAAATACATTCATGCAGAGGTATTATTGTAGAAATAAACGCGTAAATTAGGACCCCCCGCTTCCGCCACCTATGGACTTAACTTCAGACTTTCAAAGTGTTTCGATACGCACGCATCTTAAACGAGAAAATTTAAGTTGGACATTCTTGCTTATGGTCATTGGTAGGTATTCCTGCTTCTTTACTTTTTTCGATATTTCAGTCGGTATATCAATATTAGATGCTTCCTGTTAGCACCACTTACCATTTGGTGTTTTTGTCTGAGTAGAAGAGAAAAACAATCACGATGAGAAAGCCCAAAACACTGATAATTCTTAAAATAAACGAGGTCATGGTTAGACCGTTTTATCATTCACAAGCCCATACTGCTGGTCCAATATTTCAACCACTGATGGTACAACTAACTACATTGTCTTATCTTCTGACCTGTTTCAGAGATTCACTTGTTGCCGGCGCGAAATATTGCATTTTAGATACAAGTAAGCATTTTAGCCCCAGGCAATCGAATCAGTTATTGATATCTAAACCATATGTGATTAAAGGCGTTTTTCGACGCAACAATATCAGCATAACTACAAAACACTATGATTAGCAAAATAATTCCTAGAAAGTAAAAATCAAAATATTGTTTTTTAGTACTTGACGTTTCATGACGTTACTCATCCCATTGCTTAAAGTAAAATGAGCCGGAAAGTAGCTTACATATTCAAACAAAAAAATGCATTTACAAAATTATTGTTACATCAAAATAAACATGTTAGAACCATAACTAAAACATTTACGTCAAATTAATTGTCACACACGAAAAAAGAACGAAGTATTAAACATATATAAAGGCGTAGAAGATTTGGTCAACATTAATGTTCAGCAGAGCCGGCGCCAGAGCAGTTCACAGATCAGATGGCCGTGTGGTAAGAGCGTGCGTCTCTGGAGCTGTAAATGCTGGTGTGATTCCGAGTCTGGTCAAACCAATGACTTTAAAATTGGTATTCACAGCTTCCCTCCTTGACGCTCAGCATTAAAGGGGCAGTGTGGAGAGCAGGCCGGAAAGTTTGCTTGTTGTGCCATTCGGAAAGGCACTTAGCGGGATTCCCCCATCTTGGTGTGGTAGACAGGTGGCTGGCAACTCCTAAGCGAGCTTCTTAAAGTGCTTTGATCGCTTTCTCGTGAAAGGAGAATAAATATGCAACTAAATAAATATATAAAAAAAGAAATAAATAAAACTTAGGGGAGCCAAGCGTTTATCGGGGGGGGCCAAAGTTTGAAATTGGGCACCAAAGCCACTGTTTTTAAAAGAGAAAGCTTGTTAATTGGGAGGGGGGAGGCTTGGCTCCGGCCCTGATGTTCGGGCAATTGTTTTGAATTAATAGGGTTTCCTTGATTAACAGTTTTTGCCAGTGATCGGATTGTGCCAAAATAATTACGTCATTGAAATTCACGTTGTGATCTTGCTTTTCCGTCAAATGCTTCGAAACGTCAGTCTCTTGGTTGGGCAAACAGCAAACACAGGCCAAACAAAAAGAAATCTCCTAACAAGACTGAAAGAACACAATCCAAGCTGTTTGCCCAAATGCCTAACCAAGAGACTGACGTTTCAAAGCATTCGACGGAAAAGCAAGATCACAACGTGAATTTCAATGACGTAATTATTTTGGCACAATCCGATCACTGGCGAAAACTGCTAGTCAAGGAAACCCTGTTAATTCAAAATAATTGCCCGAACATTGATGTTGACCAATCTTCTACGGCAGGGATTCTTAACCGGGGGTAATTTACCGACCGAGGGGGTAAATTTTCTGAATTAAAGACTAAAGAAAACTTTAATTTCAGTAATGAAAAAGCAGTAGTGGTACACTGGGAATAAATTATGCTTCTTTTTTTCGGCAAGGGGTAAACGAGACAAAAAGGTTAAGAACCCCTGTTTTACGGCCTAACGCCTTTACATACGTTTAATATCAAGTTCTTTTTTCGTGTGTAACAATTAGTTTGACGTAAATTGCTTTAGCTATGATCCTAAAGTGTTTATTTTGATGTAACAATTGTGAATGTATTTTTTTGTTTGAATGTTGTAACTTATAAGTTGCTCTCCAACTCATTTTACTTTTGACAATGGGATGAGTAACATCATGAAACGTCAAGTAATAAAAAATGTCTTCAATCATCCTGGTTGCGTGTTTTTTTATTGAAGCTAGTAAAAAGTTTCAAGCATCATGCACCGAAAAATATCGTTCATTTGATTTTGCGGACATTTTTATATTGCTTGCTGTGTGGATACCGGTATAGAGAAAACAAGATAGGTCACTAATTATCTCCTTAAGCATTGCAAGAAAATAAATAAAAAACGTAATGTTCGCCTGCCTTTAATTTCAAGTCAGGAAATGAATTCAAGCTAAGGAGGCATCAGTTTGGTCATGTGACCCTATCGATATCTTCGTTTTTAGAAGAGCGTATCCCTAAGAGTTTCCTTCTAAGTTATTGAAAAATGTACTTTATTGTCGAAAATAATAACGATTGCTTCACTGTTTTCTGAATCAGGGTTTTAAGTAACAAGTCTGGTGCTGGAGAGAAGGGCTGAAGTGGGCAGATTATACTGTAGTTAATGTACAGTAATATGCAACAATATGGGTTTTTGTCATGGATATGTAATATCTATGGTTCTTGTGCGTTGTGCTTGCATATCCACGAACAACGTTAACTTATGTTTGCAAGCTCCCTGGAAGGAGAGGAGGTGAGCATCCTTCGAGAATGTGGCACAATGCAGTAAATGCACCACTCGCAACCTTCCTCGTTGAGCACTTTTGCTGTGTTGTCTCATTCAGAGTGCAATGTTTATTCTCTGCGACTTGAGTCCACAGCTATTCGCCTGATGAGTTTCTCGTGCACTGTACTATTGGTGGCCACGTTGGTTGATGTCGCCAGCGGTTGAAACGCCATGGCAATTGTGGTCAGAAACAGTGAGACCGGCTCGCTTCGCCTCACTGGGCTGAACCTACTTTTATAGGAGATTCTTGTGCCTTTCTGTTTCCTTGCGTTCATGCCGATGAAACGAAACATGGGCTTTGCTGGTTTTCGATTATCCCGGGCAATTTTTGACCTTTTGTTACAAACTTTTGTTCTTGTTTTATAGTTGTCAAAAATAATGCGTTCTTCGGCTTCGTTTATTGCTTCCCTAGTTATTTTGTTGCACTTAATCACGAGTTTCTGTGGCGCCTTGTAAATAATTTCGACTTCCATTTCTGCAGTTAACTAAATTTGCATTTTCACGCGCACATGATACTTCGTTGTCTTAGCTAACTGTGTTCTGACCCACGAGCGCTTTTTGCTTAGCCGTGCTTCTGTGATTTACGTAATCTTGGATAGAAATTTGTAATTGAGTTGTGGACCTCGAGCCCTTTCTGTCTGGCCGTGCCCTTTTGCTTAGCAGACTGTATATAACAGTGGTTCTCAAACTTGTCGGAAGTATCGAACCCAACAGGTGTCATGCAAGCATACATTAATTATAACCAGGAGCGGATCCAGAAAATTTTAGAGGGGGGATGCAGTTTTGAATTAGGTTGAATGTTAAATGAGTGCAAAGACGTTAGACGTCTAAACCGGAAAAGGGCATAAGCTCTTTGAAAATGTTTCACGTCAGGGGCGCATTCAGAATATTCTTAAGGCGGTGGAGGGTGGCATAAAATTTTTACATTTTTTAAGCGTATTTTTTTTCCGGAAAGTTAATTTGAAGCAAATTGAGGAACAAAAATATAGCTCTAGGGGGGTCCGGGGGTATGCTTCCCCGGAAAGTTTTCAAAAATTTAAACACTGTAATGGCCATTTTAGCGCTTTTTGAACAATTTTTATGGCAAATTCTGTTTAATTTTTTTGCCTCTAACTCTAAGTCCTTCACCAAATATGATACATTTTGTTCGCACATTTTTGATTCATGCGTGCTTAAGGCGTAAAGATGATTGTTATCAAATAGGATTGAAATTATGGAAAAATTGTATTCATCAAAAACAGCGTTGAAAGAGTATGGTGGGGGGATGCATCATTCCACGCAGAGATGATCATTTACTACAACTGTATGCCTTTTTGCAAAAACTTATTCTGATCTTAGCCGAACCCCTGCTACAGCGTCACCGAACCCCTGGGGTTCGGTCGAACCCAGTTTAAAAACCAGTGGTATATAAGCTTCGATTTTTGTTGGTTTAGTTAGAGCTAGCTTTGGCTTTCGTAGTTGTGCACCTGATAAGTCTGGAAGGACGAAAAAAATAATAACCGGTTTCCCCTTTTTCGTGCACTAAGCGTTATTGTACACCCGGCCCATGTCGTGTTTGCATTGCTCGGTGTCGCAAACAATCATTATGTTTGCAACTTTACAAGTATGAAGCTAGACAAAATAACATAAACAAACTACCCATATTTCAAATTAAAAAAAAAAGTGTGCGAATTTACATATGAATAGTTCAGTGCCCTTCCCCTTGATTGGTTAAATATTCCGCGTTCCAGGGGTGCAATGAGGGGGGCATTGTGCCATAGCCCCAATTTGACTTTGTGGTTTGTGCTTTAGTAAAAAAAAACTAATGTTGCTAAGTGACTGAAATGCATCAGACTTTTGATGGATTTTGCTGTTTATGCTCCCCCCCCGTTTAAAATTTCTCGCTACGCCGCTGCCGCACCCTATTGGATTGTTGAGGTTAATCTTTTCCCCTGTATGCTTTTACATCCTTGCACCCTGTGCTTTCGCATCATTGGTAAATTTCCACAACCCCAATCGAGAAGGATTAGTCAATTTGGTCCGCTTTTTGTGAAGTTAGCCAGTCTTGCTCAGAAAACGTGGCAGAGCCGGCGGCAGAGCAGTCGACTTAGGGGAACCACGCGTTCATCAGGGGGGTCAAAATTTGAAATTAAGCACAAAAGCCGCTGTCTTCAAAAGAGTAAGCTTGTTGATTGAGGGGAGGGCAAGCATATCGACTGGGGGGCCAGGCCCTCTAACCCGTCCTTGGCGCCGGCCCTGAAACGTGGTTAGCGAATTAGGAACGTTTATAATTTACATGTTAAGTAAATAATTTTACTAGCTATTATTGAAAACAGGTTTCCCAACAATTGAATGGACAAATTCGCAATGATTTCTGCGTTGAAAATAATTTGATTATGTCTGACAAAGAGTTTTTACCTGATAACAGTTTTACTTACATCAGTGATGCTCACTCCACCTGTACTTGGATTGATCATTGCATATGTTCTTCATCTGCTCACAACTCTATCAATTCTATTAAAATATTATATGACCACCTTCTTTCTGATCATCATCCATTGACAGTATGCTTTAACGGCGACAGTCTTCCTAAATTTCATCAGTTTCAATTCTATGACTCAAATCCTTCTGCACATCGGAAAACTGCTTCTGGCAGCCAGCTGCTCAAATACTGTAAAAAATCTGCATGTTCATTAAGTCGTGTTGTATCGCCTGTTGATGTTATCCTTTGTACTAATGTCAAGTGCAGTGAGCCAGCGCACAGAAAAGGTATAGAGGACTTTAACAGTATTGTTAGTGCATGAAGTTCTGCGTGCTCTGTGAGTCTAACTGGACATAAAAAAAAAGGAATTCAAACTCATTCTGGGCTGGAATGACTCTACAAAGAAGCTTTATGTTACTGCAAGAAATGCATGTAAAAAGTGGATAGATGCGGGTCGCCCCACAAAAGGAATGTATTTCAGGGCAATGCATGCTGCAAAAAAGAAATTTAAATCTACCTTTCGAAAATGCAAAAGATCCAGTAAACAAAAAAAAGCTGATGCTTTGGCCTTGGCTTTCATCTCTGATAAATCTGGAAAACGTCTCTGGGTCTCAATTAAAATGTTTAAGGCAAGTGCTTTAAATACCCTACCACTAACTATTAAAAATGTTAGTGGAGAACAACCTATTGCAGATATGTGGGAAAACAAATATCGCAGATTGTTAAACTCCACTGATGAATCTCTGAGTGATCTTGTTCATTTCCACTTATCCAATGAATCAAATCACAATGACTTACGTAAATACTTCACAAATGCTGATATAGTTATGCTGATGTAGTTAATTTACTCATTCTTAAACTCTAGCAAAACCGATCAGCAGGTTGTGATGGGATGAGCGCTGAACACCTTATATTTCTCATCGAGTTCTCGCTGTTTATTTAAGTATTCTTTTCAATGTTTGTCTTTTGCATGGATATATGCCCCAGAACTGTTTAAATACCTTATTAATTCCAATCCGCAAAAGCGCTATGAAAGAGTTTCAAAACTCCAATAATTACAGACCGATTGCCTTGGCTACTATTATTTTAAAATTATTCGAACGTGTTATACTAAACTCTACGTCCACCATGCTTTCGACTTGTGACTACCAGTTTGGTTTTAAAGCCAATCATGGCACGGATATGTGCGTGTTTGTACTAAAACAAGTTGTTGACTATTATGTCAATCATGGTAGCCCAATTTTTTCTGTATTTATATATTGATTCTTCCAAGGCATTTGACAGAGTCGGTCACAAGATTCTTTTTGAAAAATTAATTGAACGTAATATCCCTTCTTGCTTTGTTAGGTTGCTTTGTTTTTGGTATTCCCATCAACAGATGACTGTGAAATGGGGTAACTGCTTTTCTTTTTCCTTTACTGTTAGCAATGGTGCAAGCAGGGTTGAATTGTAAGCCCCTATTTATATGGGGTATATGTTGATGGAATGTCTGCTGATTTGAACAGATTTGAAATGGGTTGCTACATTGGTAATCATAAGATCAGTCTTTTAATGTTTGCTGATGATCTTCGTTGTTTCGCTCCTAGCATTCAGGACCTCCGCAAACTAGTGCGCATCTGTGAAAAATATACTCTGGGTCATGTCATAAATTTTAATCCTGATAAAACTGTAGGCATGTACTTTCCTTCTCCGCTTTTAAAGTTAAATATTCAACGTACTGTCAGGATCAATGGTAGTAGTATTAAATTTGTCTCTGATACTAAATATTTGGGAATTTATCTTAATCAACGTGCCAAAGATGATCAAGATATTTTGAGACAAGTTTGATATCTATATTGAGCAGCTAATACCGCAAGATCGAAATTTTATAAGTGTTCAAATGACATAAAAAACTTAGTATTTCGAACTTACTGCATACCGATGTATTGTACGCACCTTTGGTGCAACTATTAATCAGTCTAGTTACAACAAGATCCGAGTGGCTTATAACAATGCTTTTCGTGTGTTACACGGTATATCCAGATGTGTGAGTGCTAGATTGCATCAAATTAATGTAAATGTCACATCCTTTGATGCTCATATTCGTAAATGTCATCGTTTTTATCGACGTGTGGAGCTATCCAACAATTCGATAATCATTGCTATTGCTAAGTCTGATGTTCTGTTTCAGTCTAAATTTCATAATAGTTTCAAGGCAAAATTGTACCGGGATGTTGGTTGAAGTATTATTATTTTCTTTTTTTGTGTTATGTATATGGGTGTCGCGAAATAGGAAATGGTATTACTTCACTGACAGAACGATTGATAAGAATTGTATGACAAACCGTACGAATTAATTCGTTCTTAGATCTGACCTCACGAAAAAACCAAGACCTTCTTCACCAAACGAATATAATAATCGATCCAACTTAACTCACTTAGCTACGGTACTCACCGTTCTACTTTTCAATAAACACAAGCACCACTGCTCACTTCAGTAACACCATACAACAAGGGCTATAACCTTCAGCATACAACAAAATTGCTTACTCTACGCAGACTAAATCTACACTCGAATAATTACGCTCGAAAATTCACGCCTATTCTACTCTAAATTCAAGTTCGAGAACGCTCTACGACAGCGTTTCCCAAACTATGGGTCGCGACCCACCTGTGGGTCGCAAAAAGAATCTTGGTGGGTCGTAAAAAGTTATAGAAATCTTGAAATATACTGTAACTTTTAAATTCAATACGTCTAAAACTACAAATTGAAATTGATGTCAAGCCCGTTACGCAAAGGAGCAAGATCATCCTTCTCGCGAACGTTACTTAATTTGAAAGATTAAATTATTTAGTTTCTTTCGTCAATGCTTTGTTGATTGAATAAAGTTAAGTGGGTCGCCCTAAGCTGTGGCAATAAATAGTGGGTCCCAACTCTGAGAAGTTTGGGAACCACTGCTCTACGACATTCTGAAAAAGAAACAAGAAGAGAAATCACATGACATGCAAAACTCACACCAAACCACAGTAAACACAATTTTCTTTTTAGTTGCTTATTTATCCTCTTATCACGAGAAAGCAATCAATGCGCTATACGAGCTCGCTTAGGAGTTGCCGGCCATCTGTCTACCACACCACGATGGGGAATCCCGCTAGGTGCCTTTCCCAACGGCACAACAAGTAAACTTGCCGGCTTGTTTTCGACACTATCCCTTTAATGCTGAGCGTCAAGCAGGGAAGCTGTGAATACCAATTTTAAAGTCATTGGTTTGACCCGACTCGGAATCAAACCCAAGTCTACAGCTCAAGAGACAGACGCTCCATACCACTCGGCCATCTGAGCTGTTAAAACGATTGTGACGTCAAACAAAGAGAAATCATATGACAAGCAAAAACTCACACCAAACCACAGTAAACACAATTGTGACGTCACAAGCACAAATTTTAACCCAGTGAAATCACGTAATGAAGAGATCTGTCCAGGGGCGGCATACTATGCTCTTCGTACGAACACGAATATTCGTCTTTCGTGAATTTGATATGCTATGCTGTTCGTTACGAACAAACTTCCCGAATCTTCGTACGAAGATATTTTATTCGGCCGAAGATTTGTGGTCCAACACGAAAATTTTGAAATCTTCGTACGAAGATATTTTTATTCGACCAAAGATTTTTTTAATCGTGCGAACATTTTTTTGTTCGGGCGAAAATGTTTTTTGTTCGTGTAAAATTTTTTATTCGCACGAATA
The DNA here is from genome assembly GCA_964006365.1 of Trididemnum miniatum. Lineage (NCBI taxonomy): Eukaryota > Metazoa > Chordata > Ascidiacea > Aplousobranchia > Didemnidae > Trididemnum > Trididemnum miniatum. The sequence goes on from OZ023239.1 coordinate 15,997,923, forward strand.
AAATTTTGTTCGTACGAATAATTTTTTGGTGTTGCGAATATTCGCCTAAATAACAAAAATCTTCGCGATTTTGCCAAAATATTCGTGAATATTCATAAGTGGTATCGACCACTCGTGAAACTTTAAGAAGATTTTTTGACGGGGTTAATGTAGTTACCGGTCCACTTGCAGTACTGAGACTAAAGGTAAATTGCGAAGCATCTATTTTTTGAAGAGCGGTCGGTAATGTCGTTGGTTAGCGTGATAGATTTCTGGAAGAAAACCCGAGAGTGAAGTTTTGGAAGAATTTCGCATGTCAAAGCAAGAAATTTATGCTCTTTGCGATGTTGTGCTAGCAGACATGCAACCTGTAGAACACCGGTCTACGGACTTGACACTGCTAAACAAGGTGTTAATTAGCCTAAAGACTCTTGCATCCGGGAGTTTCAAAACTGCAGCAAGGACATCATGCATGTTTCCCAGCCAACAGTGAGCCGCGTTCTATCCGATTTCGTTAATTCTATTGTGAGCAAAGCCTCACAATTCATCTATATGCCAAGAAGTGCATCCGAAATTTCGGGCGTAATAAGCCATTTTCAAGCAATTTCTGGTTTACCAAAAGTAATTGGCGCCGTTGATGGGTCGCATATTCCGATGATTGCCCCATCTGTTGATGAATATGCTTACGTCAATCGAAAGCAATTTCACTCAATAAACATGCAAGCTATATGTGATGCCAACCTCATCTTTCAAGATGTAGTAGCCAGGTAGCCAGGGTCTCACCACGATTCTTTCATTTTGCAATCTTGTAATGTCTTATATGATCGGTTTGAAAATGACGAATTCGGTGACTGTTGGCCTTTGGGCGACAGTGGTTATCCGCTGAAAAAGTGATTAATCACTCCGTTTAGAAACCCTTCGACTGCTGAGGAAAGAAGATTCAATGTTTATCACCGAAAAACTAGATGCGCAATTGAGCGTTGTTTTGGCGTCCTCAAAATGAGATGGCGACTTCTTGATCGCAAGGTGTGCTATGGACCCGAAAAAGTATGTAAAATCGCCCTAACATGTTGTGTTTTGCATAATATTTGTCGAAGAAATGGCACACCTCTCCCCGAAGACACACCACTTTCTGGACAGCCTGACGATTCAGATGAAAATTCTACTTCAAGTACCTCAGGGGGGCTCCTTCAACGACAACGTATTATTGAAATGTTACGTTCATAATCGTGACGAAAAGTTGCTCCATATGCCTATCGTATTTCCGATTCTTCTAAAGTGAGTTTCGCCCTGTGGAGCTTTGAGTGTAATTCTTTTAAATATATTATGGAGCCAGTTTTACATAGTCGTATTTTTAAAGACTTTGTCTCACAGTGTTGATTTAGGTGTTTTTAAACGGTAAAAGAATAACATTCGTCAAGCACACATTGGTGCTACGGAGTCGGAGGGAGGCAAAAATCTAAAAAAAATTAGTCGCTTGTTTATTTATCAATCATTCGTATTATTATTTAACTCATTAAAGAGTGTCCGCCTTTGGAGCTGTAGACACGGGTTTGATTACGAGTCGGGTCAAACCAATGGCTTTGAAATTGGCATTCACAGCTTCCCTGCTTGATGCTCAGCATTAAAGGGACAGTGTGAAGAACAAGCTGGCAAGTTTACTTGTTGTGCCGTTGGTAAGGCACTTAGCGGGATTCCCCCATCTTAGTGTGGTATATATATGGCCGGTAACTCCTAAGAGAGCTTGTTATAGCTCTAAATATCGGTAGTAAAAAATAAACCCTAAGTGGTTATAAGAAGACCATGTTCAGGCAAATCGAATTTACGAATGAACACAATGGAAAGCCAAAAGTTTTATATAAAGAAACTGGCAATGAGCGCAAAAACACATACAGTAGCATTTAAATTGTGAAGATTATTATTCCGCATTTAACAAATTAGTGAAGAAACCATCGGGAAGTTGAGAGGAATTTTCTTCATCTACTTGTGGTTGAAGTTTCATTTCCACTGCCTCTGCAAGCTTTTGCAGGGCAGTGAAAATATTCTTGAGTTCGTCGCGGATTTCGCCAACAGTGATAACTAACGCTCTTTGCTCCTTCAAGAGCTCATGATTTATTGAATCCCGTGAAGAGCGAATCGATTTTCTTCGCATTGCAGGGGGTAAAATTGAAGTTGTTGGCGAGATGGTGATTGCCTCTGCTCCTTGGTCTGCCGAAATTTCATTCGCTGGTTGGTTTTTTGAAGGGTCAAGACTAGTGTCACATAGAAGTGTGCCAGGCACACCTTCCGTGCAAACTTCTCCAATCATTTCAGATATTTTAAACTGAAGATCAGTAGGAGTCTCTGCCTTATTAACACCGCCACCTGTTTTTGCTAGTTCCTTTTTGTAGGATGCCACCGCTTTCTTGCTGATCGACTTTAGGTCAAACCACTTACGCTTTACTTTTTCTGCTGGATAAGGTGTTCCAGCATTCAAAGCATTCACACCACTAGCAACTACTTGTCATCTCTCTTCCACCATACGTTTGGTCTTGGTGGCAGATAGTGCGGAGGTTAAAAACTCATAGTTTTCCTCTACTAAGTCAACCAAGACATTGACTTCTTTTGGAACCCATATACTAGCCATAATTTGATGTAGTTTTGTAATACAGTACTGTGATTCAACTGAATAACAAATATGCTACGGTACCCACAGTTATTATAATTTTAAATGAGAAAAGTACATAATATGGATTCTAAGATTCGTGTATTAAATATTTGTATGTTAATAACCTTCATTGTTCTTGATTATTCGGACTTCCGATGACGTTTTTTAATCGTGAAAAAATTTTAACTTAACGAACCAAAAGTTTACGAAGACGAAGATTTTTAAATGTAACATGTGAAGGTTTTTTCAATTGTGCATAAAGCATTGCGAAGATTTTTTGACTTGTTCCAATTTAGTTTCATTCACGAACAAAGTTTTCAAACAAAGTTCACGATAAAAGAAAATTCTAAACTGTTAGGCAAAATCCGAAGTAAAAAGTTTTTTCAAAATCACGAAGAAAAAATATTATTTCATTTAAATTTTACGCGTGCCAAAAACTCCCACGAGCAAAAAAATCCGAATACGAACAACAAATATTCGTGTTCGTACGAAGAGCATAGTATGCCGCCCCAGAATATTCACGAAAAAAGTTACGTCAGTAGACAATTATGACTTCATAATGCAACCTTACGAAACAATCCCACGAATAAAATTTCGGAAAACAACGCATCGGTAGAGTATAAATAGGAGTAAATTTTTCGAGCGTAGTTATTCGAGTGTAGAATTAGTCTGCGTAGAGTAAGCAATTTTGTTGTATGCTGAAGGGTATTAGCCCTTGTATGACCAGTGTTACTGAAGTGAGCAGTGGAGCTTGTGTTTATTGAAAAGTAGAACGGTGAGTACCGTAGCTAAGTGAGTTAAGTTGGATCGATTATTATATTCATTTGGTGAAGAAGGTTTTGGTTTTTTCGTGAGGTCATATCTGAGAACGAATTAATTCTTACGGTTTGTCATACAATTCTTATCAATCGTTCTGTCAGCGAAGTAATACCATTTCCTACTTCGTGACAAGGAACAATGCAAGTAAAGATCTTTACAGTCTGGAATGAGTCTAGCCTGAATTGGCTGTGCGTAGCAAGGCTGACGAGACTTTTGTTGTAGTCGAAACATTATTTTGTCCCTTACAAACTTCTCATCCAACTTATTAATTGATGACAAAGTTGGATGGTGACAAAATTTTCAATTCCCATCTGTATAAAAGAGTACCGTTTTCCACTTCATTAAAAGACTGCACTCTATTATTACATTGAAGAATGAATTCATATTAGAAGATCCTTCAAGCCATAAGAGCTTCTTCGCAATGGCTGTCTCAACAAGTGCCTGATAGAAGACGAAAGTTGGTTCTTCCTTATACGGGAACTAACCGATTGTTGGACCTATTTTAACCCTGACACATTGGGTTTTGTAGTTGGCTGACTTTGCAAGTGCCTTTAAAAGATGTACAGCAAAGAAGAATTACAATTAAACTACACCTCCTTCATTGTATCATCGTACTAGATCCTGCAACTATGAATTTCGATGAAGTTTTTTTTTTTTTTCACTTTTTTAAACCTTCCGGGATAATAACATTTAAACCAATCGATCATCTCTAGTCTTTTCGATTCTTTAGAAGGAATTTGTGACATCATAATCCATATCTGTACCACAGTGTAGGCCTATATTATTGCTAGGACCATTTATTTTTACCTGAAAAAATTTATTTTTGACTTTATTTTAGCAAAATTTTGACTTTATTTTGACCTTACCGCTTTCGCTTATTATAATTTATATCTTGTTGCACTTTTTCCTTAGCAAATATTTTATAATCCGCAATTTACGTAAATTTTTGAAGAAGAAGGTAGCCTACAACATTTTCTCAATCACTCAGTCTTAAAGCTTATGCAACAAAGCGACGCCTGACGTCAAAACCTAGGTCAGGGATGGGCAACCCCTGGCACGCGTGCCTAACTTCGCACGCGAGCTCGTTTCTCTGGCACGCGAGCCAGGCCACGGAAACGGAGCCAACAGAAAAGCAGCAGCAGAAGTCTCATTGAATAACACATGGCCCTTTAATTTTTCTTTGTAGAACTCTGAGGGCGTAAAGACCCTTACTTATTTTGCTCTTTATCGATGTTTTCAGGGGTAGTGTTTCCTCCCAAAAAGTCGGGACGGGAAATTTGGGGTTTTGAAATTTTCCGTTTTCCGGTAAATTTAATTCGAGATCCCGGGAAATTTTTTTACATTAGTAAGGATTTCAGGGATACTGATATCTATCATTCCGACATAAAAAATGCGTTACTCCAAATTAAAAACTTATTTTTTGCTTGCTAAAAATTATTTTCTAAAATTTGCAAAACTTTTTAAGACGAAACGCTTGTTACATCAAAATTTTTTCCTCAATTTGTTGAAAAAATTGAAAAACTTAAACTAAGTTGTCAAAACAACGTAGCAAAATCCTACAAATTCGATCAGAAATGATGAAAATCAGAAAAAATAGCAAAATAATCAAGCTCGAGAAAAATTCCCAGGAAAATTTCCCGGGAATTTTACGAACCTCGGGAATCCCAAGGATTTTCAGGATCCTGGGATTCCCGGGAATTTTTTTGAAAATTTTTTGTTTTCCAGAAGTTGAAAATCCGGGAAAAAAGGAAGCGTTATTTAGGGGGAAAAAACACGGACTGTCCGTGGGCACGCGGAAAAATTTAGCCATTGATTTTAGCCAATTATGGCACGCCGACCGAAAAAGGTTGCCCATTCCTGACCTAGGTTAACGAGCCATTGTGTGTACTGGTACCAATTTATAGTGTGTAATACAAAACTGCGTTGTTATCGCAACTGTACTGTACATTAATAAAACTGCGCGCAAAATTACCCCAAAAATTCAAAAAAATGTAAAAAATTCCTTTTTTTTTATTTTTGTGAAGAAATTTTTGATGAAGACAATTTTTACAGGTTTTGACTTTACCAAAAGTTTTTTGGTGGTACAAAATTTCAAAACAGATTTAAAAAGCGCCGAAAACATCTTTTAAATTTTTTAGATTTAGGTAGTCTTGAAAAATACTGCTTTTGAACCAAACATTTTCGTCTCGTTCTCTTCAAGGTTCACAGAATAGGTTTCTGCGTTTTAATGAAAGTTACCTCCAGCGTCCCCAAGTGGAAAATTGTTCTAGTTTTGGCTAAAATAGAAAACTGGTCAATATGATAATGAGAGGCACAATCTGGATTTTGAATTAAGTGTAGGCCAATAGCTGAATCACAGTCTAGTTGATTCAGTGGAGTAGTAATTTTGCAGTTACGTTTGGGAAGAACTTTGATTGGATTTTCTTTATTTCGAATTGATTTTGCAATGTGTTGATTGATTCTGTCTTGCAGTCGTAAGGATGTGCGACCCACGTACCGGCAATCACAGCGGCACACGTATTAATATACGACTATACTTTGATGAGTGATGGGTACAGCATCCTTATAGATTGAAGGCAGAATCTTTCTGTTTTGGAAAATGACACGAGGATCGACGGCTCCAAAACAATTTTGAACGTTAGATTTTACCTATTTTTCGAATTTATGAAAATATTGCCAATCCAGGGTAGTTTCAGATACACAGGGCATTTCTTAGGTCCTTCTTTGGGAAGTAATTAAAAACGGTTGATTTTCTTGGAAATGCTGGAGTTGATTATTGTTTCAGGGTAACCATTATTCTTCAGAATGGAGCGAATGCGGTCCAGCTCTTGTTTAACTTTACCAGGTGAACAGATTACGAGGGCTCGATGAACTAACGTTTCGATTAGATTAGTTTTGCGCTTGGAAGGTGCAAAAGAATCCCAGCGCATGTAGCGACCAGTGAATGTAGCCTTCCTATATACCGATGTTTGAAATTGTTTTTCGGATTTGTCAACTTTCACGTCGAGAAAAGAGAGTGTTTGATCGACTTCTTTTTCCATGGTAAATTTGAAAGCTAGGTGTAATGAATCAAAAAAAAAAATCTGGTCTGCCTCCGCTTCTGTTCTAAAAATAGAAAAAGTGTCGTCAACATATTCAGTATAGAAAAAAGGCTTGTTTATAATTTGAAACAACT